>OX380343.1:2223100-2823100 GCA_947425015.1 Pterostichus niger
AAAACCTCTAAACCGCAAAACCTCTAAACCGCAAAACCTCTAAACCGCAAAACCTCTAAACCGCAAAACCTCTAAACCGCAAAACCTCTAAACCGCTAAACCTCTAAACCTCTATATCTCTATATCTCTATGTCTCTATACGTTAAACAAGTATGTAGCACATCAAACAATATTCAACATGAAAAAATACCTTATAGTCCAGCACAATAATTCAGGCCAGTTATAGATAACTAAATTAAAAGGCTTTTGCGTAAGACACCAGGTGTACGAAAAGTATATCTCATTTGTAAACAAATTATTCATAATTTCTTTTCTCATTTTAATATACTGATTTATTTTATGGACTACAGACTTTTTAAGACTAATTAAAATATAAATAAATGATATTATCACTTACATTTTTTTTCCTGAACGGTGTGATACTACAAGTGAAGCTGTTGACAGCATTGGATCAAACAGCCAGCTCGACTCCCGGGACTGAATGCCGATGCAGCAAAGTTGCGTAAACTGCAAGAGCTCAGAGAATACATATAAAATATGGTCATTTATTTGCTACAGGAACATCATTTCAATTACAGTAGTTTTATATATATATACATATTGTAATAAGATGTATGTTTTCACAAACAACTTATTACAATATATGTTATTCTTAAAGAATAAATATGGTTTAAATAGAATTGTTGTAAATTATCTATTTAAAACATATTTATTATTGTTCTTACATTACTAAGTTACAACAATTTTATTTATTTATTTATTTATTAAGTTTAAACAATAAAAACTATGTTTAAATTAATCAATTTGCAAGAACTCTATTTAAAACATATTTCTTCTTTAAGAATAAGGAATATTGTAATAAGATGTATGAATAACTTATTACAATGGGTACCCTATTTCTTATTCTTAAAGAATAAATATGGTTTAAATAGAATTGTTGTGAATTATCTTCTTATCTTACAATTTTCATACATTAATAACTAATTGCCGATCTCGACTGACGTAGTTTCAAGAGAAGATGATAACAGCTTCAATGATGCTGCTCCAAGATGATGTTCCAAAGCTCCGGTGACGTTGTCCAGAATGTTGACGGGTATGAATATCAATTGTTCCAAGATGATGCAGAGGTCGCAGGAGATGCCTGCATGTCCGGTGATGTCCCTATCAACAAAAATATATTAGTAACATAAAATAGTTGGATTTTGATGATTAATGAATCTAAAACAGACACTCATAGTACATTAATACACTTCTTGTTCTTCCAGTAGTTTTCAATGATGGTTTCGTTCTTCCTCTTACACTTACCCTATCTTACCTAAGTTTGCCAAACACTATCTTTGAATTGAATCTACGACAAAGCAAACGAAGCGTGCTTGTCAAATTAGCAAAAACGTTGAGCATATTCCGTGCCCACGACCTCTCGGTTCACCGCCTACCAACCTACCCGACTGCTGGGAAGATTTCGCAGTGCACGAACAGTCGAATTATGTCTAGATCTCCCAATGACTCATTGGACAATATGGTTCCTGTGATTCGATAACTCGACCACCCAAGACATCGGCTTACACCTTCTAGCAACACTCAGGAGCACGCTCGCGAGGGACTCGCCCCACCCGAATCACGAAACGCTTACAAACTTGCCTCCTGGTGATGGGATGTATGTTGGGGCCCCACGTGGGGCCTGCATTTTTTGGTGGATAATACAAAATACACGATATCGACTCGTGAGGTTGATTTCAAATCAAACCCACGATAGATATCGATCTACACAATTTCGATTCGTAAAAATGATTTATAGTAATAAATCAACCCCACGAAAAGAACTACACACAGTTAGGATGGCCTCCTATTAAGGCAGCAACTAACTAACTAAATTAAAATGTACGTAGTGAGTGAACAATAAAAACAAACACGATATCGACTCGGGAAGTTGATCTTATAGTATAACTATAAATCAAGCCCACGATACGATATCGGTTATGAAGTTATGAAGGCCTTTAAATAAGGCAGACAAAAGTTAAATTACACGACGACGACGTTTGGTTGGCAAGTGAACTTCTTGTTGCAGACTCGCAGCGACCTACTTAAAATTAAAGTGAATTTGAAACATACACAACATATACACATCTAACATACACTTCAAATACAATATTACTCAGTTTACTGTTATTATTATTAGAAATTATTAATGTTATTAATATATTTTTATTTAGTATAAACAAAAGTAAAATAATAACGTTACTATAATTTAGCAATTTACTTTTAAAACACTGTAAACAAATATTTATGACATCAAACAATAAATTAAATTAAAAGACAGCAGATGTATATCAAGGCTGTGTCTCAATAAAATTCTAAATCAATTATTAATAATTTCTTTTCTCATTTTTTAGATTAATTAAAATATAAATAAAATTTGTACTTATCTTTTATTCCTGAAGTGTGTTGAAGCAACCGGTGGACAGCGTGGACAACGTGGGCATGGCGCTCGACTCCTAGGACTGAATGCCGCATTCAGATAATTTGCGTAAACTGCAAAACAGAATTTAATATGAGCATCTATCATTAAAAATACTAAACGATCTGTAAAAGTAATTTTTAATATTAAATAATAGTAAATTAGCAAAATAAAATTATTTGTTTAAACCAATTGTGAATAATTCACAGAACATCCACTCAACCCAACACACCATCCTCGTTTCAATAAAGTTTATTTTAAAATTAATTATTTTCTGGAGGGTTGATATTAAGGGATGAAACTATAGTCAATAGATGAGGAATTGAATGTTTAAACCCGGTTGACTGGTTACTAAATTACAGCCGTTTTTAAAATATGTTTACGGAAAAACTGTCGTTCATATTTTCTCTCAGAAAATTAATAAAATTAGCCAGATTTACAAACAAAACTATAGACAGTCCACATTTTCAAACCTCTTCAAAATTAAATGTTTTAAACAACATTTTTAAAACTCATATATTTTAAATATTGGGTAAAAGTCACCGCTAGTAAAATCAAATTATTAAAGGAGATTAATTTAAATTTTCTGCTTTGAACCGGACATCAATTATTTTAGGAGAAAAATAATTGTAGAAGTAAAATAAAGCTTGCCCCAGAACAAATTGTCGCTTAGACAAGATATACACATCTAACATACACTTCAAATACAATATTACTCAGTTTACTGTTATTATTATTACAAATTATTAATGTTATTAATATATTATTATTTAGTATAAACAAAAGTAAAATAATAACGTTACTAGAATTTAGCAATTTACTTTTAAAACAGTTTAAACAAATATTTATCACATCAAATAATAAATTAAATTAAAAGACAGCAGATGTATGTCAAGGCAGTGTCTCAATAAAATTGTAAACAAATTATTAATAATTTCTTTTCGCATTTTTTAGATTAATTAAAATATAAATAAACGACATTTGTACTTATCTTTTGCTCCTGAAGTGTGTTGAAGCACCCGGTGGACAGCGTGGACAACGTGGCCATGGCGCTCGACTCCTGGGACTGAATGCCGCATTCAGATAATTTGCGTAAACTGCAAAACAGAATTAAAAATGAGCATCTATCATTAAAAATACTAAACAAACTTTAAAAGTAATTTTTAATATTAAAGAATAGTAAATTATCAAAATAAAATTATTTGTTTAAACCAATTGTGAATAATTTTCCACTGCGACATTCACAGAACATCCACTCAACCCCCGCTTCAATAAAGTTTATTTTAAAATTAATTATTTTCTGGAGGGTTGATATTAAGGGATGAAACTATAGTCAATAGATGAGGAATTGAATGTTTAAACCCGGTTGACTGGTTACTAAATTACAGCCGTTTTTAAAATATGTTTACGGAAAAACTGTCGTTCATATTTTCTCTCAGAAAATTAATAAAATTAGCCAGATTTACAAACAAAACTATAGACAGTCCACATTTTCAAACCTTTTCAAAATTAAATGTTGTAAACAACATTTTTAAAACTCATATATTTTAAATATTGGGTAAAAGTCACCGCTAGTAAAATCAAATTATTAAAGGAGATTAATTTAAATTTTCTGCTTTGAACCGGACATCAATTATTTTAGGAGAAAAATAATTGTAGAAGTAAAATAAAGCTTGCCCCAGAATAAATTGTCGCTTAGACAAGATATACACATCTAACATACACTTCAAATACAATATTACTAAGTTTACTGTTATTATTATTAGAAATTATTAATGTTATTAATATATTATTATTTAGTATAAACAAAAGTAAAATAATAACGTTACTAGAATTTAGCAATTTACTTTTAAAACAGTTTAAACAAATATTTATCACATCAAATAATAAATTAAATTAAAAGACAGCAGATGTATGTCAAGGCAGTGTCTCAATAAAATTGTAAACAAATTATTAATAATTTCTTTTCGCATTTTTTAGATTAATTAAAATATAAATAAACGACATTTGTACTTATCTTTTGTTCCTGAAGTGTGTTGAAGCACCCGGTGGACAGCGTGGACTACGTGGCCATGGCGCTCGACTCCTGGGACTGAATGCCGCATTCAGATAATTTGCGTAAACTGCAAAACAGAATTAAAAATGAGCATCTATCATTAAAAATACTAAACAAACTTTAAAAGTAATTTTTAATATTAAAGAATAATAAATTATCAAAATAAAATTATTTGTTTAAACCAATTGTGAATAATTTTCCACTGCGACATTCACAGAACATCCACTCAACCCCCGCTTCAATAAAGTTTATTTTTAAATTAATTATTTTCTGGAGGGTTGATATTAAGGGATGAAACTATGGTCAATAGATGAGGAATTGAATGTTGAAACCCGGTTGACTGGTTACTAAATTACAGCCGTTTTTAAAATATGTTTACGGAAAAACTGTCGTTCATATTTTCTCTCAGAAAATTAATAAAATTAGCCAGATTTACAAACAAAACTATAGACAGTCCACATTTTCAAACCTTTTCAAAATTAAATGTTGTAAACAACATTTTTAAAACTCATATATTTTAAATATTGGGTAAAAGTCACCGCTAGTAAAATCAAATTATTAAAGGAGATTAATTTAAATTTTCTGCTTTGAACCGGACATCAATTATTTTAGGAGAAAAATAATTGTAGAAGTAAAATAAAGCTTGCCCCAGAATAAATTGTCGCTTAGACAAGATATACACATCTAACATACACTTCAAATACAATATTACTAAGTTTACTGTTATTATTATTACAAATTATTAATGTTATTAATATATTATTATTTAGTATAAACAAAAGTAAAATAATAACGTTACTAGAATTTAGCAATTTACTTTTAAAACAGTTTAAACAAATATTTATCCACATCAAATAATAAATTAAATTAAAAGACAGCAGATGTATGTCAAGGCAGTGTCTCAATAAAATTGTAAACAAATTATTAATAATTTCTTTTCGCATTTTTTAGATTAATTAAAATATAAATAAACGACATTTGTACTTATCTTTTGCTCCTGAAGTGTGTTGAAGCACCCGGTGGACAGCGTGGACTACGTGGCCATGGCGCTCGACTCCTGGGACTGAATGCCGCATTCAGATAATTTGCGTAAACTGCAAAACAGAATTAAAAATGAGCATCTATCATTAAAAATACTAAACAAACTTTAAAAGTAATTTTTAATATTAAAGAATCGTAAATTATCAAAATAAAATTATTTGTTTAAACCAATTGTGAATAATTTTCCACTGCGACATTCACAGAACATCCACTCAACCCCCGCTTCAATAAAGTTTATTTTAAAATTAATTATTTTCTGGAGGGTTGATATTAAGGGATGAAACTATGGTCAATAGATGAGGAATTGAATGTTGAAACCCGGTTGACTGGTTACTAAATTACAGCCGTTTTTAAAATATGTTTACGGAAAAACTGTCGTTCATATTTTCTCTCAGAAAATTAATAAAATTAGCCAGATTTACAAACAAAACTATAGACAGTCCACATTTTCAAACCTTTTCAAAATTAAATGTTGTAAACAACATTTTTAAAACTCATATATTTTAAATATTGGGTAAAAGTCACCGCTAGTAAAATCAAATTATTAAAGGAGATTAATTTAAATTTTCTGCTTTGAACCGGACATCAATTATTTTAGGAGAAAAATAATTGTAAAAGTAAAATAAAGCTTGCCCCAGAAAAAATTGTCGCTTAGGTTTAGGCCTTTTCGTATACTGCTTTTATAGATATACAAATTTGTATGTGATGCGTTTTTATAGTTGGCTTTGCATTATACAAAAACAATTAGTTGACAACTTTCATACAATTTAGTATACAAAGATGCCATCGAAATACGAAGAATTACGCGAAAATATTTTGTACAAATGTGTTCAAAATAGGCATATATCCACAAGAAAAGTAGCTTTAGAGTTAAAATCTACAACAAGGACTGTTCAAAGGGTGTTAAGAAGATATAATGAAACGGGTGATACACAAAACAATGTGGAAGTGGATGCAAACCTGGATTTGTAGATTAAAATATTGAGAAAATGTCTTAAAGGCTTTGTGTGAAAATAAAAATCTTTCTGTGAGAGATTTGGTTAAGAAATTTGAAACTACTGAATCAACAGTCCAGAAAATTAAGCTAAAGAATTCTATAAAGTATTTAAAAAAAACAAAAGTGCCTAACAGGGATACTAAGCAAAAAACTAACACAAAATGAAGATCAAGAAAACTTTACTTTAAAGTGATATCAAAAAAAATTACGTGTTATCATGGATGTCGAAACGTATTGTTAACTTGAATTAAAATCTCGACCAAGTCATTATTATTATTCTGGAAAGTTCAGAAAATCTGTTAGTAGCTAATTGAAGGTAATTAAAATAGAAAAATTCTCAAAAAAGATGCTTGTATGGCAGGCCATTTGTTCCAACGGCGAAAGATATTTAAGCGAGTGCCTTGAAAGATGATTATTCCCAATACTATTTTGGCCAGATTTGGCAACATGTCATTACACAAAAAATGTCATTGATTGGTATAAAAGAAACCCCACATATAGAATTTGTACATAAATCTGAAAATCCTAAAAATTGTCCTGAATTGCGCCCAATCAAAAAATATTGGCCCCATATGAAGCAGAAGTTATTAAAATATAAGAAACCACTCAATTCTGTCGATAATTTCAAATATAAGTGGAAACAAAGTACAAAACTGATATCTGATTATTTATTTATTTATTTATTTATGTTACGCTGTACAACAGGAATTTAATCCCAATTACAGTACAGGGTCCGCACTCACCGAGCCGCAGTGTGATAGTTTATATAATTTTTAGATTGAATGCTGTACAAATTTTAATGAAGGGCTGAAAAGGAAATTGTGCAACTTTTGGATGAATCATAATTAAAATGTAAATATATGCTATTATATACTATTTAGTTGTCGATCAATAAAGTCTTCAATAGTTTTTAAAAAATTCATTTAATTATATGGTTTTTAGTTAAAAATTATAGGCGACATTGTTTTCTGGGACAAGCTTTATAATTAATTACCCTTGACTAGCTAATAATGCACTACCGTTATCATTAATGAATATTTAGTAGATTGTCGGTTACTAATCATTCACCATCATCATTATTATTGTTTTTACCCAAATAATTAAAAAATAACAATGTACTTACATTGATGATAATGTCCACGGTGACACCAGCTCCAGCTGCTCCAAGCTCTGGATGGCGGCAGCTCCAATGACACCAGCTACTTCAACATCTTGATGATATCCCTATAAACATAAAAACAATGTATTAGTAACATAGCATAGCACCCTTCATCATGTTTATTTTAAGTTTCATAATCATCATAACTTTTGAGAGTGAGTATACTAGAAATAGTAAAAGGAAACCCACATTTAGTCATTTAAAAGTTACACTCATTGTTTAAAAAGTAATTAAATTAAAAAATAATTTATTTAGCAGCACGTAAGTCTTGTACTAATCAAGATATTTTAAAAGTACAAAGAAACAAAAAATAAAGCCCCAAAAATATAAATAAAAAATCATTTCACCTGTTTGGCGGTTTCACTGTGCATCTACAACCTGGTGCACCTGCTCCACAAGTTGGTTTTGTCGTTGATTTGTGGTGATTGTAAACATTGTCTTCCATAATAATTGGTTTTAAAGTCGACAAATGTTGTTTTCATTTGTGGATGAAATCCATACCTAAAAACGACATTGGCACATTAGAAATTAATTTAAATTCAAACTTACTTATTCTACTACATTTTGTTGGTAATTAACAATATTTTAGTTTAAAAACTATTTAAACTTATTTTAAAATAAATATGTATATAATTTAAACGTAAAATAATTAAAATAAAATAGTTTGGTGCTTCAATTAATTTAATTAAACGTGGATTTTAGCGGAATGAAAAGTTTTTCATATAAAATTCATGAGATTTTGTAAAGAATATTAGACTATTCCAAGTTCACGAATGAAATAAACTCTAAAAGGTTCAGTATGCACATGCCTAATCTGTAATTGCAGATTTTGGGCAATTACAATTCATCATACTAGTTATTTAATTAACAAATATATAAGTGTATGGTTAATGACTGAAAATATGTTTGCAAGTTAATTGAAGCACGAGACAATTAATGTTTTACGTAATTTACCAAATCCAAAAATACTTCTAGAAGAATATTTAATCGTCCAACTAAATTATTTAGGCCAAGGGCTCAATTAAATGGCTTTTACACAGATGTACGCGGAACGTAGGTTTATATTGAAACCAATTCACTCATCAGATTCAACAAAGAATCATTTTCAAAATAAAAATATGATTAAATATAGTTGAAAACATGGAGAATTCAAAATTTAAAACCAATTTCAATTATCTTGACTAATTTAAAAGTTACAGCCGACATATTTACAGCAAATTTAAATTTTAAAAGATACACTCACCTGCAAAAGTACTGGAAGTGAAGCGTCCGGACACGCCATCAAACATCAAGTCCCCGGGGCCATCATCTCCTCCAGCTCGACTTCCTGGTGCTCCAGATTCTCCGTCGACTTCTTGCAGCTGTCCAAAGTCACCTGAATGAACACAGAGCAGGTGTCAAACATATCAAGTCTCTTGTGTTAGGATGTTGTAATTAATTAATTAATTGAATGTATAACTAAATCACCACACCTTTTACCCATTATTGGGTCAAATCACAGCCACTCGAACTAACAACTAACTAGCACGTGATTATTTTCAAGCGACCAGCTCTGATCAGCGTTTTGTTTGCAAGTGCGGAGCTCGAGCTCGTTGCATGATGACTCGCCCGACTAATTAATTGATGACACAACTCAATACATTGAAACTTACACAACATGTCTACATTTCAAATAAAATATTTCTCATTTAACTTTTTTCATTAATTCTTATAAATTATTATTGTTATATATTTTTTATAAAAGTAAACAAATTTAAAACGTGAAACGTTTATACGTGAATCATTTCCCAGTAATGGGTAAAAGGCGTGATTTGATTTATAAATAAGTTTCTCACCAATGCCAGAACATTTCCGTCTGATTCCATTCTCTTCTCTTGCTGCCGACATAAAGAGTAGGTTTCTGAAGAGCGATCGTCGTCGACACCATCACCACGGTGTTTGCTGTCTGAGTCAACACCAGCTCTCCAAGTATTTCTAATGATTTGTTTAAAATATCGATCGGTACCAATTCCCAATCAGCGCAGGAATGCAGTAAGAGCAGGACAGCTGCTCTCTGGCGAAGCTTATTCTGTTTAAATTCCTAGACTAGTACATTTTATTTATAATACAAACTATTTTTTAAATAAATTAATTTAGAATATGTCTCTTTAAAACATATATATTCTTGAAGTATAAGACGTATTGCAATAAGATGTATGTTTTCTTATTACAATATTTCTTATTCTTAAAGAATAGATATGTTTTAAACAGAGTTATTCTAAACTATCTATTTAAAACATATGTATTATTATTACATACTGAATTACAACAATTTTATTAACTTATTTATATTAAACAATAAAAACTATATTTTAAATAGATTAATTTAGAATAAGTCCTTTTAATACATATTTATTCTTGAAGTATAAGACAATATTGCAATAAGATGTATGTTTTCGCAAACAACTTATTGCAATATTTCTTATTCTTAAAGAATAAATATCTTTAAAATAGAGTTATTGTAATGATCTATTTAAAACATATTTGTTATTATTTTTACATATTAAATTACAATTATATTATTTACTTATTTATCTTAAACAATAAAAACTATATTTTAAATTAAATAATTCACAATAAATCTCTTCAACGCACATTTATTCTTTAAGAATAAGGAATATTGTAATAAGATATATGTCAACTTATTACAATGGGTACCCTATTTCTTATTCTTAAACAATAAATATGTGTTAAACAAAGTTATTATAAACTATCTATTTAAAACATATTTGTTATTATTTTTACATATTTAATTACAATAATATTATTTACTTATTTATCTTAAACAATAAAAACTATATTTTAAATTAAATAATTCACAATAAATCTCTTCAACAAATATTTATTCTTTAAGAATAAAAAATATTGTAATAAGATGTATGTATAACTTATTACAATAGGTATCTATTTCTTATTCTTAAACAATAAATATGTGTTAAACAAAGTTATTGTCAACTATCTACTTAAAATATATTTATTATTATCATTAGTAAATATCAATTCTGTCAGTTATCCCAATTTTTAAAATAAAATCAATTTAATTATTATAAAGGAAACTTTTAGAATTAATACTTTGATACAATTATTTTGGGTAAAAGTATTTCCAAAATATGTTGACTGTTAGTATAAATAACCGATGGAGGATGATTTGATTAACTTTATTTAAATCGGTCATAAGTTGTTTAGAGAATAATATTTAAAATAAAACTGATTCAAATTTATTTATATCAATCATTTACTTGAAATATATTTGTATAACATAATACTGGAACGTTTAACAATGAAAAATCTAGTTAATCATCCGTAATTTGTTTGTTTTTTATACTAACTATCACTGTATCACAATATTTCAGTAGCTGACAATCTGCTAATGTTACAATAAAAAATATATATGTATGTATAATAAATTGTCAGCTAGCAAAGTATTGTGTTACAGATGAGAACGATTCATCATTATAATTTTAAAGTGAATCATTCATTATTATATAGTTTAAACAAATAATAAATATGTTGTAAAGATAATATCTTATTAAATGGGGTAACACGAACCCCAGAAACATTCAGTCATCCTTGCTTCAACCACATGCTCAATCTACCATCAACTCTTCATACATAAATACATACATATACATTCATACAAGTTCATTCATATCTTCCATTCGACACACGTTCCACATTCCTAAACTATCTCATCTGACTTATACTCACTCTTTCAACAACATTCATGTCAATCTCAGAGTCATCATACAACATACACCAATGTATTCTGAATTAATACATCACATACTACCCTAATATACAAACACATTCATTTCATCTCCAATCTCACATCATCTATCACCGAAACATTGCAATCGCTCTTCTCAAACACTAACACATTCATCATTTCAATTAATGAAGCTGTTTGCATTCGGCGAAACATGATTTAAAATTAATAAATATAAACACTTGGCATTTTGTTTCATGAATTTAGAAATGGTTTTGCAAACACTTATATGTCAGCTTGAAGTTAACCATGTAACTATAACTCGGGAGGTTTTAAACTTGCTGGAAGTTTGTCTACAAACAAATTATTTTTGCTCTTTGGTGACATTTGTAATTAACAAAATGAGGGTCTTTATTATTTGAAATCTGATGATCTGAATTATAATCATTTGAAATATTGCAGCAAACAATAGTCAATCACTGTGAAGCTAATAAATAAGAAAATCAATTACAAGAAATTAATTTTATCCTGTACACTTTGAAACTAGATCTAAATCAATTTATAAAAAATTAAATTATGTTAATGGCATGAATCGTAGTATGGCCAAGAATTGGAGGAAATTTGACATTATATACTAATAATAATAAACTAATGAATAAAGGCCCTTTGTTAAATTAAATGTAAAGATTGTGAATTTGTTTATATAGAGCAAACAGGACAAAGTTTCCAGACTAGATTTAAAGAGTATTGTTATAATTATATGATCAAAAGTCCCCAGTCTAATCTAGCTAAACACTTGATAGATTTTTATCATAAAAGTTCTATATGTAATTTGTCAGTTCTACATATAAAAGGAAAGGATATCGATTCACTTTCCTTGAAGCTTTTAAAATTAAGAAAGCCGTTGGGGCCGACCAGAAACTAATGAATGAATATTTAGTTGTTCTAAACTCAACTTTCATAGACCTTGTCATTAAAGGAAATTCCCTAAACAGACCCTCTCTCTATTAACAATTATTTTTGTATTTGTACAATATATAAGTGTTTGTAAACCATATATACCTTCTGACCAAATTTATAAAACTAAATACTAAGTGGTTTTATTTATTAATTAACATTATTTAAATCGTTTTCTGCTTCATTTATTGAAATCATTTACAACAACATCATCCGCTCCAGGTAACGCAGACACTACCGCAGCCTCGCTACCTTCAAACACTCTAACTGCGTGCGCGCATTTCCAATCATCAGGAGTCAAATAACCTCTCACCTCCATACATCAACATCTCATTCAAGCCAACATCATTCTCACCTCTAACATTTTCTCTTGCAATTTCACTACAACCATTCAGTTCATTTACGCTACCATACAAACCCCTAAAATACTCACACCATCTATTCCTCACATCTGATTCATTCCACAATATAATTCACCATTCGTACCATTCATTCATTCATTTATTTACTCAACAGACATATCTCTAACATCCTCATTATACACCCTCATTCACCAACTTTTATCCAGACGTATACGCGACACCATCAAATCAACTTCTCCTGCTCGGTTTTTCAGTTGAACCTTGAACTTGAGCCTCAACATTTTTTTGTTTATAACCTGTCAAATTAATCTAGTTCAGCTGAACCTAAACTGAATGTCAAATTATAATCATTGTCTTGATTACCGAAATTCAGTTTATATTCTGTCACAGGCAAAATAAGAAATATATTTATATACACATGATGGGAAATATTAAAAGAGCTGCAAATTTTTCCACCAATGAAGTTGAATTATGAATAGATTTAGTGAGAGTTACAAACATGTATAGAATGAAAAAAACTAATAAAGTATTGTGTTAAGAGGAAGAAAAGTGTTGGGAGGAAATTTCTGCCTCATTTAATACTGTAGGGCTAAAATTTTAAAAGTTCTCTAGTCCAAAGATAAAAATATTAATAATGTACAAGATTAAATTTAAGTTCTAAGTCAGGTACGCGTTCATTAAAATTCTAGCAAAAGTTTAAATAATTTTAAAAAGAGAAAAATAATGGGGGCAGACAATTAAAAATTGGTGCAAATTGGCAGAAAAAGAGGAATACGTAAAATTACAAATTAACTCAATAATAAAAGAATTAAATTGTATGTGAAATAGTAAATAGAAAAGTGTATATTGTAATATATTTCTAATGATACCCTTCTGACGGTTTTACTATATTTCTAATTATTTTAGTTCTTTTAACACACGACCAAGTCGCTCAACAAAATTGTGACAAATAATTATGACATATAAATGTCAGAATGTACTGAAAAACCGCGCATCAATCATTCATCACACAGAATAAAATCAATCACTCTCTGTTCACTTTCACTCACATTCTCCCTTGTACACAATTGCGCTATTTTATATTAATTTAAAACAACATATTTATTACTGTTTTTAACCGACTTTTACCCAAATAATTTAAAAAGGGAATAATTTAAATGAGCACCGAAATTATTGTATCATAAATAATGAATAAGAACTGTGTTGCTCTCGCCAGAAATAATTAAATGAATACTAAAAATAATAATTAGGCATAAAAAATAGCAACTGATCTTTAAATATAATAGTAAATAAGCTTCATGGACAATTAAATGCTAATATGGCAATAAGGAAATACAAATATTTGATATTTAAATTGATAAACAGATTAGCAAAGTCTAGTATTTTGGATATCGAATATGAATTATTTAGAGCTGATATTTTGGTGCTCGATTAAATACAACCCACTTAAAACTAATAATTATCTTATATTGATGTTGGAGGCAGCGGTCTTGACGACATTCTGCGTTGACTTTGCAGTCATCTTCGGATGTGTTTGAAGAGAAGCTGTTGATTCTGCTGCTGATGAATCTTCCCAGCATGTTGATGTAATCACCAACAGGAAACGTTGGTTTTCTTCATTCACCACCGCACCTAACAATAAAATATTATTAGAAACAAGTACAAATACTCCTTAAAAAACAATAAGTTTTCAATGATGGTGTCCTTCTTCTCCCTACCTACCCTATCTTACCTAAGTGTTTGTCAAAGACTAGCTACGAATCTACAACAAAGCAACCGCGAAACGCTATGATGGGGCCCCACGTGGGGCCAGCGTTTTGTGGTGGACAATACAAAACATCCGATATCGACTCGTGAGGTTGATTACACATCAAACCCACGATAGATATCACAATATCAATTCGTAAAATTGATTTATGGAAATAAATCAACCCCACGATAGATAATGTTCTAACCAATTTCGATTCGTAAAATTGATTTATAGTAATAAATCAACCCCACGAAAAGAACTACACAGTTGTTAGGAAGGCCTTCTAATAAGGCAGAAACTAAACTAACTAAATTTAAATGTACGTAGAGATAAAAACACGATATTGACTCGTGAATATGATCTTATAGTATAACTATAAATCATATCCACGATAAGATATCGGTCAAGTGTTAGGAAGAACCTGAAAGAGACTCACATTTTACGTAGTCTTCAGTAAAGGTGCCATCTTTTTCTCCCTACCCATCCCTATCTTACCTAAGTTTTTGCCAACGACTAGCTACGAATCTACGACAAAGCAACCGAAGCGTGCTTGTCAAGTTAGCAAAAACGTTGAGCATATTCCGTGCCCACGACCTCTCGGTTCACCGCCTACCAACCTACCCGACTGCTGGGAAGATTTCGCAGTGCTCGAACAGTCGAATTATGTCTAGATCTCCCAATGACTCATTGGACAATATGGTTCCTGTGATTCGATAACTCGACCACCCAAGGCATCGGCTTACACCTTCTAGCTACACTCAGCAGCACGCTCGCGAGGGACTCGCCCCAACCCGGATCACGAAACGCTTACAAACTTGCCTCCTGGTGATGGGATGTATGTTGGGGCCCCACGTGGGGCCTGCGTTTTTTGGTGGATAATACAAAATACACGATATCGACTCGTGAGGTTGATTTCAAATCAAACCCACGATAGATATCGATCTACACAATTTCAATTCGTAAAATTGATTTATAGTAATAAATCAACCCCACGAAAAGAACTACACACAGTTAGGATGGCCTCCTATTAAGGCAGCAACTAACTAACTAAATTAAAATGTACGTAGTGAGTAAACAATAAAAACAAACACGATATCGACTCGGGAAGTTGATCTTATAGTATAACTATAAATCAAGCCCACGATACGATATCGGTTATGAAGTTATGAAGGCCTTTAAATAAGGCAGACAAAAGTTAAATTACACGACGACGACGTTTGTTTGGCAAGTGAACTTTTTGTTGCAGACTCGCAGCGACCTACTTAAAATTAAAGTGAATTTGAAACATACACAACATATACACATCTAACATACACTTCAAATACAATATTACTCAGTTTACTGTTATTATTATTAGAAATTATTAATATTATTAATATATTATTATTTAGTATAAACAAACGTAAAATAATAACGTTTATCTACTCTTATTAAATAATGTATTCATTACTTATGAAATTTATGATAAGTAATACTTATCATTATTGACAGTGTTAAGTAATAATTCATTACTCAACACTTCACGACCAATCACACGTCTGAATTTTCATTACTTAACACTTTAATAGCCAATCAAAAAATAACGATAATTGCCGCGCGTTAAGTATGCTATGAAACAGTGAAGCGCGCTATTGTTAATTATCTGTCAAAATTAGTTTAAAACGTTTTTGTTTACAATAATACTGTAATTTGTGTGATTATACATGTGAGTTATGGATTCTGAAAGCGAACAAAGTAAAATTTGTACTCCACCAGATATTGTAGAAGCCGCACACGTACGTTTCTTAAATTTACTGCCCGAAAAATAAAAAATAAAACTATGAACAAGTTTATAAAACTTTTATAGATTGGCGAATACGCAAAATTGTTAAGTAGTGTTAATATTTATTAAATAAAAATAAAAACAAAAAATTTAAGCAATCTGACTTAATCATAATGTAACATAAAAAAAATAATTGTAAAATCTTATTACATAATAACATATAGTCTTAGATAAAGTATAGTATTCTATTCGCAAGTAATAGCTATTACTCACTCGAATGATTTACAACACTTACCTTCGGCTCGTGTTGCAAACTTCATTCTCCTGAGTAATAGCTTATATTACTTACTCATTGAATAATATACTATTTTTTGAATTTAGCAATTTACTTTTAAAACACTTTAAACCAATATTTCTCACATCTAACAATAAATGAAATTAAAAGACAGCAGATGTATGTCAAGGCTGTGTCTCAATAAAATTCTAAATAAATTATTAATAATTTCTTTTCTCATTTTTTACATTAATTAAAATATAAATAAACGAAATTTGTACTCATCTTTTATTCCTGAAGTGTGTTGAAGCAACCGGTGGACAGCGTGGACAACGTGGCCATGGCGCTCGACTCCTGGGACTGAATGCCGCATTCAAATATGCATGCAAAACAGAATTTAAAATAAGCATCTATCATTAAAAATACTAAACAATATTTAAAAGTAATTTTTAATATTAAACAATAGTAAATGATCAAAATAAAATTATATGTTTAAACCAATTGTGAATAATTCTCCACTACGACATTCACAGAACATTTTCAACCCAACACACCATCCTCGCTTTAATAACGTTTATTTTAGAATTAATTATTTTCTGGAGGGTTGATATTAAGGGATGAAACTATGGTCAATAGATGAGGAATTGAATGTTGAAACCCGGTTGACTGGTTACTAAATTACAGCCGTTTTTAAAACATGTTTATCTAAAGTTACGGAAAAACTGTCGTTCATATTTTCTCTCAAAAAATTAATAAAATTAACCAGATTTACAAACAAAACTATAGGCAGCCCACATTTTCAAACCTCTTCAAAGTTAAATGTTGTAGACAATATTTTAAAAACTCATATATTTTAAATATTGGGTAAAAGTCACCGCTAGTAAAATCAAATTATTAAACGAGATTGATTTTAATTTTCTGCTTTGAACCGGACATCAATTATTTTAGGAGAAAAATAATTGTAAAAGTAAAATAAAACTTGCCCCAGAAAAAATTGTCGCTTAGGTTTAGGCCTTTTCGTATACTGCTTTTATAGATATACAAATTTGTATGTGATGCGTTTTTATAGTTGGCTATGCATTATACAAAAACAATTAGTTGACAACTTTCATACAATTTAGTATACAAAGATGCCATCGAAATACGAACAATTACGCGAAAATATTTTGTACAAATGTGTTCAAAATAGGCATATATCCACAAGAAAAGTAGCTTTAGAGTTAAAATCTACAACAAGGACTGTTCAAAGGGTGTTAAGAAGATATAATGAAACGGGTGATACACAAAACAATGTGGAAGTGGATGCAAACCTGGATTTGTAGATTAAAATATTGAGAAAATGTCTTAAAGGCTTTGTGTGAAAATAAAAATCTTTCTGTGAGAGATTTGGTTAAGAAATTTGAAACTACTCAATCAACAGTACAGAAAATTAAGCTAAAGAATTCTATAAAGTATTTTTAAAAAACAAAAGTGCCTAACAGGGATACTAAGCAAGAAACTAACACAAAATGTAGATCAAAAAAACTTTACTTTAAAGTGATATCAAAATAAATTATGTGTTATCATGGATGTCGAAACGTATTGTTAACTTGAATTAAAATCTCGACCAAGTCATTATTATTATTCTGGAAAGTTCAGAAAATCTGTTAGTAGCTAATTGAAGGTAATTAAAATAGAAAAATTCTCAAAAAAGATGCTTGTATGGCAGGCCATTTGTTCCAACGGCGAAAGATATTTAAGCGAGTGCCTTGAAAGATGATTATTCCCAATACTATTTTGGCCAGATTTGGCAACATGTCATTACACAAAAAATGTCATTGATTGGTATAAAAGAAACCCCACATATAGAATTTGTACATAAATCTGAAAATCCTAAAAATTGTCCTGAATTGCGCCCAATCAAAAAATATTGGCCCCATATGAAGCAGAAGTTATTAAAATATAAGAAACCACTCAATTCTGTCGATAATTTCAAATATAAGTGGAAACAAATTACAAAAATGATATCTGATTATTTATTTATTTATTTATTTATGTTACGCTGTACAACAGGAATTTAATCCCAATTACAGTACAGGGTCCGCACTCACCGAGCCGCAGTGTGATAGTTTATATAATTTTTAGATTGAATGCTGTACAAATTTTAATGAAGGGCTGAAAAGGAAATTGTGCAACTTTTGGATGAATCATAATTAAAATGTAAATATATGCTATTATATACTATTTAGTTGTTGATCAATAAAGTCTTCAATAGTTTTTAAAAAATTCATTTAATTATATGGTTTTTAGTTAAAAATTATAGGCGACATTGTTTTCTGGGACAAGCTTTATAATTAATCACCCTTGACTAGCTAATAATGCACTACCGTTATCATTAATGAATATTTAGTAGATTGTCGGTTACTAATCATTCACCATCATCATTATTATTGTTTTTACCCAAATAATTAAAAAATAACAATGTACTTACATTGATGATAATGTCCACGGTGACACCAGCTCCAGCTGCTCCAAGCTCTGGATGGCGGCAGCTCCAATGACACCAGCTACTTCAACATCTTGATGATATCCCTATAAACATAAAAACAATGTATTAGTAACATAGCATAGCACCCTTCATCATGTTTATTTTAAGTTTCATAATCATCATAACTTTTGAGAGTGAGTATACTAGAAATAGTAAAAGGACACCCACATTTAGTCATTTAAAAGATACACTCATTGTTTAAAAAGTAATTAAATTAAAAAAATAATTTAATTTATTTAGCAGCGCGTAAGTCTTGTACTAATCGAGATATTTTAAAAGTACAAAGAAACAAAAAATAAAGCCCCAAAAATATAAATAAAAAATCATCTCACCTGTTTGGCGCTTTCACTGTGCATCTACAACCTGGTGCACCAGTTCCACAAGTTGGTTTTGTTGTTGATTTGTGGTGATTGTAAACATTGTCTTCCATAATAATTGGTTTTAAAGTCGACAAATGTTGTTTTCATTCCCTGACATCTGTCTATGGTTTGTACATGAAATCCATACCTAAAAACGATATTGGCGCATTATAAATTAATTTAAATTCAAACTTACTTATTCTACTACATTTTGTTGGTAATTAACAATATTTTAGTTTAATATCACATCATTTTACAAATGTAGTTTACTTGTCAAATATCAGTTTCTGACAACTAACATACTACTGCCACCTATTACTAAAACGTTGAACTGTATCAGTGGCGCAGTATGCATCCAAATTATTGGGTGTTTATTTTATAAAAATAATTTGATTTCTAATCAATAAAAACTACTCTATATTATTTATTAATAGTTAATATTAACGTTCATAACATATTTTTTTATTATAAACAGCATTTAACCCCGAAAACTAATATTTTAATGTCTTTGCCCCCAAACTAGTCTCACGGATGTTTTTACCCGCCTAAGTAATTTAATGATAAATTAATAGTTTGGTGCTTCAATTAATTTAATTAAACGTGGATTTTTTTCATATAAAATTCATGCGATTTTGTAAAGAATATTTTCGACTATTTCAAGTTCATGAATAAAACAAACTGTAAAGGGGGTTCAGTACGCACATGCCTAATCTGCAATTGCAGATTTTGGGCAATTACAATCAATCATATTAGTTTTTTTAATGACTGAATATATGTTTACAAGTTAATGTTTTACGTAATTTACCAAATCAAAATACTTCTAGAAGAATAATTAATCGTCCAACAAAATTATTTAGGCCAAGGACTCAAATAAATGGCTTTTACACAGATGTACGCGGAACGTAGGTTTATATTGAAAGAATCAAGCATCGACAAACATCTTAATAAAAATATGATTAAATATAGTTGAAAAGATGGAGAATTCAAAATTTAAAACCAATTTCAATTATCTTGACTAGTTTAAAAGTTACAGCAGACATATTTACAGCAAATTTAAATTTTAAAAATACACTCACCTGCAAAAGTACTGGAAGTGAAGCGTCCGGACACGCCATCAAACATCAAGTCCCCGAGGCCATCATCTCCTCCAGCTCGACTTCCTAGTGCTCCAGATTCTCCGTCGACTTCTTGCAGCTGTCCAAAGTCACCTGAATGAACACAGAACGGGTGTCAAACATATCAAGTCTCTTGTGTTAGGATGTTGTAATTAATTAATTAATTGAATGTATAACTAAATCACCACACCTTTTACCCATTATTGGGTGAAATCACAGCCACTCGCACTAACACGTGATTATTTTCAAGCGACCAGCTCTGCTCAGCGTTTTGTTTGCAAGTGCGGAGCTCGAGCTCGTTGCATGATGACTCGCCCGACTAATTAATTGATGACACAACTCAATACATTCAAACTTACACAACATGTCTACATTTCAAATAAAATATTTCTCATTTTACTTTTTTCATTAATTCTTATAAATTATTATTGTTATATATTTTTTATAAAAGTAAACAAATTTAAAACGTGAAACGTTTATACGTGAATAATTTCCCAGTAATGGGTAAAAGGCGTGATTTGATTTATAAATAAGTTTCTCACCAATGCCAGAACATTTCCGTCTGATTCCATTCTCTACTCTTGCTGCCGACATGAAGAGTAGGTTTCTGAAGAGCGATCGTCGTCGACACCATCACCACGGTGTTTGCTGTCTGAGTCAACACCAGCTCTCCAAGTATTTCTAATGATTTGTTTAAAATATCGATCGGTACCAATTCTCAATCAGCGCAGGAATGCAATAAGAACAGGACAGCTGCTCTCTGGCGAAGCTCTTTCTGTTTAAATTCCTCGACTCCGGTTCTGCAGGTTCCAATCTCTTCTCTCCACGGAGGGTTTCATGTCGTTGTGGATGAGTATCCAGTGCTCGCATTTCTCTCCGATTACGCCTGGAACAAACAATAAACACTTACTATTAATTGTAATTGCTAATTACCGCTAACTTTTGTTTAGCTAATCGATAATAAACATGGCTTCCTTCCTCCTAGGTGCCTCCCCCTCATTCCCCTCATTCACCAGCACTCAATTCAATACAATGACCGCTAGTCTATTCAGGGAGATTCATTTTCATTATTTTACGACAGAACATTTATTTATATCCAACTTTAACTTGAAATATTTTTGACCAAAATAATTCCGGAAGGTTTAACAATTAAAAATATAGTTAATTACCCTTCATAATAACTGACACTAGCTAACAATTTACTAGCGTTATCATTAACAAATATCTAGTTACTATTCATCATTATTATTTTAAACTGAATATGAATTTATTTCACAAATTCTCAAATAAATATTAAACAAATAATTAAAAAATAACAATGTTCTTACATTATTGATGTTGAGAGCAGCAGATTTAATATTCAAACTCGTCTTTGCTGATGCCTCCGGGGTGTTGATACACGCTGAGGATGCTTGCAGGTCCCGTGATGTCCCTATAAACATAAAAACAATATATTAGTAACACACTTCATAACATTTATTAAAGTTAATAATGATAACAGAGAAAACAATTAATAGAATAGCTCTAAAATGCTTTAAAAAAAGAACCTACCATTTAGAAGGCTTTCGAATGCCATCAGCAACTGCCGACAATGCAAAACTCTTTCACTAACTACAAAATGGCTGAATTGAGTAATTATTATTAAGACTGTATTTGTAAACGCTGCTTGTTGCGCGCAGTTGAACTTGAATACGCACAGACTTGTTTAATTATCGAGCAACCATAAACGTACGTAATTGGTCATTAAAAATATTTGAATTAAATGTTTATAAATGAACATTGACAAAAATACTTAAATGAATAGAATATAGTTTTGAAATAATAATTAACAATTAGTAAAACCAACTAGTTAAATGCATTATTAAGATGTCGTAACACTTGTAGCTGTTATGTATTACAAAGTACATTTTACACTATTTTTAAGTACAAATATCTATCGAAAATATTAGAATAATGTTCTCGTTAGCTATTTATCAGTATTTTGTTATAACGTACAATTATTTACCCCGAAACACTCAACAACACAGCGTCATGCAAGACTAAATTTATGGAATAAACAGGTTCACTTTGGCAAATTTATCGTTTGAATAAATCAAATACTTTTATAAATTTATATAAAATAAAGAAAATACTTTCAAATTCAGTACTTTTACACATTTTCATGTATAAAAAGTAATATGTATGTAAATAATAATAAATAATATATATCACGTTTTTCGAAATAGAAATACTATTTATAACTGTTAAAATCTAAAGATATGCAAAAATATTATTGTGATTTTAAAGAAAATTTATAAAAAATCATGTTAAAGCCGTTTATCTCAAATTTAATTGTTGAAATGCTTTATTTCTATGTTATCGTATCTTATATATGTGTTACGTACAAAGCAATTTATGTAATAAAATGTTGATACATTTTTAATTATCAAAAACTATACTTCCAAGTGAAATTTGTATCAAAATCGTCAAAATAACATCTATACTTACGAAGGGCACTATATTTTATTAATATTTATTGATATTTTTACTTAAAACCACTAATTTTCTAGCAGCACATCTAGCTACCACGCTTGCAAGTTATGAACTGTATAGTCGACGCAGCGCCAGCGACCTTCCGCGCAAACCAGTGCACATCAAAATGTCGTCGAGTGTATTTTATGTATAAAAATTATTATTTATTGAAAATGACATATATTTAATAACATTATTTCAAAAATTGTTTTTTTAATTAGTGTTTATGAATTTCATTAGTAATTAAAATATTTAAATACAGAAATAAGTATGTAAACATTGAATTTAAAGAAAACTAGTACTTAAAATATGATTAAATTTACAATATAAAAATAGGGAAACAATTCTTGAATTTCTATCGTACTTTAATAAAAAAAATCAAAATAATAAATTTAATAGGGATGGTTTTATCGGGATCTATTGCTAAGTATATAAGTATGTCCATAACGCCTCATTTCAACTAACTTTTCACATGTTTGTAAACGTAATTGTTTATATGTGTAAGAAGTTTCATAGCTGAGAAAGTTGACATTCACCATGAAACGAAGAACATGCCCACAAGTCAACCTTAACCAATACCGCAAGCTGATAATGCCAAATACCTCGGGATGCACGTGGCACATGGACAACAACTAAATATAAAATTAAAGCAATACCCATCTGGTCATACTGTGCTGTGAGAACAACCAGTAACTCAAATATTGAAATTTTACACAGATTTCAATCTAAAACCTTAAGAACCATGCGATACACAACGACCTCAATATACGAATGATAAGATAATAGCCACACAAACTACACCGCCGTAAACCTGCTCTGCTGGACAACAGCCAAGAAAGAAGAAGACTAAACCCACACAGATTCCTATGGGGAAGTTGTCATTGATTTAATCTACTGCCCTAAATATTTTACTATTATCATTATTGTATCAAGAATCATAAATAAATAGAATTTAAAAATCATAATTTTCTTACATTTCTGATATGGCGAATAGCGGACTTGAGATTCTGCGTTGATTTCTCAAGAGTGGCGGCTCTAAAATGATGTAACGTTGTCCACGATGATACAAGCTCCGGTGAACATCAACTGCTCCAAGATGATGATTCCAGGCCCGTGGATGTTCCTATACAAATTAAAACAATGCAATAGTAACGTACAACTCAGAGGAACTTTATTCCAATTACAGCAGTTTCAGATACAATCGTATTTTTCTTTATAAATTCAAGTCATAAATGCTCAAATTAATTAATGGCGCAAGTGACGTGGCTCAGTGGATTTGGGAAGCCCAAGTTATAATTCAAGGAATGTAGAATTGAATTTTTAAGCCCGATAATTTCTTTCCTGGTTACAAAGTTACAGCCGTTTCAAAAATGTCTAATTTCTAAATGTTGTATCTAAAATTATAGAAAAACTGTCATTCTGAATTTCAGCCACCATTTTATTATTTCTCTCAGAAAAATTATAAAATTAGCCATATTTACATAACAAAACTATAGGCAACCCAAATTAACGCTCCTCTTTAAATTTAAAAGATATACTCACTTGAAAAAGTAATGAAAGTGAAACGTCCGGACACGCCATCAAATGTCAAGGTGAAGTGATGTCTCCAATGCTGGTTCCTCCAGATTCTCCGTAAACTTCTCGCAGCTGTCCAAAGTTTCCTAAATTAACACATAGCGGGTGTCAAGCAACTTGTCATTCTGTAACAAACACAGAAGTGAAAATTGATTGATTCTGTCAACAAATGTGACAAACTGTCACCCAGTCAAACTGACGCTGAAATGATGCTCGTCGAGTGACTCAAGAAACTATAAAGTAGGATTTGAACCCACTGTCAAATTCACACCCACCTTAATCACGTTAATTCATATTCCCAGCCTAACAGACTCTGCCCCAACACAATAAAAATCATAAATACGCCACTGGCAAACGACTTAAGGAATCACTTATATATTCACTGGTTTATGAATGATGTACGTTTACTTTTAAATTAACCAAATTAATTTTGTAGCAAAATGTAAGGTCACCCTTCACTCCAATCGGTGGGTGATGTTCAAGTTTAAAATAAAAGTTATCTGCTTATATCTTAAATTTGCAAAGGTGCTACGAGCAGAATTGGGTAAAATGTATATATATATGTGTATAAGTTCATCGTCCACTAACAACCATGGGTGCTAGTTTATAGAACCCAAAAATAGATGGAAACAAGAACTTTCTTTGACTGCAACTGTCCAGCTTATTTTACCTCCATAAGAATTGAAGTGTGCTGCTCCAGAATGCCGGAACTCCATATAACCTTAGACTGAACTGATCTTTAAACTACTTCATCTTGACAATGAACCTGAACAACCATTTCCATGATGACTGCATCCTAAAATCAGAGAACTTCGTATTAAATTATGACAAAAATATTTAATTAAAGTAATTAAAAAATTACATCATTTAATAAGTAATATTTAATCAAGTATTATCTGGTCTTATTAAAACAATACGGAACACATAAACAAATTGAATCCAGATTTCTAGTCACTGGCCATCACCTTAATTGCTTTTGAGCTAGTAGAAGCATAAATGGTATGTTTGATGATGAATGGTGGTTCTAGATATCCGGGTTTAACTCTAAAAAATGAAAGAATCAATTCATAATTGTTCATTAGCAAGTATGAAGAATGTTAAATTGCAGGTGATGCACTTACAAAAATAATTATATTTATAATATATAATCAAAAGTACTGTCAAAATTACTTAAATAATGATTAAAAACTAATTGATAAATAAACAACAGCTTACCGCCATCTTTGCTTCACCCGATGTTGGTCCGGCTCTTTTCGGTCAGCTCCGATCAACTAGATGTAACGAAAAATATTTCAAAGTAAAAATTAATTTCTTCTTCGCACAATCACTTAATAATCTTTTTAAACATTAATTAATGTTGTAATATTACTAATTAATAAAACTTTTATAGTCAAAAGGTCCCAATATCCGCTAAAAATAATTAATTTCGCGGAGTAAAGAGACATAAGTCCGCTCTGGTTAGAAGACAGACTCCGACCAGAGATAAGACTGATTGTTAGAGCCACGTAGCATATATACTTGCAATTGTTCTGTATGCTGCAATACGTTAGAAAGAGAAAACTCTGATGACGTTTGGCGGAGCTTGAACGTTACACTTATGGACAGACATTTTTATTCTTAAAAAATTAAAATTTGACTAATTTATATCAGGACCACGACACATGCTTTCTATTCAGTCGTTTACGAGAATTTCGGGAAAAATAATTTAAAAATTCTATAAAGTCTGGTTCGCGAGATATTCGCTTGTAAAAATCACAAGTGACATTTGACATTTCATCTCTAAAAATGATATTTTTATATTTAGACAATTCCCAGATGATAATTTAGTTAAATCAATAACTTTCCCTATGCCAACTATTCTTATTTTGTACTTTTTTCTAAAAATTCAATGTCCCATAAGAATAACATTGTAACGTATTTATAACCAATTTGTTAGTTTTCCCACTTAAAAGCTATTAATAACTTATCAAAATATGATTATCTACTTATTAAAATACACTTACAATCCCCTGTTAGTGCTTAAATGCATTAAATTATTTTTTATAAATGTTTCAAATTTGTCCACTTGTATCATACAAAATTCTTTGACAGCATCAACTAAATTGTAAAAATACGATTTCAAAACAATTCAAATCATTCAAAGCTGTATACAATGTAGTTTTATAAGGTTTCATCATGTACATCATATTTAAATTTCATTCATTTCTATAGCAGTTTCAGGTCAAAAACTAACTTTCAAATGGTTCCTACGTCTTTGCGACACCTATGAAAACACGTTCTTACAAAAAACTAAATAAATCTATATCCACTATAAAATTTGAGCACACCAATGAATTATACGATATTTTTTCTCTATATAACTACAATTTCATACTTTTAAACTGATTAGTAAGCTCTACAGATCATTTAAAAACTTCTTTCCAATGAACTTTTTATGTTCCTGAGAAGGAAGTGTTAATATTTACCTTTATACTATAATCTATCCAATGAATTAATACATTCCTTGAAGAACTACCAGAATCAGAATAATTTAACTAAGATTCTTATTTTTCTAAAGGAACAAATTATTAGTTATCACGTGCTAGGTGTCAAAAACTACAGGAGCTTTACATTAAATTGTGTTTAATCGTATACAGATAAATTTCAATCTCTAAATATCATTATAAAGTGTTTAATTAGTTAAAAAAGTAATCATTATTTTGCAGGAAGGAGGATTTCCTCAGAGGTAGCGCTTCTAACCTTTACGATTTCTCAACGTAAAGAGTTTCAACCAAACTTATATTGTACAATGAAAATATATTGTTAGAACCAGCTACAAACTAATTTTCAACTATTCTCATTCATTCAAATTAGCAGGTTGCCAATATGCTTGTACCTTTCAATCATACAAGAAGTACATGTCTAAACTGATGCTGCATTGTATACAGTTTCAAATAAATCCTAGGGATAATGCGTCCGAACACTATTAGAAGTGCCAGCTTTTATTGGCCTGTGTAACATTGTTTAGGTTAGGATCTTTCGAGGAACTAACATTTAAAACTGCTCCGATTCTATCTGGAAATACATACGAAGCATAACAGTATCTTCGAAGCAAAGTTTATTGTTTATAAACCAATTGTCAACAAGATCAGAGCCGTTAAGCAGAAAGGCAGCTGCCTAGGCCGGCGAAAAATACTAATTAATTATAATAAACTTGTAAAATGAAACAATATTTTAAAAAGCGGAAAAGTTAAAATATATTTACGGAAAAGGTTTAGTTGCTTCGTTCATTTATGAATACATTCACTTCAAAGTGCATTTAAAGAACAACATTGAATCTCTACTGGAAATTTCCTAACATTTGAGAGAAAACGAAATTTATTTGGCAATTCGAGTAGCTAATACGTCATCTGAAAGAACATTTTCAAAACTGCCAAGAATTAAAAACAATTTTACCATGAACCAACATCTTCATGCTTCGTGCATTTTGTCTTTCAAATGCGACATAACAAGAAAATGTCAGTAATGATGAAGTTACAAATGATTTTGCCGAAGAAAGATGAATTATTATAATAACTTGTTGATTGCAGAAATCACTCGAGTACAGTACCTCTCTGAAGAAGTCTGCTTTCTTCAGACCTTGATACAAAATGCATAAAGTTACGATAAATTAGAATACCAACTTTGAAACTGGTCTGGTTTGTTAGTTTCCATTTATTAATTTAAAAATTCTCACCAAATTGATTATTTGTTTCCTGCGGTTTTATTCCAATCATTTGTACGAGTATCTTGTTCATGATTTCTCTTTCCGATATTGCATTTGTAAGATAAGGCTTGAGGGTTGGTTGAAGATCTCACGAGGCCAGCATCTACAACAAAGTAACAAGTAAATCATGAGAATTTTCATTAATTTTATTTTAAAACATGTAAGAATATATCCTATAAAATGGGGTAGTATAAAACCTCAAGGCATTCACCCAACAGTTAGTCATTAAATTCATTCATCCTGATACACTACTTTAGCTTCATCCACATTCATAATTTCTTTCATACACTTTTACATACTAGTCTTATCTTTCATTTATACAACAAACCTTCCAGCATATTCCTCTATTTATTCCTAGCGATCCTAAGTCGTCTACGCCATCTTACACCCGCAATTTGACTAATCTTTCATGCGACATATGTTCCACATGCCTAAGCCATCTCAACTAACTTATATTCATTCTTTTAACACCAGTTTTCTCAATCTCACACCCCGCAAATACCTTATTTTCACAGCAGTTATTCAATCTTTCTCATCCACATTCAACATTCACTAGCCACTAATACACCATTATAAACGGTCAATCAATAATCTCTGAATATTTACTAAAAAGAATGTAGAGTATTGTTTCAAAATTTCGACTCTTATTATAAAAGTAAATACCTAATTGAATCTTATGGATTCCAGTAGTGAATGTATAAAAGTTCAAAATAATACAACAATTTTTAGAGTAAAATATTGTACAAGAACAAATATTTATCCTTACAGCTCTGCCCTTGCAGATCTCAGTAATAATAATAATAATAAAAACTTAAAATATTACTTACCCTTTGTTATTTCTTCATTCATTTTGTGTGTTTTTTTTTCTACTAACGAAATAAATGCAATGAACACTGAACAAGAAAGATTCTTCAAATTATTATTCAAATCATCTGGTCTATTTATCATTCGTCTTTGTAAGATCTTAAACGAGTTGTCATCATTTCTTCACAGCCAATATTATTCGGATTTTTGCATAAATTTTGCGAAATAATGTATCTATAAAAATAGTTTCGAATTAAATGTTTATTTACAATAAAATGAACAGATACATAAATGATTAAAAATAAGGAGAATATTTTTCAAGATTTCAGTTTTATTTCAGTGATTTAAATTCTAAAAATTAATCCTGAAAAATATTTCACACAGAAAAGTTGTTATTGTTTAAAAGTTATTGCTACTGTAAAGATAGGCGTAGCAAGCAGTTGAAAATATTTGTGCCAGTACTTACATAAATGTTGAGTCTACAATTTTTAGATTTTTAGATAATACAACAAGAAGAACTAATTATTTATTCAGTTAGAATAATGATTAAAATGAAGGCCATTATTTTGTTACGAAAGTTATACATACACACATAACATCATGCTACGTCCCATTAATAGGGGTAGCACGAAACCTTAATACATACACCGAATAGTTATTCACCAGATTTATTCCGAAATTAATCTTAGAACAAATAATCCTGTCCTAATATGCCACTTTAGCTTCATCCACATTCATAATTCATTTAATAAATTACATACATCCATTTATACGAAACAAAATAATAATATAAAAATTTGTTTATTTATTTAAATATTGTATACTTGAGAATGATTAAATTGGACAATGTAAGCCACCTCTTCTTTACTTTGACTATTTTTTTTAGGGAAAGTCCCCATTATAAAGTATGATACAGGGCCCACCGAGTGAGCCACTTGCTAAATCATATTCTGAATTTAATTCAGTTTTCATTCTATATTGTATATATTAAATTTTGTTTAAGTTAGCTAAACAAACATTCAAGATTTATAAACTTTTATGTAAATCAGCTCTGTGTGCATGTTAGAAACAAAAAGTAAATGATGGAAGTACTCACCATCAAATCAAATAGAAAAATATCCTTAAAATGTGAACTAGTGCACATTTTATCAAACTTTAAGAGGCAAATTACAACAATTTTAACGCGTAATAAGACCAGACACACCGAACTAACACACAGTAGGTACACTGAAACTGACAAGTCGCATCCCAACTATTATAATTGCTGTTGGCGACGGCAGAGGGATGACCGTAATAAAAGTTTGAACCAAACTGCAAACGAAATTATTGCCCGGTTATTTGAACAGGGTTTATTGCATTTTATTTTTATACTAACTAATCTATAATATTTAGAAAGTATACATACATAACATATCCCGTGAAATGGAGTAACACGAACCCTTGAAACATTCATTTTATATTTATTAATTGGATTCATTAAGCAATCAATCTTTGCCAGACAAAAATAAAATATGAATATGCAGAATAATTTAAAAAATGAAATTGCTTAAAATTGCATAAAACAAAAGCTAATAAGTCAATTGGAACACGAGGAAGTCATTGCCGTTGAGAGTATCTTCATATCTTGTTTGGTTTATAAGAAATAGAAACCGGCAAAATGAAATTCTGTTTTTTGTTCAGATGTTTGCATTTTTCAGAGGTTGTATCTTAAAAACTAAATGAAGACTAAACCTTCATGATTTCTCTCCTTAATTTACCAAGAGAAGTAAAAGCACCTCGTAAAGAAAGTTTCATTCTTCCCTCGGGAAATTAAACATAAATATCGGGAAGAAATGTATCACTTTCTTCCCTTAATATACAAATGATGAAATGATTTTATTATAAAATGGTTAAAAGAGCGTAATTAATAAAACTATTAAAACTTAAAATACAAATTTAATTAGTATTTTAAGTAGTTTAATTGGTTCATAGCTACCAGGTTCAAATTCTGGCGGACGCATTATGAATAAAAATGGTTGCTGTGAGAGAGCAGCAAACTTAGGCAACCACTTCTACAGCGGGTAGTGAAGTATACAGGCCCGCATTGAAGCTAAATGTAGCGGGATTGTATACGCACAAAGATTCAAGTGCCTGGGCAGAAAAGAAAATTTGTTGCTGATCGCCGAACAGCGATGGCGAGTGACGTCACGGCGTTGTCTGAACTTGATTCTTGTCGCAATCCGCGATCACAAGTTTATACTATCTATTGTAATTATATAAGTTTCGCGCAGTGACTAGAATTAAAATAAATATAATTTTATCGATCCGGAATATTATTAACTATTTGAAAAATATTATCTTTAAATCTAAAAAATTAATTGCGACTGAAATATTTGTTGCAAATGAATGAAATCAATTTGAAAGGGTTCAGTATATTTTTCTACACGTGTCGATCTTTGGGTGGTAACAAATCGTGAATTTAGTGGGCATCTTAAAAATAAATTAATTAAATATTTTGGTAGTAAATCTTCGCCAAACATTCATACTAATTTCTTTTAATAACAACTATATTCTAATACAAACAAATAATGCATCTACCTTTTAGCTGTCGTGTACTAAGTCCCATTCATTCCTCTCTGAAAAGTTCCAAGCTCGTACCACTATAAATTCACTTCAAATCTAGCATACACTAACATTTTACACTATATTGCGCTTATATTTCACTACAAAACCACTGATTTTACAATATTTTTACTTAAAACACAAATAAAACGTGACATTTTGAACAAATTTCGCTCGTAGACTGATGATTCAAGATGCTAGCATGTACGTAACAAGTTAAAACATAATTTCAATTAATAGATACGAAACCGATTTCATGCCATTCTATGCTTTAATAACCAGCTCTATAGAATATACTTGATTGTATCTAATTAAATACTTTATTATTAAACAAATTAAATATATTGTAGACTGTTTCTCCTTGAAATAATCCTTAATTTTATATGTAGATTTAAAACACGAAATTTGAATGGATTACTTTTACATATAGTGTATAAAACTTATTTAAAATATATGGAATAAATAAATCAATAAGAACTGAGTCTAACAGCCCCTTGTTCGATTATAATAACATAACATTTTTTATATTCATTCCCCTGGCCAATCAAAACCAATAACTATTGTTTAAAGCTCCGTAAGAAAGTAAATTTTTCTTTCCTACAAAAAGTAGTTATTACAAAAATAATTTCCAGTTCAGTTCTAATTACTTAAGTAGAGACAAAATTAAGGAGTTTTTTCTTTCATTAAAACTTTTCTGTAAAATTAACAATATAGACAGAAATTGGGAAAATATGTTTAGGGTAATATTCAAACGAGACTGCTAGTACCATCTATTGGCAACTTGGGAACTATATACAAAGGTATATAGGTTTATATTTTTTTCTATATTATAATAAAATATCCGTCAGTATAGTGGTGCGGATAACAATATGTAATTCGAATCTCACTGAAGCTAAAATTATATGAACTACCACACTGTGGCTCGGTGAGTGCGGACCCTGTACTGTAATTGGGATTAAATTCCTGTTGTACAGAGTAACATAAATAAATAAAAATTAAAATAAAATATATGTATATTTAGTTATAAAACCTGATTCCAGCTTTCTGGATGATTAGTTACTTTAAAGACAAAAAGCTAAACAACTTTCTAGGATATTCTTGCCACCTCATTTATGTATATATCTACGTGCTAGAAATGTATTACACATTCTTCGTATTTTCTAAAATAATTATGGAAACAATAATAATAATAGAATCATTATGCTTGTATAAAACTAATTTTATTTACAACTTCAACGATCTGGAAAACAAAACAGTAAACAATGTTTTCATTTATCAATTCCTTACAGGATTCGCAGATACAATGGGAAGAATAAAGTCATAATATGCGGATATTCTCGTGTACACTCCATACTGAAAATTATCGCAAATGCCTTTCGTAACAGGTCCAACGCTAACCAATCCACGAATGTAGTATCTCTCTCTGTTATTTTCTTGCCATTCGAAGACCATTCCTCCTCCGCTGTCGCCTTTGCAGACACTAGAACCTGAAGACATTTGTTTATTTATAAGGAAATTTATGTAATGTCCAAAGCTATTTCTAGAGAAATTATCACTTATAATATCATAAGAGCGTTAATTCTTTCCGGAAATTTTTATGAGTGCATTTCAACAACGTATTAATCGGCCCGAGTGGAACACGAGGGCCCGATTACGTTGTTGGAATGCACGACAAAAAATTTCCCGGATATGAATTAATGCTCGAATGTAGATTCGGTAAGAAAATCGTAACGACACCGCTACAAAAAGCAAAAATACATAAATTAATATTTAAATTTTATTCGAAATAATCAAGTTGGAATACAAGTATAACTATAGCAACGTAATAAAATTATTGACAACAAAAAACAATTACTGAAAAATTCGAGCAAAATGTCACGTTTTGGTTCCCTGTCATTACAAAATATTCATAAAACTGTAAAAGAATCATTACCAAAGAATACTGTAAGAAGTAAATCTTCGGTATGGAGTCAATTTTTAACTTTTTGTGAAGAAAAAAAGTACAAGTTGAACAAATCAACATCAAAAGAAAAATTAGCGGATATATTAAAGGACTGGGGTTTTAATATGAAGCGCATAAATGGTGAAGACTATAAGAAAACCGTGGTAAAAGAAATGTGGAATTCAACAGCCAAACAACTGCAAGAGATGTATTTTAAAGATTTTAACATGAAATTCAATCCTTTTATTGACGTAGAATTTAGCTGTGCTAGAGCTGCTCGAGACGCAAAAAGAAGGAATTTACAATCCGATCCTGCTAAAAGAAAATTGAGCTCAGCAGCACTAACTAATCAAGAATTATCCAGAATGGTGGAAATTTGGGAAGAAAATACTCCTACCGGTTTACAGAGAAATTTTTTTCTTATTGCTAGGTATGAATTGGCATGGCGCGGTGGAGAAGCGAACACATGCTGTGTTCATCACTTTTTAGAAGAGAAAAATAACGAAGGTGTGAACACTGGACGTGTAGAATACAATCCTATATTTAGTAAAACAACCCAAGGAGGAGCGAAAAAAATAGCTGACAGCAAATGGTTAACTGAAAATACAAATAATCCAGATATTTGCCCAGTACGGTAAGCAAAACTTTGTAGTATAAAGTAGCATGCACATTTTAAAAATTATGTTTTTAGATTATTGAGACAACTTTTGAAGAAGAGAACTAAATTCATTACAACCGAAAAATTATTTTTGACGCCAAATCCAAATTGGCAAAATAATACTTCGAAAGGATGGTACAAAAATATGACTATAGGACGAAATAAGGTTTCATCCTGGATATCTGAGTCCGCTCAGAAGATTGGAATAGATACAAAAAAAGTTAAAATCACCAATCATTCTGTTAGAGCAAGTGCGGTCTCGAATTTGGCGAAGCAAGGTGTCGGAGAAGAACAGCTCATCAAAGTTACAGGGCATAGTAATGCGCATTCTATTCGGCCTTATTTGCAAATGGATGCAGAACATCATAAAAATATAATAGAAAGCATGAGAAATGAAAAAAAACCTGAATCTGGTAGTATCATTTGTTCTTCTACTGCTAACACTTTATCAGATTCTTCTTACAAAGGAAGCATTACTTATAACAATTGTGTTTTTAATTTTAATTAATATGCGTTAGTTACTTCTTTCTTGATTATACTGACCGTTAAAATAAAACTATAATTTCTAAACATTCAATATGACGTTTCACTATATTGTCCAACTGTCAAATTTGACATAAAAATTTCCACTTATTAATTTCACTTAGGTTGGTCTAGGAATGAAAAATTTACAAGGAAATCTTGACGTTGCTAGGTAACCCATGCTCGTATAAGTGTTTCTATTGGTCGTTAATTAGTGTCGTACGATTTTCATTCTAACATTTTGTATACTAGAAATTATTTGATGAGTCTAAAGCATGTTGTTATTAAAAGGTGTCGAATGAAAGATTGAAATGATAAATCCGTACGCGACATATTCGAAGGTTTGCTACATAACAAAAGTGATTCTAAGTGGGAGGAATAAATAAGCTTATATAAAATAAACAGTTGTATACCAGGACACGCAAGGAGAAATCATGCGGAGTGAGAGACAAAAATAACAAGTTAGCAGAAAACGATACAGAATATAAACAGGCATGGAAAGAATATTTTACAGAACTGCTTACAGAAACGCAACAGAGTAATGAGATAGAAGCGATAGAAGATGGAAACATAACACAACCAACGATAGAGGAAATTAAAGAAATAATAGGAAAGAGTCGAAATGGGAAGACACCAGGAAAAGACGGGATTAATAATGAATTAATAAAATATGGAGGAGAGGAACTGCAGAACCATATACACGAATTAATTAAGAAAATATGGAGGGAGGAGAATATACCAATAGAGTGGGAAGTAGGACAAATAGTAGTGATACATAAAAAAGGGAATCAACAAATATGTGAGAATTACAGAGGTATAACACTATTGAACACAGCGTATAAAATCCTATCAACATTAATTCAAAAAAGAATAACGGAAGAAACAGGGCGTATTGTGGGGCAGTATCAATGTGGTTTCACACGAGGCAGATCGACGGTGGATGCAATACACGTAGTAAAGCAAGTAATTGAAAAAAGCATCGAATATAATATAAACACCGAAATCCTGTTTATAGACTTCAAGCAAGCCTTCGACTCCATTAACAGAGGAAAACTAATGATAGCGCTGAAAGAACTAGGAATTACAGGAAAATTAAGGAAACTAATATGGATGACAATGAATAAGACAAAAATGACGATAAAAACACAAAAAGGTGAGACAGAAGAGTTTGAAGTAAATAAGGGAATCAGACAAGGAGACGCATTATCAGCAACATTATTCAACCTGACCTTAGAATATGTAATGAGAGAAATAAATAAAGAAGGGACGTTACGAACAAGAGGAGGGCAAATAGTCGCCTACGCTGATGACATTGCAGTAATAACAAAGAGTAGGGACATAATGGAAGAAATTTTGAGAAAAATAGTAGGGGAAGGAGAGAAAATAGGACTAAAACTAAACGAAGCCAAGACCAAAATAATGATATTAGGAAAAAAATTCGAGAGAAAAGAAATAGAGGTAGGGAACTTTAAGTTTGAACAGGTAGATAAATTCAAATACCTGGGAATAACAATAACGAATAAAGGGGAAAGAGAGATGGAAATTAAAGATAAAATAATGGCTACAAATAGAGCATTCTATGCTAACAAAAAATTGCTAAACAGTAAGATCCTATCCTATAAGACAAAAATAAAAATATATAATACAATAATAAGACCAATAACACTGTATGCTGCAGAAATAATGACGATGACGAAGAAGGAGCAAGAAAATTTGCGAGTGATGGAAAGAAAGATTATTAGAACAATACTAGGACCAATAAAAACAGCAGAAAATGAATACAGAACAAGAATGAACCACGAAATAGAACAAGTGATGGGTGGAGAAGATATAGTGAAGAGGATAAAACGACAGAGAGTAAGGTGGCTGGGGCATATATGGAGAACAGAAGAAACAAGTGTAATAAGGGCAATAGTAGAATGGAACCCAGGAGGAGGAAGAAACAGGGGAAGACCTAAATCGACATGGTTACGGGAAGTAGAAGAAGATTTGAGAATAGCAGGTATAAGTAACTGGAAGAAGAAAACAAGAGACAGGAAGAGATGGAGAAAGGTAATAGAATCAATGTGACAAAACGAAAGAGAAGAGGAGACTGATCTACTCCAAAACGCAAAGATCCAGAGAGCTTCAAACGAAGCGGCGCAACCCCACATGGGGTGTTAAGCCACCTTATATATATATACCAGGACAAGAATCCTTGACGAAGATTAATTGCGGTTAAATTTAATAAATAAATACATGATTCAAAGTTGATATTAGTTACTTAGAAATATAAAATGATATTAAAATTTTACAACCATCATACAACTCGTTGAGTATGTAAATTCTTACCATTTGTGAAACCAGCGCAAAATTTGTCCGTAGTGACCCATCGACGAAATTGTGTTGGGACAACATCTAAACAAGATCCTATGTCGATATAAGGAGCATTTAATTGTTTTAATTCTACGCTAGCCTTAGGTTTATTAGGGTCTACAAGACCCCAGCCCACTACCTGTAAAAGCAAAATAATTAATACTACAAGCCAAGTTGAATAATCTCTTATCTAAATCTTATTCCACTAATCACTTGGATATAAAAAAAACTTTTTTATAGTTTTATAGCTACTAGAAACTACAACCGATCTTTAAGCTAAAGACGAGTGCTAAATTCTTTCCATTATTAAAAGTACATGTATCTAATAGTGATAACTTTAAATCGAATATGCAAACTAAAATGAATGCCATTTTAATTTTAAGTATTTCCAAATTAATTTAGAAATGCATGTTTAAATATGCCCAGCCAAAAATTTTAAGGCTTGTTGACACGAAAGATGTTATATTTGTTTTAAATAAAATTTTCATAACTTTGTTACTTATTGTTGGATTTTTTTGTATTTCACTTCATTAATTTTTAATGGCAGTAAAATTTTGAACCAATGAAAATATACGTCTCAACTTTTTTTTTTATTTAGTGTCGTCCATTGTTATTAGATAAAATTTTTAATGGGTGTTACAGAATACACCCCATGTGTAATAGAATATTTTTAATGAATTTACAAAGAATTTATTTTAAAAAAATATAAAACTAATATGTTCTTTCTTACGAACAAACCACAAATTTTAGGTTTAGAACAATATCGAATCAATTATTTGAAAATATTGTGGACTATTTCGTGTGACTTTTTGTTTGAATTTGCTTTGATTTATTTAAGTTTTGATGTAAACCGACATAAGATATAACGAAACAATTAATTTATTTCTTACTCTTCCTCTGTTATTCGCTTTAAGTTGCTGTCGCTCAATCTCGTTGTTGTTCCATTCAACACACACTGGTTGAACTACATTGCTCAACTGAAATACTGTCTCAACAATTACAACAGCTAAATCTCCTGCAAAGTTGGACTCGTATCCTCTGTATTGCGGAGGAATGTGATATTCTTTCACCTGCAAAATAATAATACATAATATGAAATGAAACAACAACTAACACAAAAGAATTATTTTTCTTGAAAAACAAACATTTCACTGTGAAGACTTATCTAATTATAAATGATTTATGGATGAGATAATTCAAAGGTGGCATGTCGGACTATGAATTTGCGAATCTCGATTCCCACATCTGACAAATTTTCATATTAAAATCACCCTTATAGTTCTCCCATCACTTATATTTTTGAGGATCTTGTTTGACGGCTGCGAAATTCACGCGCATGAATATATCACTTACGAGATCTGCTACACAAAGTAATGAATAAAAGGTGATATTCATCTCAATATATAACTTTTAGAAGCTATCTTAATAGTTATTTTTCTAAAATTGTGCAAAAAGTGAATCATTATAGTATACTCAAATTCAATGCAGATCTCGGTAAGTGATATATTTCTTCGCGTGAATTGCGGATACCAGTCGTCAAATCACGGCTCCCGAAGAAGTTACTGGGGAGGGAGCCACAGGGGTAGTTTTAACGTGGTTAAAATTGTCGGCTGTGGGAATAGAACCCGGGTTCTCAATTCCATAGACTGACTCGATACCATTGAAAAAAGTACTTAAGTGACTCTTTTAAAACTAGTTGCACAAATTAAGTGTTTGAACAGCTTGCAAGAAAACTTATTGTGTAAAAAAACGTAATAAAATAGTTGGTACAAATCAAACTTAACTGCGTAATCTACAAAATAAATATTTTTGTATAATTAGTTAAAACTCGATCGTAGAAAAAAATAGTGTTTGCAATTCGTGTTAAAAGTGCCTTTACTGCACTCATGAATTGACAGCACAACCCGTAGGCGTAAACTTTCCACTCGTATAAGAAAGTATTACGAAGTTTTAATTACATGATTTTTTTGAGCCAGTTTAGCATCATGTTCTGAGTCGTAATCGCTGTAATATTTTCCAGCTGCAACGTAATATTCTTGGGCTGGATATTTTTCTGCTCCGAATTCGTTTGTGAAGCAATGAGCAGCTGAAACAAATTGTTCATAATTAAAAAAAATACAAAACATGCTACAGAAGAAAATTGATCAAAATTTTTAAGTGCTTTACGATTATTTAACCTTACAAATAATATGATAATTTAGAGACAGGTACTAGAACCAGCATGCCAGGTATTGAGGTATGAATTGACACAAGCGATTTTATCTTACCTGTGAGGATAATTAGCGGGGTAATAATAGAGCCTCCACATTGGTATTCATGTTTGTTTGCAAGGAAGCGGTAGAGTCCAATGTGCCACGGGAATTCTCCTTTTTTCGCACTTATCCCGTTGACTACGTTCACCGACCCCTCAGGAATCAGTTCGCCACATTCTAAAATATTTATTAATTATTTATTTTACTTTACACAACAGGAACTTAATCCCAATTACAGAGCTTATTATGAAATCTGAACGACTGAAACTTGTTTTTTTTTTTTATATATTAGTCAACAAGGTTTGACTCACGACCTATTTGATAGATGCTTGAAAAGAAAGAGTAATAAAACCTAACCTGGTATACATCTGATTAGCGGGTTATCCCACGATCCTCCAGAACACGTGGAAAATGGAATCTCGTTATTTGCTTGTCTGTAAAAGTGTTTACATTTACTTATGGCGATTGTTCCCTCCACCAGGGGTTCACCGCATTTCACAGTCCTGCCGTCCACCGTACATGTCACATCCACTGAAGTTGAGATTCTTGGAGAACATGTCGCTATAAAAACAAAATAAAAATTATAATAACTGTAACGGAAATAGAATCAAATGTGATAGTTTCAATTCAACTCTATAATTAATAACATATTTATTAGTTTCATCCCGCAATTAATCTTCATGAACATTTCTATTCTGAGATCCTGATAAGCAACTTGGTTTCTTCCACATTTATAATTCCTTCCATACAAACTCATTCGAGTATCATTCACATAAAGCTTAGCTTAATGTTTGTTGTGCAGTTGCATTACAGGGTGACAATTTATTTACATTTCACATAGAAAATTAGCGCGGTTGTGTTCAAGTACAGGAATATATATATATATATATATAATTGATATAATTGATATATACTTACGTTTACATTGTGGTAATGGTATATTCCAGGTGCCGTCCACGCAGTTGACAAAAGTGTTTGCTGGGTAGAGCAAAAAATGAGCATTGCAGGATAACTTAATAAGAGAAAAGTTTGGAATTGGAGATCCTTGTGTGTAACCTACTCCGAACACTTCATATTTTCCGTTTGGTATGTTTATAGCGGGACAGAAACCATCTCTGCAAAACACAAACAACTTAAGTCCATGTGGAACATGTCAAATGAAAGTTTGATAAAACAAGGTGTATGTAGGTGAAAGAGGTGATGAGAGCTAGGAATAAATGAATGGATAAGATTCAAGTGTTTTTAAAACTTCATTATAATGATTTATAATAGATATTTATGCATCAAGTACAAAAAGTAGATATTTATCGCACGAAATGTTCAAGTTGCGGCACGCGACGTAGTATATAAAAAATGTATAGATGAATATAAGTTATCTTTTGGGGAAATGATATATCAGTTATAACTATAATTTATTTTTAGAGGCCCCATTTATATTAGGGCCCCTAAAATGTTGTTGGGCCCAGTATGTATCAAGAACGTAGTGTCTTTGTTTCTTTTTACTATTGCGGTGCTCGAGTAACAAATAATCACTATTATTTGGTTATGTTTTAACGGTTTTAATCTTCTTTATTTTTTAACTTACGTGAGCGGCGGCATAGGAGTAGTAGGACCCGGAGTAGTCGGACCCGGAGTAGTCGGACCCGGAGTAGTCACTCCTCCACCACAGATAGCCGGATCCTCATCGGACTTATCAGCGCACTCCTGTAGACCGTTGCAGCGGTAGTCACCGTCTACACATGCGCCATACGAACACCTGAAGGCGACATCCGGGCAATCCACGTCCTTGCACTGGGCGGAGGTTTCATCTGAGCCATCGGAGCAGTCGCGTATTCCGTCACATACATTGGTGTAGAACACGCATCCACTACCAGTCTTGCATGAGAACGCATTTCTGGAGGAATAAACAATTACAAATCGCTCTACGTAATTACATAAGAAACTGTCAAAATATAACAAATTGTTACATAAACGACTTGTTAGATAGCTTATTGATACTGTCTAATATTTTAAATTAATTTTGATGTTTTTATCTTTTATATTTTGTGTATAGTTATTTTTGTATTAAGTACGGAAAATGAATATTTTTTGTTGAGCATGAAAATGTTACTTTTAGGCAAGACCATAGGTCGACAAAAAAGTTATTCGAACGCACCAAAAAATAAGAATTTCGCCCACGAAATGCAATAAACATTTTTTCTACAACTATAAAAAAGAATAATACAATAATTATTTCAATTTACTCAGGTGCCATCATTGCAACGGATATTAGGAGCTCTGTAAAATAATTATAAATGTATAACAAAATTTATAAATATAGTGCAAGTTGGATGTGCAGCTAGTTATTACTAGGTGTACAAAAATTATCGTTTGTTTTGGAGGATGCAAGTCAACTACATATATCCTTGAAAGTACTAACCGCCGGTCTTGAGGGATCCAAGGCGAAGAGTGAAAAGTTTTTATACTTGGCGAGACTCAACATTTAATTGATAAATATTGTTAAAAATGTCATTATCAATATTTTTTATTAGTAAAAATATTACGCCTAATGTTGCCAAAAGTAACGGTACATCCTTAAAAGTATCTATTGTTTCTTTTCATCAACATTCATAGATTTTACTTGAACACAAATCAACAAACTCAAAACAAGTTACACGTAGTACAATAATAAAGCTCATCTCATTTATTATTTCGTCTTAAAAAACCAGTTTCATAATCACGATTACCTGCAGTCGGCCTGTCGACGATCTCTTATTAATGTCGTATTGGAATATGGAAGCAAATGGTATCCTAAACATGATGAGTTAAAATCTATAAACATAAAATTGAAATTGAAAATAACATCAATTTATATATTTAAGGATTCTAAAGTTTTAAGATTTTGATTTCTTTTGTCAAAAATAGGGAGTACAGAAAAATCTAAAAATGTTTATTTTAATTACAATCTAATAATGAATAAAATAAATAAATGCGACATCAAAATTTAAGGAAACATATTAGTTATTTGTGTATTAAGAGCGTAAAGTGATTCTTTGTTACTCGAACACGATAATTGCAGCACGAGCTGAAGTCGAGAGCTGCAATAGTGTAAGAGGAACAAAGACACTTTACGCTCGTGGTACACACATAATTTTTTCTACGATTGCATCTTAAAATTATTAAAAAACATATGCGTACTGAAAATAAATTCGTTCTGTCAACTGGCAATATGACAAGTTTCTATTTTGTTTGTATCCCTGGTAACTATTGAAATAAGCGCGTGTTTAATATCTTTTTCGAGCGTAGCCATTGGAAACGCGCGCATTTAACGTCTTTTTCACGCGTTGCCATTGGAGACGTGCAAAAAAGATATTTTCCGATTGTTCCACAGAAAACGTCAACTTTACAATGACAAATGAGAGCGTAATTGTCAATTTTTCATAGCAATCATAGAAAAAATTATATATTTCTGTACGTAAGTAATCCAATAAATTATAACATAAAATATTGATGAAATATATCTTCCTCCGCCACTGGTAACCTCTGATCAGGACCCAACAACACAACAACAAAATAACCAACAAAACAATTGACAAATTATTCACTTTGCACAACAATAAATCATAAACTCACAGGTTAAAATCACTGTGAACACCAAAATCACAACATTTTTACTCACTAACATTTCTAAAGGAACTTTTTCTAACCTCAAAATATCTTTTAACAACTTCCTATAACTTTGTTCGTCTTTGAAACTGGTCTGACTACTAACGAATGAGATTTTCAGCTCTGATGATACAGCAGCCAGCAAAATGATAGATAATCTGGCTCGTAAGCAGTCATTTTCGTTGTGGCGACTATGAAGGTAACATTACTTTTTGTTGGATTTTCCCGGATACGTTTGGTTTTACTGGTCTACGTCCCGGATGGAATTCCGAAAACGATTACTAAACCAAGTTGTAAAACTGGAAATTTTACCAATATTCACTGTTAATATTAAGTATTTATGTATATTTAAAACGAAAGAGGCATTGATGGTCGTTTTATCTTTTTGAATAGTACAATTTGTAAAAATATTGTCAAAAACAAAAAGTAAAAATTCGTGAAATTTCAGGTGAGTTTTACAAATGAAGAACTGATAAAATAAAAGATTAGAATGTTCAACATTTCGGTCAATATGTCATATTCTTGATAATAATTTTAGAATTATAATACTCATTTACATAAATTGTTTACACATTATATATTTAAAAATTATAAATGTTTGCTTATTCCAAGAAATGTTTGTACCATTTCAGATAAATAATAGAAAATGGTAGTAACATGTAATATGAAATAATTTACCTTCCTCTCAAATATTCGATTCATTATTATCAATTTTCATATTAAGTTTATTTAGCGAAATATTTCTCATATGGAATTATAAACTGCTCAAAATTATACAGAGATATTTTAAAAATTGAATGTCAAATTTAAACTATAAATTATATTCAAATATACTTGTACCCAAGGTATAATTTTTCTTACAAATATTTGAATATAATTTATATTAATTTTTATATTGGATCCTTCTTGAACACATATTTATAATATAATTTTAATTTTACATTCAATTTTTAAAATATTCCTGTATAATTTTGAGCAGTGTAATTTTATATACAAAATATTCCATATATTTTTTTTTTTTTAATTATTAATTAATTTAATGGACATTTGATAGTTCATCTGATGAATAAAAAAATAACCTTGAGTTTTTTGCGAAAAACTATTTAAATATTACATAATTATTTTATAGAACGTAGAAAAATAAAATAAGTTTGTGATGTACCTACTTTTTTTGGTAAAAGAAAGAAAATTTTTGTAATATATAAAGAAAACATTACAACTTATTTATTTATTGAATTAGAACCAAGATTACTAAAATAGTAACCATGATTAAAAATAATAAAACATACCTTAGATTAATAAAAAAATTATCTAAATAAATAAACAAACATCAATATGTATTTATAATTAATTGACAATAAGGATGAATTCTAATGTATAATCTAATTTATATAATAAATGGCTTACAGCGGTAAACATACAATAATACAATTAATAAAACTGCTGATAAGTAAATAACATTTCTATTTCCGGAACAATGTAAATCCAATTAAATTTTATCGCGGTTTCAGATAGAAATCATTAAAGTCACGCAGACGCACAACTTAAGTGACAAACAGGTAGCATATTCATCAGGTGTTCTCTTTTCACGTTCGTTTACATTTCACTAGAACAGTTCATTCTTATAATCATTACGGTTTTGTTGTACAATACATGTAGTATAATCGTTCCTTTTAATTTAAATAATAATCATAATGTTAACTTATATTTAAATATAGATTTGAAATTAAATTTTTTATTTTAAAATGTTACGAACACATTTATTATAATTTAAAGTCAATAATCTAATAATAATGATCATCTAAAAGCCAAGAATATATTGATATGTGCTTTAAATTTTAAAACAAGTTAATAAAATGGAATAATATATCGTATTATCTTAGACAATGTATTTTAATGTCCGGTAGGTCAGTAATATAAAAGTATTAGTCACGTAACGGAAACGGAAATGCTCTTTGAAAATGTTACTTTTATAACTTCACTACCGGTAAGTGGTAAATTACTGGAAAATTATTTAAAATATTTATTGTAGTTATTTTTGATACCAAATTTTATGAAAATAAGGTAATTTATTTTTGATATTTTCACATATAAATTTAACTTGAAAGTTTATTCTTAAATCCTAATATAAAACTATATAAAAAAATTGAAAAATTATATTACTAGACTGTTTAAAATATTAAGTAGCATTTTACTATAAAATTATTCTATACACTCTTTAAAAAATAACTATAAAATACGAAAAAAAAATGTAGCAAAATGTTATATTTGAGTGTTATTCTTCTTTTCCAGTAATTTACTGCAAATACTATAATTTACCGGTAAAATTTCCACTATTTTTCGATTACCTACAACCAAAATTCTCTTTCTGTACTGTAAATAATGAAAACTAAAGTGAAATTTCAAAGAGCATTTCCGATGTAAGTATAATTTGTACAGTACTGACTTTGTATCTAGTAGAGATAGTGCGTGTCACAATTCATTTTACTTATATTACCTCTGTCAAAACTGTGATCTTTGTTCTTATTTCTTCTATGTGCCAATTTGTATTAAATGTGACCTGAAATTCTATGTCATATGTCTTCGTGTAAGATATAGGTATATATATATATATATTATATAAAATTCTATATATTTCGCTATACTGTGATAATTTAAAGTATATATTATATATTCTGAAATACACAATCAAATATCTAAAGAACTTTATTTACGTACGATATTTAAATATTGATGTTTTACTGTAGTGGATGTATTTATTTAAATTTATATGAATATATATTATGTGAATTCATATTGTGTGTTATTTTGATAAACCGACGAACTAAATGCATATGCACATTGAACTTTACACACTGCATCCTTTAGAATACTATCCCAACTATGCGATGTTGACAGCTGGAAGCAGTCATCGATTTTCAAAGACTCGCAAATCATCTGAAAGAGTTATCATCACTTTTATTTCTACTAGTTTTCTCTACAATAATTTTTTATCTTATTTTAAAGTAATAGATACGAGACCGATTTCATGCCATTCTATGCTTTAATAACCAGCTCTATAGAATATACTTGATTGTATTGAATTATACACTTTATTATTAAACAAATTAAATATATTTTAGACCGTTTCTCCTTGCAATAATCCCTAATTTTATATGTAGATTCAAAAGACGAAATTTGAATATATATAGTGCATAAAACTTATTTAAAATATATGAAATTTAGTCCATTTTTATTTTTTTATCTAATATTATATGTATTTAGGATCCACTTTAGTTTGACATTATTCCTACTGTGATTAAAAAAAATAGTAATTAGAAATTTACGCAAAAACTATGGCCTAATTAATTAATTAATTTGAAGGCCATTTTAAAAAGATGGCTGTCTTTAAAATAATTTTGGAAAAGCTTTAAGCTTTTGTCTTTTGAGATTTTCTAAAAAGACCACCGACTTCAATCCAATTTCAAGATTGCATGGGCATCTTAAAAATAAATAAATTAAATATTTGGTTGTAAATCTTCGCCAAACATTCATACTAATTTCTTTTAATAACAACTATATTATAATACAAACAAATAATGCATCTACCTTTTGGCTGGCGTGTACTAAGTCCCATTCATTCCTCTCTGAAAAGTTTCAAGCTCGTACCACTATAAATTCACTTCACATCTAGACTAACATTTTACAATATTTTGCGCTTATATTTCACTACAAAATCACTGATTTTACAATATTTTTACTTAAAACACAAATAAAACGTGACATTTTAAACAAATTTCGCTCGTAGACTAATAATTCAAGATGCTAGCATGTACGTAACAAGTTCAAACATAATTTCAATTAATAGATACGAAACCGATTTCATGCCATTCTATGCTTTAATAACCAGCTCTATAGAATATACTTGATTGTATCTAATTAAACACTTTATTATTAAACAAATTAAATATATTTTAGACTGTTTCTCCTTGCAATAATGCCTAATTTTATATGTAGATTTAAGAAACGAAATTTGAATGGATTACTTTTACATATACAGTGTATAAAACTTATTTAAAATATATGGAATAAATAAATCGAGAAGAACTGAATCTAACGGCCCCTTGTTCGATTATAATAACATAACATTTTTTATATTCATTCCCCTGGCCAATCAAAACCAATAATTATTGTTTAAAGCTCCGTAAGAAAGTAAATTTTCCTTCACTACAAAAATAATTTCCAGTTCAGTTCAAATAACTTAAGTAGAGACAAAATTAAGCAGTTTTTTTCTTTCATTAAAACTTTTCTGTAAAATTAACAATATAGACAGAAATCGGGAAAATATGTTTAGGGTAATATTCAAACGAGACTGCTAGTACCATCTATTGGCAACTTGGGAACCATATACAAGGAGAGATAAGAAAGGCGTGATGATATATTTATATTTATTTATTTATTTACTCTTAATACTAATTGACAATGTATCAAAACGTTTCACTAGCTAAGAACCTATTAGCGTATTTGCCATAAATATTAAGTTTTACCCAAATAATTAAAAAATAACAATTTTCTTACATTCGCAAAAGAGATGTGGTACGAACACTAGCTCTGGTTAGCGTTTACTTTTATTTATTACTAATACATATATGTTGCAAATGAGGAGCACGTGAATGATGACTCGGAGCGATTAATTAATTAACCACTAATTGATTACACAACTCATAACCACTGTTTGTAAATGGAAGTTATCTTAAAACATACACAACATACACAAATCTACATTTCAAATAAAATATTTCTCATTTTACTTTTTTAATAAAATAATAAATAAATAAATAAATATATCATCACGCCTTTTACCCATTACTGGATGAGGCACTCTGCCAAAGCAGATCTCGGTAAGTGATATATTTCTTCGTGTGAAGTGCGGTTATCAGCCGTCAAATCACGCTACCCAAAGATGTTAGTGGTGAGGGAGCCACAGGGGTAGATTTAATTGTTTGTCGTCTATGGGGATCGAACCAGGGTTCTCAAGATCCACAGACCAACTCGATACCACTGAGCCACCTACCTAATTTTTTAATATTATTATGAATTATTAACTAGAAAAATATGTGCATATTTGATTAAGAATAACAACAATATTTTGTTTAAAAAACAACATGATTCACCTTAAATAATTTTAATTCCAAAAGAGTGAGAAGTTATGAAAAATTGTAAACAAATGATTATTTATATCACCTATTCATGTGACTCATTTTTACAGTATAAACTTGTGTTATATCTTGAATTTGATAATACGCTAAAGTTTTATGGAACCATTTCAATATTTAAAACGGTGTCACAATTATTATTCTTCCCTACATACACAACAAGTAAAATTTGTATGTTTCAGAAACACTTGTTTCGCCTCCCATTTTAAATTTAATTGCGCGTTTCAGTCATATAATAATTATTTGTGTATTATAAGAGTGCAGACAGGGGCGGATTAACAAATTTGCCGCCCGTAGGCAAACCAAAATTTGCCGCCCCCACTGAAGAAGAAAAACGCAGATTGATGTGGATCAATAGTTTTATTGCGCAGTCAAATATACATTTGAAAAAAAAACACATTCATTTTCAAAATAAACACTATTTGCGCTATTTCATACAATCTTAATCATTTATTTATACGGATGCAAAGTTTTTGCGACGCGGCTTTCCTTCCGCAAATTTGTCTATAATTTTAGATAAATCTAATTTTTGTAGATATCTATCTTCGATGCAAAGCTGAGCTAAAGTGTTAAGGCGACTTTCGGTCATCGTGGACCGTCGAAAATTTTTTAGGCGTTTCAAACAAGAGAAGGAACACTCCGCAGTGCAATTTGAAGCCGGAGGGCATGTAAACATCCTAAGAGCAATATCCACGTTTGGATAGATTAAGTGTAATTTTTATGACTACAAATTTGCCGCCCCCAAAATTTGCCTACTTTGCCTACGCGTTAATCCGCTCCTGATTCTCGATCACGAGGTTATTGCCACGCGACGTATATGACTGCTGCATTTCTCGAGAAATCAACAATGTACATTTGCGCTCGAAACATACACAAGATTTTTTTTATAATCGCCAAAATACATTCTTCATTAATCGCCATTTTAAGAATTTGTATTTTACAGCGTTACAGGACTTCAAGTATTTGTATTATTTATTTGCTGTCACGAATCATTTAGTTACGAGAAAATTCGAAGAGCGAGCGTTTTTTCTGTTTTGTTGCAAACAAACGGCAAAGTTACATTTCGCGTTCACAATTTTGAATATCAACAGTAAATAGTTATATTTGTATTAAGACCGTAAAGTGATATGTTGTTACTTGAGCACGGTAATTGCAGCGAGAGCTGTAATAGTGTAAGAGGATCAAAGACACTTTACGCTGGTGATACACACATCATTTTTTCTACGATTGCATCTTAAATTATTAAAAATCGTATACGTATTAAAAATAAATTCGTTCTATCAATATGACAAGTTCCTGTTTTAATAAAAAACAACAAAGACAAAATTAATTGTCTTTAAATGCTCACTTGGTGAAACTAGGTTTAATAATAAAATATCAAAATAAACACTTGGCTAAGTCTCACAAAATTCAGCCTCCAAGTCACCTTATGAGGGCATCGTCAGAGGCTGGCCAGCACAGTTGGTAACCATAGACACATGTGAGACAAGTGTTTATTTTGATATTTTATTATTAAACCTAGTTTCAACAAGTGAGCATTTAAAGACAATTAATTTTGTCTTTGTTGTTTTTTATTTAAATTGCTATTTCGTAGCTTTTGCTTTTTTCGGTAGATGGCATCACTGGTTCGATAGAACTTCTCATGTCATCTTACCGTTCTTTAGAGATCTTATTCTCTGCTGGCACAGTCCTTCGTCACCAGCTTCTTCACGTGAACTTTGTTCTAGGTGAAGAAGTAGGTTATACCATACTGATGAGCTCTAATAAGAGCGAAACGCATCTATGGTTACCAACTGTGCTGGCCAGCCTCTGACGATGCCCTCATAAGGTGACTTGGAGGCTGAATTTTGTGAGACTTAGACAAGTGTTTATTTTGATATTTTATTATTAGTTCCTGTTTTGTTTGTATCCATGGTAACTATTCTTATAAGCGCGCATTTAATATTTTTTTGAACGTTACCATTGGAGAAACGCAACAAAGATATTTTTCGATTGTTTCACAGAAATCAAACAAATTAAATAACTTAATAATAGGTATTTATTTGTCTATATTATGTATAGAAAAAATAAAATAATAGTTGCTATAATTAATTTTATTAATAAATTAAATGCTGGAATAAATAAATAAATAAATTAGAGTAAGCTTCCAATTCAGGTCCAATATGTTAAATAATGTCAGACACAACAAACAAATTATTGTTTTATTTCTCATGGCACTCTGATAATTGCTTTAAAGCGTGTATTTTCTTTCTAACTCGGATATAAAAAACAATTGAACAACAAACTTATACTCTATGGATGCAGTTTTTCATTCTGAACATTTTTGTTCAGTACAATTTTGTTCTAAAATTAATAGGTAAAGAGATATCGCTAAATCAAAATTTTAACATTGAATTTCCTGTTCGGAAAAATAAGTAGACACCCGGTATATATTTATTTATTTACAACATTAAAATGACCGCTGTGGCTCCCCCTCCAGTAACATCTTTCGCGGTCGTGATATGACGGCTGATAACCGCACTTCACGCACATAAATATATCACTTACTGAGATCTACTTCAGCAGAGTGCCACATCCAGTAATGAGTAAAAGGCGTGATGATATACATTTTTAATCTTATTGACACACACTGTATATGTAGAAACCAACAAAGTAAATGATAATCTATGCACTATTGAATATATAATCAGAGAAAAAGAAATAAAAAATCTACGTCATTTGATTATCAACCGAAACCGCAATTACAAATAAGGTTAAATGAGTCAAAAACGATAATGCGCGTCTTGGAAAAACACATAAATATTCGTTAAGGAAATGTTTCTTTTATTTATATATATATAAACTTTAATGTCAAGTCTGAAACTAGTTAGTTTACTTTTGGATTCTGTGACGGCAACAAGTTATCAAAATGATATCAAAATATAATTTGAATTTTGTTTTTGTTTTGTTTTGTATTATTACATGTAAGTTCTCTATTACTACCTGTTATTTTTACATATTAGTATTTGACATATAGCAATTTTCACCAATTTAAAAAATCTGATGTGGACACCACATGACTTCCTTGTACGCGTATTAAACTATAGATATTTTTTACATTGCACATATTTGACATTAAATCTTTTATTTTTTGTTCTAATCCATAGCAAACTTAATTTATTTTTTTTAAATCTAAAAATATATAATATTTAAATTTAGATATCTTGTTTATGCAAAAAGCTAATTTAAAAATTCTTAATGTGATAGACGCAGAATTTAATTCTCTAAAACTTTTATTTGCAGCATTCATTTCTAAAATTAAAATAATACCATTTTTTTCAAGGAAAATTGTTAGCAGTTTCATGTAATGTGCCACTTCCGGTTAATCTATTTTAACCAAAATCTATTATGTTATTTCCATTGATATAGTAGTCTTATATACCAAATTTGGAAAGTTTTAAATTATATTTGAATATAGTTTTTCATGAAAATCTTCAGGTAAAGTACCACTTCCGGTAGTTGTATAATGACCAAAAAGGGAGGTGCACAACTAGATGTTATAACAGTCCGAAATATAAAATTTCAATTTTCTACGGCTTACCGTTTTTGAGTTATGCGAGATACATACGTACGTACAGACGGCATGACGAAATTAGTCAAAATGGATTCAGGGAGGACCAAAATACCTATTTCCGTTGAAATCTGAGAACCGAAAATTTTCGCGATTACAATACTTCCTTTACTTCGTACAAGGAAGTAAAAATCTACCCCTGTGGCTCCTCCCCCACTAATATCTTTGGAGGCCGTGATTTGACGACTGGTAACCGCACTTCACGCGAAAAAATATATCACTTACCGAGATCTGCTTAGGCAGAGTGCTGCACCCAGTTATGGGTAAAATTCGTGATGATATATTTATTTTAAAAAAAATACTGGAATTCTTTTCAAAGTTTATTTTAAATTAAAATGCCCACATATTATCAATATATCTTGTCTATATTCTGTATTAAGAGCGTAAAGTGATTCTTCGGCTCGCGCTGCAATATGATGAAGACACTTTACGCTCGTGATACAGACATATTTTTTTCTACAATTGCATCTTAATAGCTATTTATGAAACTAGTAAGGAAATGAAAGTTATTACCTTACGCATGTAAACACATAAGTAAGGTAATAATCTTATTTCCTTACTAGTTTCATTTAATAATTTTTCTACTTCAGTTCTAATAAATTCGAAAGAGCGTTTTTAAAATTATGAAATTTTGACATGTTAATGACAGTTATAAATTCAAAAAATAAAAGAATAACACATCAGAATTCGTCTACCAAGATATCTTAATTTTTTTGTGTTGCTATGTTATCTCATTAATTCAATAGTTAAATAATACAGTTCATTACCTAACTCAAATAAGTGAAATAAAACGTCTTTCTAACGGAAGTAGAAAAAATTATTAAAAAACGTATACGTGCTGATAATAAATTCGTTCTTTCAACTGCCAATATGACAAATTTCTGTTTTGTTTATACTGGGTGTTCTATATTTGCACAATGATATACAACTTCATATTTTTAAATGGAACACCTATATATTTTTGCAATAATTTTGTTTCTCTTTAAAAAGTTCTTATTTATTGTAGTCCTAAAATGTACAGAAACTATTCATGTTTTTATTAATAAATAAATCAAACACAGAAAGTGTGCCATTAATTCACTTGTTTAAACAATTAGATTAGTTACAGTCAGATCTTTAATCATTATTATTTGCTTCTCTCATTTAATTTATCAATTTTTCAATTTTTAATTGTTATAATTTGTTTAGTTTCTTTATGTAAAAATGAATTTTACAAAAAACGAATTAATTAACACGATATAAATTTTTTTAATTTTTACGGGTTAAAAGTTTTATTTCATACTATGTCACATTTAATTATTAAACATTAATTTTATATCCTAACCTTGAAAATAACATCTTAAAATAATTATAATTAAATGTAGAAAACTGTTTGTTCACGATAAGAATACCATAATGTTTATTACAGTACTAGTACTGTAAAGTCTAACTTTTCGAACTGAAATCAATACAGGATGTAACATATTTTATGTTTGTTTTAGATTTAGATGGTAGCTTCGCCTATACTGGCAAAAAGAGACAAGTTTATGTTGAGTAAGTATAAACTAGGATTAGTTTTATTTTGTAATAAATTAAGGATTTCTACGATGGACTAAACGTTGCTTGTAACTAGGGTTGTGCATTTGACCAGTCAAATATTTTTCGGTCAATTGACCGACTATTTGACCGGTCAATTGACCAAGAAACATTTAATAAAAATCACAATTAAAATTGTAATTAATTTATATAGTACTGTTTACTACATTCAATATTACTGAAAATGAAAAACCAACAACAAATAATAAACAAAACCACATCAAATTCAAAATAAAGGGGAAAATAAAGTAAAAGACGTAATGAAATGAAATAATATGTATTTATTTTATTTATAAAGTAAAGTAAGCAAATTTTCCAGAACCCAGAATACCAAACTATATATATTCATGTAATAATAGTAAGTAGCTATTTCTATTGAACAACAGATGTCGTGCGGTTCCATTTAGATTATTTGACCGTATTATTTGGCTGTCAAATATTTTTGGTCAATTTGACGGTCAATTGACCACGGCACATCCCTACTTGTAACTGGTTTAAATACCACAAATTGTTAATCAAATTTTTCCTTAAAATTTCCAGTTGACGGATATTCTTGCATTACGATATGTGAGTTCCGTAATCAAGGGTGTTTATGTTTGATTGTTATTTATGTATTACAAACTTTTAAGGAATTAAGTTACGACATCAAATAATGTAATAAGATTGTGTGTCGCTATATTTATATCTGTATTCCATTTTAAGAGTATTAACAAAGAGCATAAATTACATATGTAATGTATGCTCTTTGGTATTAATAACTGTGGCGTTGCTGAATGAAACATAATGCCGGTATATAATCTGTTGGACTTCGTATCATAACCATAAACAACAAATATTTCATATGAGAAATAAAAATAATTATATATAATGAATGTATCGATGGCAAATTTAATTGGTAAAATCTGATGTGGACATCACATGACTTCTTTGTACGTGCATTATACTATACCAACATTTTTTTAATTGCACATATTTGACGTAATTTGACATTGACATTAAATTTTTTTTTTCTTATTTTTTGTTCTAAACCATAGCAAACATAATTTGCATATCTCGCTTATATAAAAAAGCTAATTGTATAATTCTTAATGTGCTAGACGCAGAATTTAATTCTCTAAAACTTTTATTTGCAGCATTTATTTCTAAAATCAAAATAAAACCATTTTTTTTTCAAGAAAAACTATTAGCAGCTTCATGTAATGTATCACTTCCGGTTAGTCCATTTTAACAAAAATCTATTGTTATTTCCATTGATATAGTAGTCTTATATACCAAACAAAACAATTTTCACCAATTTAAAAAATCTACCCCTGTGGCTCCTCCACCACTATATATCTTTGGAGGCCGTAATTTGACGGCTGGTAACCGCACTTCACGCGAAAAAATATATCATTTACCGAGATCTGCTTAGGCAGAGTGCCACACCCAGTGATGGGTAAAAGGCGTGATGATATATTTATTTATTTATTTATATACCAAATTTTAAAAGTTTTGGATTATATTTGAATAAAGTTTTTCATGAAAATCTATTATAGGCTTCAAGTAAAGTACCACTTCCGGAAGTTATATAATGACCAAACAGGGAGGTGCACAACTAGATGTTATAACAGTCCTAAATACAAAATTTAAACTTTCTACGGCTTACCGTTTTTGAGTTATGCGAGATACATACGTACGTACGTACAGACGTCACGACGAAATTAGTCAAAATGGATTCAAAGATGGTCAAAATGCGTATTTCCGCTGAAATCTCAAAACCGAAAATTTTCGCGATTACAATACTTCCTTTACTTCGTACAAGGAAGTAAAAACAAACACAAAAGGGGTTATAATAGCCATTATAGTTAACATTGTGGTATGAAACCAGACCTTGGAAAACAAATATTTTCAAATTATTTTGAATCAATTTTCCGATATCAAATGTTTCTAAATTATTTTTGAAAAAAGACCTACAAATAAAAGTTGTTCAAAATATTCTTCATTTGATATATTACTTTCTTGTACGAAGTAAAGGAAGTATTGTTATCGCGAAAATTTTCGGTTCTCAGATTTCAGTGGAAATACGCATTTTGGCCCTCCCTGAGTCCATTTTGACTAATTTCGTCGTGACGTCTGTACGTACGTACGTACGTATGTATCTCGCATAACTCAAAAACGGTAAGCCGTAGAAAATTGAAATTTTATATTTAGGACTGTTATAACATCTAGTTGTGCACCTCCCTGTTTGGTCATTATATAACTTCCGGAAGTGGTACTTTACTTGAAGCCTATAATAGATTTTCATGAAAAACTATATTCAAATATAATTTAAAACTTTCCAAATTTGGTATATAAGACTACTATATCAATGGAAATAATATAATAGATTTTGGTTAAAATACACTAACCGGAAGTGACACATTACATGAAGCTGCTAACAGTTTTCCTTGAAAAAAATGGTATTATTTTAATTTTAGAAATAAATGCTTCAAATAAAAGTTTTAGAGAATTAAATTCTGCGTCTAGCACATTAAGAATTTTTAAATTAGCCTTTTGCATAAACGAGATATCAAAATTTAAATAGTATATATTTTGTGTGTTTTTTTAATTAAGTTTGCTATGGATTAGAACAAAAAATAAAAATTTTTATGTCAAAAATGTGCAATTAAAAAAATATCTATAGTTTAATACGCGTACAAGGAAGTCATGTGGTGTACACATCAGATTTTTTTTTTTTGATTGAAGAAAATATTCGATGCTAAATGTTCAAGATAATTTAAAAATATTATATTTACAAGATGACTTAGGCAGTGATATTTCACATATTAAAATTACTCCTGTGGCTTTTCCGTCACTAACATGTTCGGGGCCCGTGACTTGGTTGGTAACCACACTTCACGTGCACAAATATATCAATTTCTGTTATCTTTTTCGGTAGAATACCACGTTCAATAACTGATATTATGGTATTATATAATTATTTTATTTATTTATGTAATTAAAAATTCAATATTTGATTAGAAAAGGCAAGGCACGATAAGATAACAATAAATTGCAAAATTATAAATAAGTTTATGCCTACTTATCAAAACATTAAATTAATATTTGAAGTAAATAAATAAAATAAATAGATCATCACGCCTTTTACCCATTACTGAATGTGGCACTCTGCCTACACAGATCTCGGTAAGTGATATATTTCTTCGCGTGAAGTGCGATTACCAACAGTCAAATCACGGCCCCCAAAGATATTAGTGGAGGGGAAGCCACAGGGGTAGATTTAAATTGGTGAAAATTGTTTGTCGCCTGTGAGGATCGAACCAGGGTTCTCAAGATCCACAGGCCGACTGGATACCATAATTGTTTTAATCAAAATACAATATGGGGTAGGTGGCTCAGCGGTATCGAGTCAGCCTGTGGATCTTGAGAACTCTGGTTCGATGCCCACAGCCGACAAACAATTTTCACCAATTTAAATCTATCCCTGTGGTTTCCCTTCCACTAATATCTTTGGAGGGGCCGTGATTTGACGACTAGTAACCGCACATCTCGCGAAAAAATATATCACCTACCGAAATCTGCTTAGGTAGAGTGCCACATCCAGTATTGGGTAAAAGGTGTGATGATATATTTATTTATTTAAAATACAATACAATTTAAAACGGAATACAGATTTAACATATAAATATATTGGCACACTATGTTATTAAATTAGTTACAATATTTGATGTGTGTGCCATAGGCATTAGAAAGTATATGACCTGAGTTCATTGGGTCCAGGTTCAAATCCTGGCGATATCCCAAATTTTCTAACGGTCGAAATATATCATTTACCGAGATCTGTTCCGGTAGAGTATCACATCCAGTAACGGGTGAAAGGCGTGATGATATATTTATTTATATAGCAAAAAATTAAAGGGTATATTCTGTACGACGTGCTGATCATGAAACAAAAAGAATTTTTTTTAAATTCGTTAAATTAAGTGTTGTTAACCTAAAACATTTTTTGTAGTAATGCACTGGATTCGCTTTCCTATTAAACACAAACAATGAAGTAGGTATCAACTACGAAAGAATAATTACACAATTCAATTATTAGCAGTTATTTATAATAGAATTTTATTTAATTAATAACTTTAACATAATCATCCACCCAGTGGCAGTGGCAACGAAAAATTTTGGACTGGGAAACATGGAAAATAGTTTTGCGATTTAAAAAAAAATCTTTTTGTTTCATGATCAGCACGTCGTACAGAATATACCCTTTAATTTTTTGCTCTAAGTTGTGAAACACCCTGTATATTTATCTTATGTATATTTTAGATCATGGGGTGAATGTGATCCTATACCAGATATACCAAATGGCAATTACATTTTAAGTTCGTCTGAAAATTATGTACCAGGTTCACCTGTACCAAATAATGTATATTTGATATTTTACTGTGACATGGATTATGAACTCTCTCCACCAAATCTAAGTGTGGTTTGTACCAACGGAGTTTGGAACCAAACAATACCAACCTGCATTCCTGAAGGTTAGTGCCACCCCCAACATTTAGAAACAGTATTTTAATTTTTAAAAATGTGGAACATATGTATCTCGAATGAAAGATTGGTGAAACAGATATATTGTAACAATATGAGCTATCTCATTGTTGTTATGTTGCGTTTAGGTAAGATTGGTTTCGTGTAATTTGACACACGTGACCACATGTGCCATTAAGGCTGAGTATGAGATCTTTTGGTTTTCGATTATAAAAAGAGACAGTTATAGTTAATATTCTTAGATTTCCAACAAGATTTCATGTTCGCGTTATCTGCAGTGCCAGAGTGTCAGACTACATAACCAAAACACTTGAGACATCTGTGTCCACCCCGATGCGAGGGGGATGGATTCCAGATATGGGTATTGTACCCAGGACAGCAAGTGTTTTGGTGGAAACCATCAGTCTCGTCCATAGACTCAACGCGTGAAGATGTAGATCTTCACATCAAGCGGTGTTCGCGTTTTATTTAATTTTAAACTAGATTCGTGAATTAAGTATTATAATTAATAAAAATATAATTTAAATAATAATTCTGTTTCCATCCTCATATTCAATTATAACGTTTCGTGTTACAATTAGTATAAAAATATTTGATAGCAATGTGTTAATAAAATTTCAAGACTGCATCCATTCCTTTCGTGTTACAATTGACGCAATCCGGTAAGATTAACTTATTCGCTTAGCTCTTGCTCGTGTTACAATATGTAGTAAGTTGTTGAATTTGAGATTGAGGAGCCACGTGGTACAACCTGAATAATCTGGTTTACTAGCGCCCTAAGCTGCTCGCTGCACCGACTACGGTATACTACACCCTCAAGTTACTCGCTGCATCATTGATAGTCAATCTGTTATTCAACACAACTCACGCATGTAGTTGAATCTATGACTTTTCAAAAATGTGACGGTTATGTTTAAAGTTCTCTGAATTAACCTACGTAATTTTTTTCAGTATTTTAATAGTTATTTGTGTATTAAGAGCGTAAAGTGATTCTTCGCCTCGCGCTGCAATAGTGTAAGAGGAACAAAGACACTTTACGCTCGTGATACACACATAATTTTTTCTACGATTGCATCTTAGATTATTAAAAAACGTATACGTACTGAAAATAAATTCGTCCTGTCAACTGTCAATATGATAAGTTTCTGTTTTGTAACTATTGAAATAAGCGCACATTTAATAGCTTTTTCGTTCGTTTCCAATGATAAAGTGCACATTTAACATCTTTTTCGCGCGTTACCATTAGAAATTTCGATTGTTCCACAGAAAACGTCAATTGTACAATGACAAATGAGAGCGTAATTGTCAACTTTTCATAGCAATCGTAGAAAAATTATATTTTCGTAACACATGCACAAGAAACACGTTCTCATTCCCTATATTTAGTGAGAGAAACACTGCTTTTTTCCCTAAGGAGAGAAACATTATGTTTCTCTCCCTAGGTAGCAGTTTCTCTCCCTAGAGACTACGATTATTAGCTGTTTGCAGCGTTTCCTAGGTAACTAGTTACGCAACCCATATTTGACATTTGTCCCGATAAGACAGTAATTTTTGTGCACTTGTTACGAAAAGTATAACATACTTCACGGGAGGGCGCGATTATCCCTTGTGTGAAGTTGCCAAACCTCGACTTCAGCTCGAACTTTCGATCCACACGCGGGAATAATCGCTTGTTTCCCTCCCTTAATGCATAACATACTATTTGGGTGAGATTCCAATTTTGCCAAAATAACGTCCACCCTATTACACAGCCATCTAACGTATGTCTCTTTGAATATCGACGAGATAAAAATGTACACAAAACCGTGTGTGGTCAAATGTCAGATTATATTTATATTAAGAAACGCGATGAGTGTAACCAAGTACCTATTGTATAACTTAACTTAAATACTATTAAAAATGCTGCTATTGTGATTATACGATAACGCTTTATTTACATTTCAATAGTTTCTAATAAATAACTCAAACTCGCTCATATTATTGAATTCCTAATAATGACTAACTATTAACTGCAGGAAATCACCATAAAAACAAACAAGTGATTGTTACTTCATTCACTTATTTCACATCAACGAGACTTCAACGAGTATTAGATCCGCGAACACTGTTCTTTATTCATTTTATTTGAAAGTATGAAGAGATTCTTGTTAATATTTTGTGTTCTCTTCGCAGGGAGTTTAAACGAAGCTGATGAACAAGTATCGAATGACAATGATAATTGTGGCGATTGGGACGAAGGGTTTCAAGCCCCTTGGCATGTTGGAATTTATGAAAAAAAGAATACGGCTTCTTATCAGTACTTGTGTGGTGGCTCACTTGTAAGCTCTAATGTTATTGTCACAGGTATGATATATTTTTTATTTTATTTTGTTTATTTTAATAGTTTTTATTGTTGATATTAAAATTTATAAGTTTCGGTATAAGATGTAATGTTTTATCAGTATTTATTACAAAGTATTAATAAAATTACTTTTTTCTATGATCAGTGAAAAAAATAAGCTTTTAGAATGTGATTTGGTGACAGAAACTGAATTCGCTTTTTATATTTATGAATTTAATATCCGAAAAACTATCAAATGTTTTTTTTTGTTGTGCGTGAGAATGTTACTTTTAGTCGAGACAGTAAAAGTCATTCGCACGCGGCAAAAAAAAAACAATGTTTATACAACTGTAAATAAAGAATAATACAATAATTATTGATTTATTTAAGTAAATTGAAGGAAAACAATCAATAGTAATATTAATTTGATAGTAACTAATGAAACCTGACAACAAATAATTTGGGAGCGTGCGCGAGATACTCATTTTGCGAACTAGAATACGAAACAGTGCGCAAAATACTCACTTTGCGCACTAGGGTGCAAAATAATGTGTAAAATAATGCGCAAAGTACGCGTTGTCATGGTAATGGAAATGATGAAAAAATCAAGTATTTCGCGTATTGATATTAGTGACAAACATGAACATTTTTTTGACAGTTGTAGAAAAAATAATTTTTTAATTCATTTTCAAACATTTCTAAATGGTTGTATAAATAATAATGTATGAACTACAAGCAAAAAGTGTCTGTGCCAGTCTTGCATGTGCGAGCGGAAATAGGTTACTTTCTGTGTTAAATATTATTCTTTTCAACATTAAACATGAAAATTACATTTTTACGTTTGCGATACAAGAAATTTAGTAATTATTTTATATAAATCAAAGGAGTTGTATTTGCAAATGCACATCACGTTTCCTTGGTCACTATGTCAAATGACATTTCCCTCACTCAATTTAGTTGTGATAATAACCGTTTTCCTTACTAGTGAGGAATAGTTATTTATGGTGCTATTCTGTAATGTTCTATAACGCTACAGTTCTGTAAGTTTGAACAAAAGTGCATAGATTTTTATTGACAAATACATATAATGCCATTTGACAATCAAATATGATGCACTTTTGTTCAGATTTATTGATCTGTGGCGTTATAGAAAATTACAGAATAGCACCATTACTTTTAATCACTAGTGATGAAAGTTATTTATTTTCATCACTAGTGAGGAAAACTGCTACTATTACAACTATTTTTTTTAATTATTATTATATGTGTATTTATCGAGCACTTCAGTTACCAGACTATTAGAGATGAGCGAATATCAAATATCTCGAATTCGAATATCGAATATCGAATACGAATATTTATCAGATCTCGAATACTCCTAAAAGTTTATTTATTTATTATTAATAATTATTTAATTATGTCCTTTTCATTATTTATATAAAAATTAAAATTAAAACAAAACGGAAGAGAAAAAGACGAAAACTTCAAATTTAAGGTGAAACGTACGGGCTGATGTTGGTGAAAAACTAATTTGAAATATGGTACGTCTTCATGATTTTGAAACAAAATATCTTTGTTATTAATAACTTCAAAGTATTGTAATAGCTTTAAGTTTATGTACAAATGATAAAGAAAAACATATTCAAAAATTGAGGTCAACAAATAGCGCGATATTCGAGGTATTCGAATGTTCGCTATACTGACGTTAATATTCGAAAAACTCGAATATCGAATAATGTCAATATTCGCGGCATTCGACTATTCTTGGATGATATTCGCCCATCTCTAGTTTACATTTCTTTTGTATTTACATTTAAATTTTCATATTATTTGCATTTTATATTTACAACTAAATTAAATGAGGAAAATGTTATTTTCACAAGTAATGTTGAAAAAAAAATCATTTTTAAATAAATGGAAATGTTACTTTCCTTTTACAAGCTAGAATATTATTTTTCCAACTTGTTGCTATTGAAGAAGTAAAATAACACTTGTTACTTGGGAAACAATAACTTTGACTGCTGAAATAGCATACTTTCGTCATGGTCGTATAAAAATAATTATTTTGTGTTTTTGAAATATTGTAACTCACTTGTATAATAGTTATTTATGTTAAAACCCGGTAAAAAAAATTAATAGACGTATGACGTACAACTTTTTTTTCATACTGTGTCGCATTTATTTACTAAACATTATTTTCATATCCTATTCGCTTTGCTCGCGAGTCAACCTTTGAATTATAGTGGGAAAATAACGCTTTCCGTTTTTTTGGACAAATAACTATTTCTGTAGATGAATCATACAAAGCCGGTTTTACAACAAAGTATATGAAGGAATCCTAAGTAAGATTTGACTTGTGTAATATTGTTTCAGCTGCCCATTGTTTTACCAATGACAATAATAAGAAAATAAATCCAATTGACTTGTATATCGGAGCAGGAAAATGGCAGAGTCAATATGAAACACCCTTAGATTGGACCGCTCAGCACAGCCAAGTAACATCTATTTTCATTTTTTACTAACATCATTATTATACAGGCTGTCCCATTTAACTTGACAACTTGAAATAACTCAAAAAATACGCAAATATATATATCATCACGCCTTTTACCCATCACTGGGTGTGGCACTCTGCCTAAGCAAATCTTGGTAAGTGATATATTTTTTCGCGTGAAGTGCGGTTACCAGCCGTCAAATCACGGCCTCCAAAGATACGCGATGTACGAAAAATTGAGCCGAGACCAAATCTTAACAGTTTTGAAAAGGGAATCATTCTATGCTAAAATCAGGACCCCCTGCCCCCAGTGGGTGGGGCGGTGGGCAACATTGAAATCTTAAATAGGAACCCCCATTTTTTATTTCAGATTCGGATTCTACGGACAAAAATACATAAGTTTTGTGTGAAACTTTTTTTCTGATTTGTGTATACAGGGTATTTTACAAGTTATATTTTACAAGTTATGGCACTTATTTTAATCTCATATAGTACTCAACATACTGATTATGAAACAAACACGATTGCTATGAAAAGTTGACAATAACGCTTTCATTTGTCATCGTAAAGTTGACGTTTTCTGTGGAACAATCGAAAAAGATGTTTAATGCGCGCGTTGCCATTGGAAAATAGTTATTTTTGATTCTAGATTGCGAAATGTTAGTTTTGCATTCAAGAATGTAAAAGCATTTCGCAATCGAGTATCAAACAACGTTTTTTCGAAAACTATGTCTCAAAATTAGTAATAATGTAATGAGAAAATGTTGAAGTTTAGCATTAATTAATGTGACATCTAATGTCTCCATGGCAACAATGTATGTAATATAATTGCTATCAAATCTGGTATTCTCTGACCAGCAATTGACAGCTGGTTGGCAATAGAAACCAAACAAACGGTCTAATTTTTTTCTGCGATTTATTGGGATTTGCATTGCATTTTCAAGAAACTATTCCAGTACACCAGTTAGCTTCCTCAAGCGGGATAAATATGAATAATTGCTCAATTGGAACATTAAATATAAATTTTGTTAAAGAATAGAAGTATTGTTTCTAAGCAAAAAATAAAGTGACAAATTTTATTAAATTGTGAGCCTTTCTTTCAAAAAATTGCAGGATGCAAAAAAGTTTTGCATCCTGCATGCAAAAGTCTTTTGCGTCCTGTAGACAAAACACACTCATTTCGCGTGTTGATAGTTGTCATGTAAATTTTAATTTTGTATGACAGATTTCGAAAAATATGTTAAATGCGCGCGTTTTCGATGGCAACGTACGAAAAAGATATTAAATGCGCGCTTATTTCAATAGTTACCAGGGATACAAACAAAACAGAAACTTGTTATATTGACAGTTGACAGAACGAATTAATTTTAGTACGTATACGTTTTTTAATCATTTTAAGATGCAATCGTAGAAAAAACTATGTGTGTATCACGAGCGTAAAGTGCACTATTGGCAGCTTTTGCCTTCGGCTCGTGCTGCAATTACCGTGCTCGAGTAACAAAGAATCACTTTACGCTCTTAATACACAAGTAACTATTTCAAATTTCGCAAAAATAATTGCACAGTAATGAATAGAAATTAGTAATTTATTTAAGTTGTGTAATAGTTTTTTTATTGGTTAATGTTTATTAACTTTTATCCATTTCTGTAACCATCAGACCAGTGCTATGAAAAATGTTTGTCTCAAGTAATGTGCAATTATTTTTGTCAATTGTGAAATATTTTTTTCTGTTTCATAATCAGTACATTGAGTACAATATGGGGTTAAAATAAGTGCCATAAATTGTGAAACACCCTGTATATCAAAAACTTAAAAATTCTTTATTTAAGATATATTCCTATTTTTATAATAACAATAAAGCATCTCTCAAATAACTAATTATAACAAATACTATCATAGTAATGGCGTAGGTGGCTCAGTGGTATCGAGTCGGCCTGTGGATCTTGAGAACCCTGGTTCGATCCCCACAACCGACAAACAATTTTCACCAATTTAAAAAATCTACCCCTGTGGCTCCCCCTCCACTAACATCTTTGGGAGTCGTGATTTGACGGCTGGTAACCGCACTTCACGCGAAAAAATATATCACTTACCGAGATCTGCTTAGGCAGAGTGCCACACCCAGTAATGGGTAAAAGGCGTGATGATATATTTTATTTATTTACTATCATAGTACTTATGTAGTTAATTAATTATATTTTATAGTAATTAATTTAATTTGCAAAATAATTCATATTAAAAACCTAATTTTGGTTCCAAAATTCTCTTTGTTTGAAATTTAAAAACAATTTGATAATATACGAACATCTTTCGAAAATACCTTATAACATTTGCTAAACTATATAACAATTGTTATTTTTATTTACTTATCTTTTGTTTATTTTACAACAGGTGAAAAAGTATATAATACCAACGAATTACAAAGGACCTCTATCGAATTTGGAAGGCGATCTTGGACTAATAATAGTTAACGAACCTTTTAATGTTGGTTATTATGTTCATCCAATTTGTATCGATTGGGAAAATAAATTTGAAGATCAGCAACTTACACCTGGCAACACTGGCTTTGTAAGTACAAAAAATGACATTATTATTTAAAAAAATTAGATTCTAATTAAATCTGTCTAAATTAAATTAATATTAATTAGTAACCGCATCACGCGAGTGCGATTAAATTAAGTTCAGTAATATTTGAATGAGAATTCACCAAACGTCACTGTCAACCAATAGGATCACGAATTTGTTTGAATATGAACCAATGAAATGTACATTTCGTATGAAAATTGCTGAAAATATTTTGACATAAATTATGAGTTGTTATGGAAATGGAAACATAACGAGTGCGAAGCACGAGTTGTGTTTCCTATTTCCGTAACAACGAATGTATATTTATGTCAAAATATTATCTGTCAATTTTCATACTACGAGTTGTATTCGGCTTGAGAATTTACCAAACAAGAGTTAATTAACAAGAATAGTTAGGTATTTATTTGCACATTATTAATTAGGTATTACAGTGATGAAAATTCTACATTTTTTCAGTGTACATTTAATATTCAAAATTGACATTTATGAAAATATTGAAAATATCATTTATTTTATTCGTAACCAAGGATATTATTAACAGTGGTATTTCCGATATCAATTTCACTAGTGATGAATTTCCGACGAAATGTACATTTCATTGGTTCATTTTCAAACAAATTCGTGATCCTATTGGTTGACAGTGACGTGTGGCGAATTCTCCATATAATAGAGTAGGTAGGTTTTGAGAATCCGGGTTCAATTCCCACAGCCGACCAACAGTTTTCACCACATTAAAACTACCCTTGTGGCTCTCTCTCCACTAACATATTTGAGGGATGCACTTCACGCGAAGTAATATATCACTTAGCAAGATCTGCTATGGCACAGTGCCACACCTAGCAGTGGGTAAAAAATGTGTTAAAATAAAATATATCATCACGCCTTTTACCCATTACTGGTTGTGGCACACTGCTTAAGCAGATTTCGGTAAGTGATATATTTTTTCGCGTGAAGTGCGGTTACCAGCCGTAAAATCACAGCCTCCAAAGATATTAGTGGAGGGGGAGCCACAGGGGTAGATTTAAATTGGTGAAAATTGTTTATGGGGTAGGTGGTTCAGTGGTATCGAGTCGGCCTGTGAATGTTCAGAACCCTGGTTCGATCCCCACAGCCGACAAACAATTTTCACCAATTTAAAAATCTACCCCTGTGGCTCCCCCTCTACTAATATCTTTGGGGGCCGTGATTTGACGGCTGGAAACCGCACATCACGCGAAAAAATATTATCACTTACCGAGATCTGCTTAGGCAGAGTGCCATACCCAGTAATAGGTAAAAGGCGTGATGATATATTTATTTTATTTTTTAAAATTGTTTGTCGGCTGTGGGGATCGAACCAGGATTCTCAAGATCCACATACCACTGGGCCACCTACCCCATAAAAGACGTGATGATATATTTATTTTACTTAATAATGACAGGATTGTTCGAAACACAAACACGTGACTAGTAATAAAACATTTCATTGGTTTATAGAAACGTCAAAAGATAATCTGTTTAATTTGGTGTTTAGGTACAAGGTTGGGGATTTACAGATGTTGCACAAAAAACACCCAGTCAGACCTTACAACAACTTGAAGTACCATTCGTTGACAGACAAAACTGTTTAGAAACAGTTCCAACTAATTTCCATAAATATATCACTGATGATAAATTCTGTGCTGGATATACTAATGGTAATATTTTATTTTATTTCTTTATAGATTCGTTGTTAGAGAAGTGGGCGTAAGTGAAGATTTACGAAACAGGTGTACAGGAGCGAATGGATGGATGTGAATGAAGGTTTGTTGCGTGATGATGGATTTTGGTTGTGAGGAAAGAAAGAGTTCGTATGGAGGAAGTGTTTATATGGTCGAATCGAGTATCCTGTGTCAGAATAAGAATGTTGACGGGTTTCTTGCTACCCCATTTAATGGGATATAGCGTGATGTTATGTATGTATGTAATATTTTATCTAATTCACACTTGTGTTAATTTACTGCCAAAAGTTTCAAACAAAACTCAATCTATAATTAAATACATTCACACGCGCATAAATATATCGTAGCTTTTGCTTTTTTCGGTAGATGGCATTACTGGTTCGATAGAACTTCTCATGTCATCTTACCGTTCTTTAGAGATCTTATTATCTGCTGGCACAGTCCTTCGTCACCAGCTTCTTCACGTGAACTTTGTTCTAGGTGAAGAAGTAGGTTATACCATACTAATGAGCTCTAATAAGAGCGAAACGCGTCTATGGTTACCAACTGTGCTGGCCAGCCTCTGACGATGCTCTCATAAGGTGACTTGGAGGCTGAATTTTGTGAGACTTAGACAAGTGTTTATTTTGATATTTTATTATAAATATATCACTATCTGATCGTGCGTCAGGATGAGAATGTTCGACGAAGACTGTTATTTTGATGAATCTGTTAGGTAGTTAGGTGAATGTTTCAGTATTTCGTGTTAGCCAATTTAATAGGATATAGCGTGATGTTATGTATGTATGTAAAAATAGATATGATTGTTATGATGAAAAAGATAGTCGGAATTCGGACAATAAATTATCAAGAACTAATGATATTTTTCGATAACGTTTCGGTTAATTTATAACCATCCTCAGAACTACAAAGTTATATAAAATTAATACATGTGATACAAAATGTACCTACCTTAACAATAATAAATAACGTACCTTAACAAATATCATATCTTTACAATTCCACAATGGTACATGAATAGTATACAGTAGAGCTGGGCGAATATCATCTGCGAATAGTCGGATGTCGCGAATATTGACATTATTCGATATTCGAGATTTTCGAATATTAACGTCAGTATAGCGAACATGCGAATACCTCGAATATCGCGCCATATGTTGACCTCAAGTTTTGACTATGTTTTCCTTTATCATTTGTACATAAACTTAAAGCTATTACAATACTTTGAAGTTATTAATAACAAAGATATTTTGTTTCAAAACCATGAAAACGTACCATATTTCAAATTTGTTTTTCGCCAACATCAACCCGTACGTTTCACCTTAAATTTGAAGTTTTCGTCTTTTTCTTTTTTGTTTGTATTTTTTGTTTTAATTTTATTTTATCTTAACAATTTCATTGAAATAATGAAAAGGACATAATTATTAATAATAAATAAATTAACTTTTAGAAGTATTCGAATATTCGAGATCTAATTAATATTCGTATTCGATATTCGAATTCGAGAAATTAGATATTCGCCCATCTCTAGTATACAGTTTAAATTGAAAATTATAAGTAAATCTAAACAACATTCCAGCTGAGGATTACAGTGTTACACAAAAGATGGTTATAAATTAACCGAAACGTTAAAGAAAAATATCATGAGTTCTTCATTATTTATTGTTCGAATTCCGACTATCTTTTTCTCATCAATTAACACGTGACACGATCAGCCAATCCATTATTGTTATGTATTAGTCATAAAACTGGAACAAATATAAACTAATAAATAACGTTAAACTGTCACATATATTTTTCCGTCAGTACGGTGGTGTGGATAGCAACATGGAATTCGAATCCGGAGATCCCGAGTTCGAATCTCATTCAAGCTAAAACATTATATGAACTATCACACTGCGGACCCTGTACTGTAATTGGGATTAAGTTCCTGTTGTACAGCGTAACATAAATAAATAAATAAATAAATATTCGAAACTTGATTTTCGTAACACGTGCACAAGAAACACGTTCTTATTCCCTAATTTTAGTGAGAGAAACACTGCTTTTTTCCCTAAGGAGAGAAACATTATGTTTCTCTCCCTAGGTAGGATGTTTCTCTCCCTAGGTAGCATGTTTCTCTCCCTAGAGACAACGATTATTCCTTGTTTGCGGCGTCGAACGCGCCATCTAGCTGAGCGGACAATGAACTAGTTATGCAACCCATATTTGACATTTGTCCCGATAAGACAGTAATTTTTGTGCACTTGTTACGAAAAGTATAATATGCTTCACGGGAGGGCGCGATTATCCCTTGTGTGAAGTTGGCAAACCGAGACTTAACCGAGAGCCGAAATAATCGCTTGTTTCCCTCTCTTGAAACTGTTAAACTAAATAAGTAAAATGTAATATATATACGAGTATAGATTGAATTAAATACAGAATTTAATTCTCTACAATTTTCAAATTTCAAACATTTGCCTGGATTTTTTTCGTCTAAGGATATTCATAACTAATGAATTATGATAATAGGAAAATAAAACAATTTATTTATTAATTAAATAAATAGCAACGATATTTTAAAAGTATGCGACTACTCGTATTATTCCGTTCTATCAGATTTAAGAATTATATTAAAAGTTTAAAAGAACTATTGTAAATAATCATTTACAATTAGTAACATTTCAAGGAACTATTAACTATGTATGAAAGAAAACAAATTTAATTATAGAAAACATCCATTATATTATGAAAAACAAAAATTTAATTTCAAAATCTTTTTGATAATTCCAAATCTATTCTAGTAACTATTAAATATTTTGATGAAAACAAATCTTTTGTTTACAAACACACTATCATAATCATTAAAAATCACTTCTTAGAATTGTTATCAATAATTTATTAATTAATGTTTTAGGATCTTGCGTTTGCAATGGCGACGATGGCGGCGGGCTAGTTTTTCGAAAAACAGAGGGAGGTCAAAGTAAGTATTACATCAGAGGGTTGGTTAGTACATTCCCAAAGAAAAATGGAGCGTGTGATATACATCAATATGGAGTGTACACGAAAATATCTTCGTACAAGGATTTCATACAAAATGTTGTTTACGAGAATAAAGTAAAAACTAAGATTCCAAGTAATTTATAAATACATCTTATTGCATTATTAAACTGTAAATATTTGTATTCTGTTTATTCTGTTGTAAACAATGGCGAATTTAGAGGAGGACATTTTATTCTTAATGTCCCTTATCGATGATATCTGGGTACGCCACTGTAATAGTATTGTACTTATGTTTTAACTTCCAATTATATTTTGTATATCTCTATTTTTATGTTTATTATATTACATTGTACCACAGGGATCACCCGACTAATTAAATATTATCTTAATTAATCACCAGTGACCTGCAGTATGAGGTAGGTGGCTCAGTGGTATACTATGTTCAAAGATACTCCGTTATGGCCCTCTCAGCGGGTCTATTGTTAGGGATTTAAGCTTGATTTATAGGGGTGCAAGAACAGGTATGTATTCAGTATTTCCCAATTTAATTTTATTTTTATATATATTATAATAATGAAACAGAGAATTTTGTACAAATATTATTATTGATAATGAAGCAAAAAAAAAATGTTACATGAAAGTATCATTGTATAACAATTCGTCATTTAGTTAAATAATGCAAATAAACAATAGTGTCATACATAACAATAAATACAAAATATTACACTGCTATACATATGTAATTATTCGATAATATCATTGTCACTATCACAATCCATTTCACTATCGTCACTTGAGTCTTGAATATTTATAATAAAGTCTTTAGTAATGTTATTATCAATATATTGATTTTCTAAATCAATCACATGACGCACACTGTTATATCTGAAATACGTAATCCGCACAGAGATTAGAGATTTCCGAATTTAAATATTTTGCAATCCTACCCTGAGCGCCAACAGGTAGAATCTCTTACTGTGTGCGGTTCAACACAGGCTTAGTAAGTTAAAGCCATAACGGAATATCTTTGAACATACTATATCTAGTCGGCCTGTGGATCTTGAGAACCCTGGTTGATCCCCACAGCCGACAAATAATTTTCACCAAATTAAATCTATCCCTTCACTAACATCTTTGGGGGCTGTGATTTGACGGATGGTAACCGCACTTCACGCGAAGAAACATATCACTTACCGAGATCTGCTATGGTGGAGTGCCACATCCAGTAATGGGTAAAACGCGTGATGATATATTTATTTACCTATTTTATTTAATCTGCAGTACGCATTTTTATAGTTTATTAAAATTTGTTTCATTGTTTGTACAAAATGTCCAAAAACTCTGGAACCGATTAAATATCTCGAAAACGAAGCATTCGATGAGAAAATTACAAAACACGTGTTTTTACTTCCTTGTGCGAAGTAAAGGAAGTATTGTACTCGTAAAAATTTTCGGTTCTCAGATTTCAACGGAAATAGGTATTTTGGCCCTCCCTGAATCCATTTTGACTAATTTTGTCGTGCCGTCTGTACGTACGTATGTACGTACGTACGTATCTCGCATAACTCAAAAACGGTAAGCCGTAGAAGATTGAAACTTTATATTTAGGACTGTTATAACATCTAGTTGTGCACCTCCCTTTTTGGTCATTATACAACTACCGGAAGTGGTACTTTACTTGAAGCCTATAATAGATTTTCATGAAAAACTATATTCAAATATAATTTAAAACTTTCCAAATTTGGTATATAAGACTACTATATCAATTGAAATAACATAATAGATTTTGGTTAAATTAGACTAATCGGAAGTGGCACACTGCTAACAGTTTTCCTTGAAAAAAATTGTATTGTTTTAATTTTAGAAATAAATGCTGCAAATAAAAGTTTTAGAGAATTAAATTCTGCGTCTAGCACATTAAGAATTTTTAAATTAGTTTTTTGCATAAACGAGATATCTAAATTTAAATATTATATATTTTTTTTAATTTTCACCAATTTAAATCTACCTCTGTGGCTCCCTCACCACTAATATCTTTGAGGGCCGTGATTTGACGGCTGGTAACCGCATTTCACGCGACAAAATATATCACTTACCGAGATCTGCTTAGGCAGAGTGCCACACCCAGTAATGGGTAAAAGGCGTGATGATATATTTATTTATTTTTTTTTATTTAAAAAAAAATTAATCTTGCTATGAATTAGAACAAAAAATAAAAGATTTAATGGCAAATATGTGCAATTAAAAAAATATCTAAAGTTTAATACGCGTACAAGGAAGTCATGTGGTGTCCACATCAGATTTTTTATTTTTCTAAAACTATTTAGGCATGATATGCAAACATACTCCCCATCCCTTTGGTAGGCGGGGTGGGGGTGAGTTTCAAAAACTTTAATGGAAACCCTCATTTTTTATTGAACTATTGCATTTTCCATAAAAAAACTGTAATTGATTTGCAAATTTCAACCTCATCCCTCTGCCCCCTTAGGAGTGGAAAGAGGTTTTCTTTAAAACTATAAAATGTTATCGCTTCTCGAAAATGCTTACGCGTTTCCAAACTTCTTACACATCTGTATAAAAATCTTAAAGAATACATGGTTATAAAAATATTAAAATTTAATCTTTTTTAATTAATCTGGAAATTCCCGGAACTGAGTTTCAAAATAGCTATTTATGTAATAAGTTGCGAAAGAAATGTGTTTTAAGCACGCGACGTGAAAATTATCCTACGAGGTGTAGCCGAGTTGGATAACACGTCTAGTACCATAAATTGCAATTCTTCGGCCTCCCAAATGCTAAAGAATATACCGGTCATTGTTTTCGGCGGTGCTCTGCAACATTTTTGACTGATTCGGGAGCAGACATTTCAGTGCTCAAGCGACATGGAGGGTGGCGTTCAAGTTCTGTTGCTGAAGGCTACGTTGAAAATTCTTTGGAAAATAAGAAAGAAATTTTCCGAAGAATTTTGGGAGAAAAAGAAACAGCAATTAAAAAAATAAAAATCTGATGTGGACACCACATGACTTCCTTGTACGCGTATGAAACTATAGATATTTTTTTAATTGCACATATATTTGACATAAAATCTTTTATTTTTTATTTTTTGTTCTAATCCATAGCAAACTTAATTTAAAAAAAAAACTAAAAATATATAATATTTAAATTTAGATATCTCGCTGATGCAAAAGGCTAATTTAAAAATTCTTAATGTGCTAGACGCAGAATTTAATTCTCTAAAACTTTTATTTGCAGCATTCATTTCTAAAATTAAAATAATACCATTTTTTTCAAGGAAAACTGTTAGCAGCTTCATGTAATGTGCCACTTCCGGTTAGTCTATTTTAACCAAAATCTATTATGTTATTTCCATTGATATAGTAGTCTTATATACCAAATTTGGAAAGTTTTAAATTATATTTGAATATAGTTTTTCATGAAAATCTATTATAGGCTTCAAGTAAAGTACCACTTCCGGTAGTTGTATAATGACCAAAAAGGGAGGTGCACAACTAGATGTTATAACAGTCCTAAATATAAAGTTTCAACTTTCTACGGCTTACCGTTTTTGAGTTATGCGAGATACGTACGCACGTACATACGTACGTACAGACGGCATGACGAAATTAGTCAAAATGGATTCAGGAAGGGCCAAAACACCTATTTCCGTTGAAATCTGAGAACCGAAAATTTTCGCGATTACAATACTTCCTTTACTTCGTACAAGGAAGTAAAAATTGTCGACAAAGAATCAGTTAACCAAGAAGAAGTATTAACCCATTCAGGCCGGCGCGTTGCAATAGGTAACCTACGCTGCCAGCCGAGAGTTCGGAATTCATTGTGCGCGCTCGCTATTTGACTGTGTCAGCGACATATCGAGAGTGAGCTGGGTTGCGTATCACTATTCTGTTCAGTACGTACGTTGACATTCAGTTGCAGTTTTGTTATTTCTCCAATAATGTAATTATTTTATTGTATATTTATAAATAAATAAACGCTATTGAAATATATATCTTTATTATCTAAATCCAAAACAAAAAATAAAAACTTTTATCAACGTACTGGTACTGCAGTAGGTATTATCTAAAAAAACGTACCCGTACGTAAAACGGCAGGTAAAGAGAAAATTCATGCCGTACCAGTCCGTCGCTCAGCACTATGCACACAAAATATGAAACGTACAAGTACGTTAAAAGGTTTACACTGACGAAAAATCAACTCTACATGTACGACAGCAGTTCAGCTCGAGAGACATATTTTGCGTACAAGTACGGCACTCGGACACTAACGACAGGAAAACTAAACAGTACATGTACGGCACTAGGTCTGAAAGGGTTAAGAACGACATCAAATGTTGAATTTAGTAATTTAAGTAATTGTAGAGCTAATATTATTAAGTTGTGTGATTATTAAAGGTAATCATACCTGTAGTTTTTGACTAAAGTTAATTTATATTATGACAGAAAAATTCTGATGACGCCTGGATTCGAACCAGGGACCTTCCGCATACCGGGCAGAGATGCTAACCGCTACACCACGTCACCTGTGTTCGAAATATGGCATCAACTGAATTTTTCTGTCACAGTGTCTAAGCGTAGCTTCGTTCCGAGAGACTCCTATATAGGCATTGACAACCGGGTTCGTCTACAGTGACACAGTTTTTGATTATGAGGGAATCATACCCAAGCTTAGAGCTAATATTATTAAGTTGTGTGATTATTAAAGGTAATCATACCTGTAGTTTTTGACTAAAGTTAATTTATATTATGACAGAAAAATTCTGATGACGCCTGGATTCGAACCATGCGGAAGGTCCCTGGTTCGAATCCAGGCGTCATCAGAATTTTTCTGTCATAATATAAATTAACTTTAGTTAAGTAATTGTGTTGCAAATATTTATCATAAATAAACTGTTATAATAGGTATTTAGTAATTTTACTTTTACGCATTAAATTGTCATTTTTAAGCACTAGTGCTTAAAAGTACTTCATTTAACAACGGAAATGACAATCGAAAAGTTGTTGTTATAATACGCTAGTATAAAAAATATATTTTATTATTATGCTAATAAATACAATCATAACAATGAATAAACTTAATACAAGACTGCTTTCCAATGAAATATGCAAATATACATATATAATTATTATTAATTATAAGGAAAAATTGACAAAAACAATCCCTGGGAATATAGAAGTGTTCTGGAGAATATTAAATCAACTATTTCTTACTTTATACACACGCAACAATACCATCTTGTAATGGAATACGAACAGGTATATTTTCTGTTATAAGATGAATTTATAAAGATTTGAATTTAGAAACTTCCGTTTGCGAAACGAAAATTCTAACCACAATTAAAATTAATACGTCACAACTCAACATAAAAAACCAGCAAGGTCAACCGCAGGTTTAACACTGGCTTCAATACAAAACAAGTTCGTGTAGTCAGTGGCGGTTCGTGCATAAGGTCAATTGTACATTGACCCTGCATAAAATACAACAAGAGACGTAACAATATTTTTTTTGCTATGAAAAGTTGACAATTATGCTCTCATTTGTAAAGTTGACGTTTTCTGTGTAACAATCGAAAAATAACTTTGTCGCGCGTTTCCAATGACAATTAAATTAAATGCGCGCTTTTTTCAATAGTTACCAGGGATTAGGGTTGTGCCGTGGTCAATTGACCGTCAATCGACCAAAAATATTTGACAGCCAAATAAAACGGTCAAATAATCTAACCGCCACGACATCTGTTGTTCAATAGAAATAGCTACATACTATTATTACATGAATATACCTAGTTTGATATTTTGGGTACTGGAGAATTTGCTTACTTTACTTTACAAATAAAATAAATACATATTATTTCATTTTACTTTATTTTCCCCTTTATTTTGAATTTGATGTGGTTTTGTTTATTATTTGTTGTTGGTTTTCCATTTTCAGTAATATTGGATGTAGTGATTTTTATTAAATGTTTCTTGGTCAATTGACTAGTCAATTGACCGGTCAAATAGTCGGTCGATTGACCGAAAAATATTTGACTGGTCAAATGCACAACCCTACTAGGGATATAAACAAAACAGAAACTTGTCATATTGACAGTTGACAGAATGAATTTAATTTCAGTACGTATACGTTTTTTAATCATTTTAAAATGCAATCGTAGAAAAAATTATGTGTGTATCACGAGCGTAAAGTGTCTATTGCAGCGCGAGTAATAAAGAATCACTTTACGCTCTTAATACACAAATAACTATTTCCTATATCGCGTTTATAATGTGAATTTTGTGCAAATGATTTTATCAAAAACAGTGCTACAAATTTCAACTTTGTATAATTTGTTTTCATGAAGTTATCAAGTTGTAAAAATATCACTCATAATTCCTTTAGTTTAGCTGTCATTGATCCAGTTTATGTAAAATTACTGCAATTATTTTTTTAAATAATAAAATAAATTCATTAAACTGCAAACTACTTATTAAAAATTATTTAAAGTATATAGTTTTATAACTCTGGCCTAACTAACAAATAACAAAATAAATTCATTTCAAATATCAGTATTGCCATCTTGCAATTTTATTATTATTATTATATCAATAAAAAAATGTAAAGTAACAATAAACTAATGAATAATAAGTGGTTCAGTGGTATTGAGTTGACCTATGGATTTGAGAACCCGGGTTCGATTCCCACAGCCGACAAACAATTATCATCAAATTAAATCTACCCCTGTGGCTCCCCTACCACTAACATCTACGGGAGACGTGATTTTACGGCTGGTACCGCACTTCACGCGAAGTAATTTATCATTTATCGAGATCTGGCACGGCAGAGTGCCACACCCAGTAATAATATAATGATTTATTTTGAAATTATACAATATTCAGAATAGAAGAATATATTTAAAATTCAAATCATCTTTGAATTGTGCGCATGCGTATTTCGGTCAATAAATAAATGAGAGAAAAAAATATGTTTTATAGTTGTTTCTTCTGGATGCTATTCTACTACAGGCACTGTATAATAATAGTTATTATACTGTGCTACAGGAAAGACGGGATCAGTATATAATATAGGAGATATTTGCCTGGTTCAATGTCATTCAAACTGTCTTGCACTTGCAGATAATGTATTCATTCGTTTCTCTTTTTATAAAAATGTAACTAAGTGAGAAAATCTGAAAGTCAGTTTATAATTGAATACACAATAAAAGTATTATATATATATATATTATTTGTTATGTTTGTATATATATATATATATATATATATAATATTAAAATAAAAATGTTATTATTTATTAAAATAAGAATTGACCTTCCGCTAAATTTACCCATGAGCCGCCACTGTGTGCATGTTATTGAGGAAATATTGAGAAAAGAAGTAGTACTGCTAAGTAATATGAGAGAAAAGTTTAAGTTCGTCAGTAAAATAAGACATTTTGTGAATATAACAAAGAAAAATGAGTTTTAAATATATTTTATTGCATACGTTTGGTTTGTTTTTAATAATTTCAAGTAAGTATTTATTAATTTATTTACTTTTACGATAATTTAAATCAAATTAAGAACAAAACAAAAACTATATATTATAGTGTGTTATTATTTTCTTCACTTGCACCACTATTAAGTATGTTTTAAGTTTATTGAAATATGTTTTCAGATTTTTATGGGACATACGTACTCTGCGATGAAGACAGTAAGTAAAAATAATTAGTTTAAGGTTAGAAATAAACTATATCTATATTTTTACTTAATGTAAATAAGGTTAATAGTTAATAGGGAAATTTGTGTTTTTTTTCCATATCTATCGGCAGGATAAATAAAAAAATATTATATCATAAATAGTAAAAGCTATTCTCAACGTAATTTCTAAATAAACATTTTATAAAAATCAGTTATAAAATATGTAAGCTTTTAAATAGATTTTTATCTTAAAGAATTGAAGATCTCTATTTGAATTTAGATACATAAATAAATATATATGGTACTATACCGCAGCAGATCTCTGTAAATGATATATTTATGAGCGTAAAGTGTAGTTACCAGCTGTAAAATCACAACTCCAAAGATGTTATCTGAATTAAATATTTTTAAATTAATCTGGATCTAGTCGGCCTGTGGGTTTGAGAACCCGGGTTCGATATAGCTCCTCCTCCACTAATATCCTTAGGGGTGATTTGATAGCTGGTAACCGTACTTATGCGACGAAATATATCAGTTACCATGATCTTCTATGACAGAGTTGTCACTGTCAGAATTTTTTGTCATGTTTCTCGAATTAGTAATATTTTACTTTTGAGTATAATGCATGTTAGAGATAAGTTAGATAAAATCATTTAGACTTTTTCATCTTAGATCAGTAATCATGTTTCTGTGTAAATATTTTTTGTTACTTTTCCGTAAAAATAAGATATTCTATAAGATAATAAAATCCCAAAATTCCAACTCGCTTTCTAAAACTAACATTCCAATCCTATGACTCACTTCTCCAACCCGTAACTTTCTAAACCACCCTCTCCCCCTAACCCTAACGAAAATCCTATAAATAAGAAATCCAACTAAGCCTTCCTGTCATTCATCGCACGTTCATCGCTCATTCATCAAACCAGATAAATAAGTACCGTTTATTTGTACAAACTAACCCTTGTCATCACGAGTACACAATATTTTTATGCTATATAATATGTCTTCATTTTTCTTATGGGGTAGGTGGCTCAGTGGTATCGAGTCGGCCTGTGGATCTTGAGAACCCTGGTACGATCCCCACAGCCGACGAACAATTTTCACCAATTTAATATCTACCCCTGTGACTCTCCCTCCACTAACATCTTTGGGGGCCGTGATTTGACGACTGGTAACCGCACTTCACGCGAAAAAATATATCATTTACCGAGATCTGCTTAGGCAGAGTGCCACGCCCAGTATAATGGGTAAAAGGCGTGATGATATATTTATATTTATTTATTTTTTCATTTTGAAGTATATGTAAAAACAATCAAATAAAATACATTCTTTACAAATACAGCGCAATCTCTTACCGAACGGATTTTCCGTCGCTAATCTATATAATTATTAATTATTATAAGAACAACAATTGATATATAATAATTATATTATTATTTGTTAAAATAAAATAAATATATCATCAAGCCTTTTACCCATTACTAGGAGTGGCACTCTGCCTAAGCAGATCTCGGTAAGTGATATATTTTTGCGCGTGAAGTGCGGTTACCAGCCATCAAATCACGACCCCCAATGACGTTAGTAGAGGGCGAGCCACAGGGGTAGATTTAATTGTTTGTCGGCTGTGGGGATCGAAGCAGGGTTCTCAAGATCCACTGAGCCACCTACCCCATCTTAAAAAAATAAATATATCATCACGCCTTTTACCCATTATTGGGTGTGGCACTCTGCCTAAGTAGATCTCGGTAAGTGATATATTTTTGCGCGTGAAGTGCGGTTACCAGCCATCAAATCTCGACCCCCAAAGACGTTAGTAGAGGGCAAGCCACAGGGGTAGATTTAATTGTTTGTCGGTTGTGGGGATCGAACCAAGGTTCTTAAGATCCACTGAGCCACCTACCCCATCTTAAAAAAATAAATATATCATCACTCCTTTTACCCATTATTGGGAGTGGCACTCTGCCGTAGCAGATCTCGGTAAGAGATATATTTATACACGTGAAGGGAGGTTACGAGCCATCAAATCTCGACCCCCAAAGACGTTAGTAGAGGGCAAGCCACAGGGGTAGATTTAATTGTTTGTCGGTTGTGGGGATCGAACCAAGGTTCTCAAGATCCACTGAGCCACCTACCCCATCTTAAAAAAATAAATATATCATCACGCCTTTTACCCATTATTGGGTGTAGCACTCTGCCGTAGCAGATCTCGGTAAGTGATATATTTTTGCGCGTGAAGTGCGGTTACCAGCCATCAAATCTCGACCCCCAAAGACGTTAGTAGAGGGCAAGCCACAGGGGTAGATTTAATTGTTTGTCGGTTGTGGGGATCGAACCAAGGTTCTTAAGATCCACTGAGCCACCTACCCCATCTTAAAAAAATAAATATATCATCACTCCTTTTACCCATTATTGGGAGTGGCACTCTGCCGTAGCAGATCTCGGTAAGAGATATATTTATACACGTGAAGGGAGGTTACGAGCCATCAAATCTCGACCCCCAAAGACGTTAGTAGAGGGCAAGCCACAGGGGTAGATTTAATTGTTTGTCGGTTGTGGGGATCGAACCAAGGTTCTCAAGATCCACTGAGCCACCTACCCCATCTTAAAAAAATAAATATATCATCACGCCTTTTACCCATTATTGGGTGTAGCACTCTGCCGTAGCAGATCTCGGTAAGTGATATATTTTTGCGCGTGAAGTGCGGTTACCAGCCATCAAATCTCGACCCCCAAAGACGTTAGTAGAGGGCAAGCCACAGGGGTAGATTTAATTGTTTGTCGGTTGTGGGGATCGAACCAAGGTTCTTAAGATCCACTGAGCCACCTACCCCATCTTAAAAAAATAAATATATCATCACGCCTTTTACCCATTATTGGGTGTGGCACTCTGCCTAAGCAGATCTCGGTAAGTAATATATTTTTTGCGCGTGAAGTGCGGTTACCAGCCATCAAATCACGACCCCTAAAGACGTTAGTGGATGGCGAGCCACAGGGGTAGATTTAATTGTTTGTCGGCTGTGGGGATCGAAGCAGGGTTCTCAAGATCCACTGAGCCACCTACCCCATCTTAAAAAAATAAATATATCATCACGCCTTTTACCCATTACTGGGTGTGTCACTCTGCCTAAGCAGATCTCGGTAAGTGATATATTTTTGCGCGTGAAGTGCGGTTACCAGCCATCAAATCACGACCTCCAAAGATGTTAGTGGAGGGCAAACCACAGGGGTACATTTAAATTGGTGAAAATTGTTTGTCGGCTATGGGGATCGAACCAGGGTTCTCAAGATCCACTGAGTCACCTACCCCATCTTTTTTTGTCAGATCAATAAAACTTTTTTTCATAAGAGTTCTCAAACACTCTGTATATCTTATTCTGTCACTCCGGGTACCGGATGATGTGAAATATTTTCGAAAGATTTTAACAAAACATATTCTTGCTTAAAGATACTTTAAAAGGGACTGAAGATGATGTAATCAACATATTAGAGGAATGCGGTTATTGGGATGAAAAACCTCCAGCTCCATGGACCGTCGCAATTTACCATAAAAAAGACAACAATTACAAATTCCGTTGTATTGGGTCTATTATCACGTCCACTGTGGTCATCACGGGTAACTATTTAAGATTAATAATTTCCATTTAACATTTAATATTTGTCTTTCTTTCAGCCGCCAATTGCATTATTGACGAAATTGATTATAAAACAAAACTTCCAGCCGATGAACTTTTCGTTGCTGCTGGTAAAAAGTACAACGATTACAATGCAGTAGAAGACAAATTGGCCCAAAAAAGTGAAGTAAGATGTAACAAATTTATTAATAATGTAACAAATCAGGTTATAGCTATTAACATACCTAAGAATGTTATGAGTATTATTCACTGATCTCTATACAGGGTGAGTCTGGGAAGACGCCCCCCCCTTTAACTTTTTTATTATGAGTAATAGAAAAAAATGGTTCATATGAAAGTTTTATTATTTTAAATATACTATTTGATGGCAGATGTAGATATTTTTTATAAAGTCAGGTTTACAAGATACGACTATCAACTTTTATTTTTTAAATAGCAACCTATAATTATTTTACTAAAATAAAAACCGCCATTTTTTTCTCTTTTCAACGGTGTATTAGTTTTTATTAATGTATCTGAAAAAATTCGAGAAAAATAAGAAAATTGAGAAATACTAGAAATAATTTTTATACAAATATTATAGGTGACTATGTGAAAATAAACAAAATGTAACAGTGTTATACAACTTAACAAACTAAAGCAACAAATTCAGTAACAAAAACAACTTAAAACAAATTATTTTCACATAGCCACCTATAATATTTGTATAAAAATTATTTCTAGTATTTCTCAATTTTCTTATTTTTCTCGAATTTTTTCAGATACATTAATAAAAACTAATACACCGTTGAAAAGAGAAAAAAATGGCGGTTTTTATTTTAGTAAAATAATTATAGGTTGCTATTTAAAAAATAAAACTTGATAGTCGTATCTTGTAAACCTGACTTTATAAAAAATATCTACATCTGCCATCAAATAGTATATTTAAAATAATAAAACTTTCATATGAACCATTTTTTTCTATTACTCATAATAAAAAAGTTAAAGGGGTGGGGGGGGGGGGCGTCTTCCCAGACTCACCCTGTATAAACTGGATTGCGTATCCCGTGTTAAAGGTCTGTGACAGACAGTGGACCGCCATATTGGCAAAAGTGTAGTCTCTCGGCCTACTTTCAGCGGGAAATTCAAATGAATGGAACTACAGAACTAATGAAAATAATTAGTTATGAAGATGAAAACAAGAATTTGGCTGAACATCTTAATTATTTAATTAAGTTTTATTGTTTTTAGTTCAAAATATGAAATTAAATCATTCTAGTATTATTTTAAATGTACGACACATTTGAATCGCGCTCCGGCACTGGACGAGAGACTACACTTTTTCCAATATGGCGGCGTTCAACTAATCACAAGCCGGCCTACCCCATACGATATCCAGTTTATATAGATATCAGTGGTATTATTACAGCCGCAGATGTCAGTTTGAAATCCGAGGATTTTAAGACATCTAAGGCCTGTTATGACTCATAACATTCATGGTTTGTTTAATAGTTTACTGGTTTCAGAATATAAACACGTCAACGTTATTCATAAATATTATTGTTTGAATTTTTTTATGAATAACGTCATTGTCATCATTTTAGAAGGTAATCAAGTAAGTCTGTGGTCTGTATGTTTTTATTTAACGCCATGGTTACAATTGTTTTGTATCATATTTATATAGTATGTTATGCATCAAAGGAGGGAAACAAGGGATAATCGCGCCCTCCCGTGAAGCATATTATACTTTTCGTAACAAGTGCACGAAAATTACTGTCTTATCGGGACAAATGTCAAATATGTGTTGCGTAACTAGTTACCTAGGAAACGCCGCAAACAGCTTATAATCGTAGTCTCTAGGGAGAGAAACAGCTCTCTAGGGAGAGAAACATGCTACCTAGGGACAGAAACATAATGTTTCTCTCCCTAGGGGAGAAAAGCAGCGTTTCTCTCTCTAAAATTAGAGAATAAGAACGTGTTTCTTGTGCATGTGTTACGAAAACGCTATTTTTGTTCTAAAAACACGCATTAAAAAGGGTCATTTCAGTGCACGTGTGATAAATAGTTATTTGTGTATTAAGAGCGTAAAGTGATTCTTTGTTACTCGAGAACGGAAATTGCAACAGTACAAGAGGAACAAACACACTTTACGCTCGTGATACACACATTATTTTTTCTATGATTGCATCTTAAAAAACGTATTCGTTCTGCCAACTGTCAAAATGACAAGTTTCTGTTCTGTTTGTGTCCTTGGTATATATTAATTGTACAGTCTTTCAAATTAGAGATGACCACGTTATAACATTTAAATAAACAAATTATTTATAAATATGATAACAATTGTAACCATGGCGTGAAATAAAAACATACAGACCGCAGACTTACTTGATCACCTCCTAAAATGATGACAATGACGTTATTCATAAAAGAATTTAAAAAAATAATATTTATTAATGACGTTAATGTGTTTATATTCTGAAACCGATAAACTATTGAACAAACAACGGATGTTATGAGTCATAACAGACCTTAAATGTTTTAAAACTGACATCTGCGGCTGTAATGATACTCATAACTAATGCCCGGATTTTTAGGCAATTGCCTAGATTCAAATTTTAATATACTTCAGGCAATTTCGTTTTTCTATACATAGGTAATATGTTTACGTGTAATGGAAGGTTTTTTTTTCGTGCCTTAGAGCCTATTTTTTCTATATTTTGGTTATTGTGCCTATTTTACCTTATACAGCCTATTTTGCCTATTTTTGTTGCCTATTCTAACTTTTATTGAGCAGATAAGGTTTATCATCTACTTCGTTGGCTAATTCAGCACCCGACAAAGTGTTTCAATCTAACCTATAATATTTAAAGTACTTACTTTAATCAAGTTTTTGTGTGTGAATTTAAAATGCCGAAAGAAAAAACGTTTTTTAGTTCAAATTTTACGTGGCAATTCAATTGTGTCTTTGCCATTAATCAATGGAGCTGAGGTAACTTTAGACGATATGGCTAAATATAAGAACGCCCTTGTCACATTTTGTGATGCCGAACGAAGTTTTCAGCTTACAAGCAAGTTCTGACAGGCCGAATACAGTCCCTTTATGAAAATTTCATAGAACAATTGATCGTAACATTTTGTGAATTCAAGGAATTTGCATAATAGTTAATAAAATGAGAACCCTACATTATTATTTTTCAGATTGCGTTAATTTTTGTTTAAAATGATTATTATTTTCTAACGAAAAGTAGATACGAGTACCAATATTAGAAAAAGGATTCGTTTATTTTTTTAAAACAAATTATTTATATTTAGGCTGCCTAAAATCCCGCCTATTTTAGAGTAATTACCGGCCTATATGCCTGCTTATTTGGGTGTTTTTAAGAGCCTAAATATCCGGGCTTTACTTATAACATTCCTAGGTATGTTAATAGCTATAATTTTCCAGGTGAACGAATATTATTTGCCTGCGGAATTCTATGGGCGCTATTCAAACTACAGAGGAGATTTAGCAGTGTTAATTATAAAAAATCCATTTTATATGACTAACATTGTGCAACCAATTTGTTTAGATAGAAATAATAATATTGAGCGGCGTCAAGTTACACCCAATAACAAAGAAATTGTGAGTAAAGTATAAAATATTACTTAGTATTAGAGTAATTCTACTTAGTATTATCAAAACTACATTTTAAATTCGTTTCCAGTTTTTATAATAGAGTGTCTAACTGCAATTATGTGGAATTATCTTTCTAAACCGAGCATGAAAAACAAACAAGCTTGTATGAAAGGAATTATGAATGTGGTTGAAGCAAAAGTGGCGCGTCAGGATAGAGGAATGTTTGGCGAAGATTAATTGCAGCATAAATGTGATGAGCGCATGATTTTTGATTTTAGATTCATTGGTTAGATTTTTTGAGTAAATAAAATAAAATAAATATATCATCACGCCTTTTACCCATTACTGGGTGTGGCACTCTGCCTAAGCAGATCTCGGTAAGTGATACATTTCTTCGCGAGAAGTTCGGTTACCAGCCGTCAAATCACGGCCTTCAAAGATATTAGTGGAGGGGGAGCCACAGAGGTAGATTTAAATTGTTTGTCGGCTGTGGGGATCGAACCAAGGTTCTCAACATCCACAGGCCGACTCGATACCACTGAGCCACCTACCTCATATATAATATACCTACAATTCTGTGAAATTCACTTTCAAACAAACGCTAGACGACATTCCCTTCCATTCTTATCTTTTGAGTGTTTCACTGCAATTGTGTGGAATTCACTTTCAAAAACAAGAGCAGAAGGATGCTCCCTTCCTTCCTCAACTTTTTTTTATTCATTTTCTGTTTTTACTATACAGTGTGTAACTGCAATTGTGTTAAATGTATTTTTAAACAAACGCAGGCGATGCTACCTTCATTTCTTTATAGATTCGTTGTTAGAGAAGTGGGCGTAAGTGAAGATTTACGAAACAGGTGTACAAGAGGGATTGGATGATTGGTTTGTTGCATGACGATGGATTTTGGTTGTGAGAAATGAAAGAGCTCGTATACAGGGCGTTAATGTGGTTAATCAAACATCTAGAATTGTGTATTACAAATGAGCTATAACTTATTGAGAATTCTATACAAAACTTCACATAACAAAGACAAAATTAATTGTCATCCAACACTTGGTGAAACAAGGTTTAATAAAAAATATAAAGTAAACACTTGGCTATGTTTCACAAAATTCAGCCTCCAAGTCACCTTATGAGGGCATCGTCAGAGGCTGGCCAGCACAGTTAGTAACCATAGACGCGTTTCGCTCTTATTAGAGCTCATCAGTATGGTATAACTCACTTCTTCACCTAGAACAAAGTTCACGTGAAGAAGCTGGTGACGATGAACTGTGCCAGCAGAGAATAAGATCTCTAACAACAGGTAAGATGACATGAGAAGTTCTGTGGAACAGGTCATGCCATCTACCGAAAAAAGAAAACGCTACGCAATAGCAATTTAAATAACAACAAAGACAAAATTAATTGTCATCCAACACTTGGTGAAACAAGGTTTAATAAAAAATATAAAGTAAACACTTGGCTATGTTTCACAAAATTCAGCCTCCAAGTCACCTTATGAGGGCATCGTCAGAGGCCGGCCAGCACAGTTAGTAACCATAGACGCGTTTCGCTCTTATTAGAGCTCATCAGTATGGTATAACTCACTTCTTCACCTAGAATAAAGTTCACGTGAAGAAGCTGGTGACGATGAACTGTGCCAGCAGAGAATAAGATCTCTAACAACAGGTAAGATGACATGAGAAGTTCTGTGGAACAGATCATGCCATCTACCGAAAAAGAAAGAAAAATTATTAAAAATTCACCTATTATTTTTTCTGAATTAAAACTTATTAAAATAGCAAGAAGACAACATTTTATGTTTTTTATTGTGACACAATTAACAATGATTTTTTTTTAGGTCATAGGCTGGATTTCTGATAATTTCAAAACTATCAATCAAGAATTACAACATTCAAAAGCAACTTATATTAGCAATAAACAATGTTTGGATTTACTTGGGCGCTTCCATGTTCACGTGACAGCGGATCAATTCTGTGCCAGTAAGAATTTACTAGTAAATTAAAAAAATAGAAATTCTAAATAAACAGTATGTCCTACGAAATATGCGTATCCTAATTGTTTTTCTTTACTGGAAAAATATTTATTACGTAAATGTTGTAGATCAATCAATTTATCAATTTAAATACATAACATAATAGATATTTGTGCGTCTTACACTAATTGAAGCTCTCGCCTTCGGCTAGCGCTGCAATTACCGTGTACAAGTAACAAAGAATCACTTGACGCTAGTAAATTAAAAAATAATATTTTTTTCTGAAATCGTCAAGAAAATGCCTACTTTCCTGACGCATTTTAGTATGGAAAGTAAGTGTTTACCTGACTCAAATAAATAAACTAAATAACTAAAAAATTTAATAAGATTTTTATTTATTTTTATCAATAATATTAATACTAAATATACAATTGCTTAAATTACTAAAATTTATGTATGACACTGGCGAATTTGAAGCTAAATTTATTGGAGATTCAGTAAATAAAATAAGCAAGTAGCACATTTGCTGACAAATTATTTTGCTTTTTCCAATCCATGAAAATTTCATACTCTTTATCATATCGGTCTTTGGACTTGCTCGGTAATAAATTTTCAACAGCCGCAGTTGCTTGATTTAAGATTTCAGGAGGAGTACTTGAAAATACCGCCTCATACTCATTTTCATCTATATTTTCCAACATTATAAAGAAATCTTCTCTGTCAACAATATTACTTTTGACACAAATATATTCAATAGATTTTTCACATAAGATATTGTTTTCAACAACTTTTGTTATCACCTTGGATATGTAGTTTGCCAATATGATTCTTACCAAAAAATTAAACATTTTGAAATATTTATTATTAATTATATTGATAAAATATAAATATGAACGATTTCAGAAAAAATAGTATACATAATACGTCACGAAAGTGTTTTACTTGACTCAGCGAATTAAAATACTCGGCCTGACGGCCTCGTACTTCAAACAACCGCTTCGTCAAGTAAAGCATCACTTTCCTGACTTATTATGTAATATACTATTAAATAAATAAATTAAACATTGTTTGTTTAAAAAAATATATCATCACGCCTTATACTCATTACTGGGTGTGGCACCCTGCTTAAGCAGATCTCGGTAAGTGATATATTTTTTCGCGTGAAGTGCGGTTACCAGCCGTCAAATCACGGCCCCAAAGATATTAGTGGAGGGAGAGCCACAGGGGTAGATTTAAATTGGTGAAAATAAAAACTACATACAATATTATTATTATACGGATGACAGGAATCACGTGGTATAATTTGAGGTTAGTTGTGAGAACAAATGCAACTGGTACGTTTCAGTGACGTCACATATCCCTTATATAAAGTTTTAATAATTTTTTTCTCGTAAACTATAAATGATTTGTCGATTTAAAAAATATGGAAATTTGATCAAAGAAACAATAATAATTTGCAACATTTTTCTGTAAAGTAAGCAACTGAAATTATGCGGTTTTAGAGTTCTCAAATTTCAAGGCTTAAGTATCTAATAAATTTATCTGTTACACAAATAAACAAAAATTCATAATTAAAAAATTATAGTGTCACTTGTTAGTGTGCTATCGTTTGTTTATTAAAAGGATAAATTATTGATTTCATCTTATAAATAAAAACAAAACAACTGTACTGTAATTGGGATTAAATTCCTGTTGTACAGCGTAACATAAATAAATAATTTCCTGTTGTGCAACGAAGTAAATAAATACATTTTTCTACGATTGCTATGAAATGTTGACAATTGCGCTCTCACTTGTCATCGTAAAGTTGACGTTTTCTGTGGAACAATCGAAAAATTTGCGCGTCTCCAATGGCAACGCGCGAAAAAGATGTTAAATACGCGCTTATTTCAATAGTTATCAGGGATACAAACAAAACAGAAACTTGTCATATTGACAGTTGACAGAACGAATTTATTTTCAGTACGTATACGTTTTTTAATAATTTTAAGATGCAATCGCAGAAAAAATGATGTGTGTATCACGAGCGTAAAGTGTCTTTGTTCCTCTTACACTATTGCAGCTCTCGCCTTCAGCTCGCGCTGCAGTTACCGTGTTCGAGTAATAAAGAATCACTTTACGCTCTTAATACACAAATAACTATAAAAAATATTTTTAGACTATATTACCCGCGGGAATTCTGGCGGAGGAATAGCTTATAAATGGTACACTAATAACAAACAGCAGTTCTACATCCGAGGAGTCAACACATTAAATATAAGAAGTTTGAGTGACGTCATGTATGATAATGGAATATTTACAAATATTACATTCTACAAAACATTTATTTTAAAGATAATTGATCAACAATTCAGGTAAACAGTTATTTATATTTTTCTTTTCTTGATTGTTAAATTTGTAATGTAATAGCTATTAACATACCTAGGAATGTTAATTATTATATAGTTTACCGGTTTCAGAATATAAACACGTTAACGTCATTAATAAATATTATTTTTTGAAATTCTTTTATGAATAACGTCATTGTCATCATTTTACAAGGTGATCAAATAATATAAACAAAATAAATAAATATATCAACACGCCTTTTACCCAATATTGGGTGTGGCACTCTGCCATAGCAGATCTCGGTAAGTGATATATTTCTTCGCGTGTAGTGTGGTTACCATCCGTCAAATCACGGCCCTCGAAGATGTTAGTGGAGGGGAACCACAGGGGAACTTAAATTGGTGAAAATTGTTTGTCGGCTATGGGGATCGAACCATGGTTCTCAAGATCCACAGGCCGACTCTATACCACCTATCCCATAATAATAACTAATAATAAACAATTACATAAATGTCAATAACAATTACCAACCACAAAGTTTCCTTAAATTGACTCGGTTTAAAATATCTCAGATATTTTTTAAATTTTAGCCTTCCTAACGGAAATAGACGTTTTATTTCACTTATTTGAGTTAGATAATGAACTGCATTATTTAACTATTGAAATAATGAGGTAATATAGCAACAGATATCTTGGAAGACGAATTCTGATGTGTTATTCTTTTATTTTTTGAATTTATAACTGTCATTAATGTCAAAATTTCATAATTTCAAAAACGCTCTTTCGTATTTATTAGAACGGAAGTAGAAAAATATTGTATGAAACTAGTAAGAAAACTCGGTTACTACCTTACTTATGTGTTTACATAACTCGGCTACACCTCGTTCTGCAAATTTCACATGTGTAAGGTAATAACCTTCATTTCCTTACTAGTTTCATAAATAGCTATTATCGCACTTGTTCTTTAGAAAACTACAGTTCGTTTTCTAAACTTAAACGCTTGCGAAAAATAAAATGTCTTATAAAACTCGTTCTTTAATATACTATTACCGGAATTACAACATAAATAACTATTTCCTCTAGATTCAACGTGTTGCTGTAAAATATTCCTCGACTTATGCCTATGGCACACTGGTCGAAGACCATCGATGAGCTCTTCGATGAAACAACAGAACGCACCCGTCATTGACGAAAAATAAAAGCTTCTAAAGTTGAGAAAGAAAAACTAAATTTCAAAAATATGCTAACGTGAAATGAGACACAAAAGATACAAGTGATATGAGATACGTTCGTTTCATCGATGAGCTCTTCGATGGAAATAGAGGAGCCTCTAATTTTCGTCGATGACGGGTGCGTTCTGTTGTTTCATCGAAGAGCTCTTCGATGCTCATCAACCAGTGTGCCATAGGCATAAGTCGAGGAATATTTTACAACAACACGTTGAATCTAGATAGTTATTTATGTTGTAATTCCGGTAATAGTATATTAAAGAACGAGTTTTATAAGACATTTTATTTTTCGCAAGCGTTTAAGTTTAGAAAACGAACTGCCGTTTTCTAAAGAACAAGTGCGATAATAGCTATTTATAAAACTAGTAAGGAAATTAAGATTATTACCTTACACATGTGAAATTTGCAGAACGAGGTGTAGCCGAGTTATGTAAACACATAAGCAAGGTAATAACCTTATTTCCTTACGAGTTTCATAGAATATTTTTTTACTTCCGTTCTAATAAATACGAAAGAGCGTTTTTGAAATTATGAAATTTTGACATATTAATGACAGTCGATGCTCTTCGACCAGTGTGCCATAGGCATTAGAGTCGCGGGAATGTTTTTATGGCAATAAGTCTCATTAGTCGCTAGTATTTTCAAAGATCTTGTAACATAATATTTGATTTTAGAACCGATTCCTGCCCAACATTTTCATTAGAAAACGGACAATTTCGTATTTTGGGACAAAACTACAAACCCACTGATTTCATCCCAAACTATCATCTCGTTAGGTTGAGCTGCAATAAAAACTACAAGTTGCACCCAGCGACCCCTTTGATTGCCTGTAATGATGGTGAATGGAATGTCCCCATTCCACAATGTAAATGTAAGTATAATCATATATAATATATATATATATATATATATATATATATATATATATATATATATATATATATAATGAGTCCCATCATTCCGTTTCGGAACACCGAGCCGCAGTTTTTACACTGCCGGTTTCTTTAGTCAGACTATTTAAGGCGTATAAGTGACTAGCTTATAGCGCCCGAGTGTGATAAATACATGAAACTGTATTTTTATATTTTACGACAAATCACACATTGTCGACAGGCGGATTCGAACTGACGAACCTTGGTTCGGGTGACGTCACAGTATGCTAAGAGATGTGCCTTAACACGCTCGGCCACCGCGCCTGCTAAAAATATATAATATAGAGGATGGTTTTTAAAAAATAACTAATCAGTTTTGCTGACTAAATAATAAGTCAGTTAAGATGGTTTGGTCATGTGGACAGTTATGGCGTATAAAAGATTGGCGAAGCAAGTGTATGTTGGTTAAATTGAGGGTGAAAGTTTGTGTGAACAATTTGGGAATAAACGGATAAATATGATTGAAGGGTTGTTGCGTGAAAGAAAGATTACGAGCGTGAAGAATAAACGAGCTTATATGAAAGGGATTATGAATGTGGTATACAAAAAATTTTACGTGAAACTGACAGGAAAATAAACATTTGTTTGAGCTTTAAGACTCAGGAAAGCTTTGCTTTGCATGCCTAGTCAGGAAAATAACATATTGCCTGCCTAGGCAGGTAATGAAAGAAACGTGAGTGTCTAGTTACTTAACAACATCAAATACTGACTAATATGTGAGTCAAATATTTCTTTCAATTTCAATTAATTTAAAATATTTATTATTTGTTTGTCCGTCAGTACGGTGGTGTGTATAGCGATACTGAATTCGAATCCGGAGATCCCGAGTTCGAATCGCACTCAAGCTAAAAATTATATAAAAAACTATCACATTGCGGCTCGGTGAGTGCGGACCCTGTACTGTAATTGGGATTAAATTCCTGTTGTACAGCGTAACATAAATAAATAAATAAGTTTCAGATAAATGTTATACGTAACACGTCAGTAAAGCGTCGTACAGGATTTGCTGTCACTCATCCTGTAATTGAACACTTTCCTGACTTTTACGTAAATAACTATTTAAGCAGAAGAGTGACGTCATAAAACTATACAAAATTAAATCATAGTTGCACCTAACTAATAGAATGATATATGTTTTGTTTTCCTTCTAGTGACATGCGCACCAATAACCTCAAGTTCAGTCGAAGTGAAGTGTATAGTGGATAACATCACCGTAAACTGCAGTGAACCCCTGGTGGAAGGTGCAGTGGCCAAAAGCAAATGTAAACCCTTTTACACGCATTCAGACAATGAAATTCCAATATCATCGTGTGTTAGAGGAACTTGGAGCAATCCTCTGGTTAAATGTGTACCTGGTTAGTTCAAATACATCAACAATTTCTTACTATAGCATTCAGGGAATACTCAAATATTATTAGAACATTAGTGTTAGGGATTATTTCACTTTTCTTGTTTGCTTTCTAAAATTGGTAAACCTGCGTCGTCAACTTTATACTAGTTGTAAGAGCGACAACTTCACTTCAATGAAACAAAAATCAAGACAATCAAAAAATAAAAAATGACATGTTTAATAATAAAAAAATAATATTGAAAATCGTACGACACTAATGAACGACCAATAGAAACACTTATACGAGCATGGGTTACCTAGCAACGTCAAGATTTTCTTGTAAATTTTTCATTCCTAGACCAACCTAAGTGAAATTAATAAGTGGAAATTTTTATGTCAAATTTGACAGTTGGACAATATAGTGAAACGTCATATTGAATGTTTAGAAATTATAGTTTTATTTTAACGGTCAGTATAATCAAGAAAGCAGTAACTAACGCATATTAATTAAAATTAAAAACACAATTGTTATAAGTAATGCTTCCTTTGTAAGAAGAATCTGATAAAGTGTTAGCAGTAGAAGAACAAATGATACTACCAGATTCAGGTTTTTTTTTCATTCCTCATGCTTTCTATTATATTTTTATGATGTTCTGCATGCATTTGCATACCGAAGATTTACTTCTTACAGTATTCTTTGGTAATGATTCTTTTACAGCTTTATCAATATTTTGTAATGACAGGGAACCAAAACGTGACATTTTGCTCGAATTTTTCAGTAATTGTTTTTTGTTGTCAATAATTTTAGTACGTTGCTATAGTTATACTTGTATTCCAACTTGATTATTTCGAATAAAATTTAAATATGAATTTATGTATTTTTGCTTTTTGTAGCGGTGTCGTTACGATTTTCTTACCGAATCTACATTCGAGCATTAATTCATATCCGGGAAATTTTTTGTCGTGCATTCCATCAACGTAATCGGGCCCTCGTGTTCCACTCGGGCCCAATAATACGTTGTTGAAATGCACTCATAAAAATTTCCGGAAAGAATTAACGCTCTTATGATATTATAAGTGAAAATTTTTTATTGTTCTTTGTTTATAACTGTAATTAGATATTAAATTGGTTTTTGTACAAAATAAATTTTATTTTCTCTCACATCCTTAGTCACAAAATTTAAACAATTAGTCAAATCCACGACCATTCAAATACTATTTATTAGTGTTAATTAAAAAGCAAGATAAATACAAAAATTTTCACGCAACTGCATAATGTTCATTAAAAAAATTATTATAAATTTAATTTATTATGTTATTATAAGAAGACGTTTTAACAATTAGTTTGTTTATCGGAAGCATTTTGTAATCATGTTTTTGATTGGTTTAGCTGGCGTCAAAGTAGCTGACAGCTCAGTAATGAATTTTTATCGGGCTGTTTATGAAAAAGTTGAATTATACGAGTAAATGTCAACTTTGTTTGACCGTTGCGTGAAATATTTATAAATAAAATACAATGTGAACTTTTGTGCAAGAATGTGCACAGGCCATAAAGTGAGTCGTCTAGTTTCAAAACCGGCCAAGTCAATCTTAAATCATTTTGTAAAAACGACGAAAGTTTAATTACCGTTATCTGCTAAAAGTTATTAATCAAAATGTAACAAATAGATTTATAGTTTAAGAATTATATTTTCGACATCTCTGTCTGTCCAGTAAATATGTTAGAATTTTTGAAAAATCATGAGCATTCGCCGGGATTTGAACCCAGAACCTTTCACTCGCTAGGTATTTGTAGCTCAAGTGGTAGAGCAGTCACCTAGCGAGTGAAAGGTTCTGGGTTCAAATCCCGGCGAATGCTCATGATTTTTCAAAAATTCTAACATATTAAATAGATTTATGTTTACTTTCTATTGAGATTATTATTTTTTATAAAGTTGGTAAATAACTTGGCCGAATTTGAAATTCACCAATCACACTACGGCCAAGTTGTGTGATTGGTGAAAAAAAAATCGCATTTTTTCCTATACATTTTACACGTTATTTAGCCGGTTTTGAAACTCATCAAATTATTTTTTAAATGAATGCCTTTATAAAGATTACAAAACTTTAAAAAAATAGAAAATTACATTTTCGTGACTTGGCCGGTTTTGAAACTAGACGACTCAAATATATGGATATTTTATTTTAGAATGTGGAGAAGTGGTATCTCAGGGCACAACATTAATAATCAACAGCACTAGTTCGAAAAAAGGTGAATTCCCGTGGCACATTGCCCTCTATCGCTTAATGGGAGATAAACATCAATACCTATGTGGAGGTTCCATCATCACCCCTCTAATTATCATCACAGGTACAAACAAATTATAACAAATAATACATAAATAAATATATACAGGGTGTAACAGCGAAACCAACCACCGCCTATATTTTCTTTATTATTATAGTTACAAAAAAATATTATAAAGCAAAGTTGTAGAAGACCAAGGGGAACATATGCTTAAAGAATAAAATAATTTTTTAAACCAGTGGTTCTCAAGTTACAACACAAAATTATATTTTTTCAAATGGTATTATACATATTTTGTAATTTAAAGTTTCGATACATTTTATTTAACATGACACAAAAGAGTAGGCCATGATCAATAACAAATCAATAAACATAATGGCTGGTAGCACAAGCTCTGTTTTTGAGTGTTCTAAGAGCACGGTTTTAACATGTTAGAGATAGCTAAAACACTGCTCTTAAAACAGGCAAAAACATACGTTGTACTACCAGCCAAAGCTTATAAACCATAAACATTTAATTAACTAATACAATACTCATAATTTATCTTCTCAATAAAAACAACAATCACAACTAATTATTAAAAATAACAATGAACTTATGTTGTTTTGTTATTGATCATAGCCTACTATTTTGTGTCAAGTTAAATAAAATTTATCGAAACTATAAATTGAATTTTCTCAATATATTTGTTATGTAAGAATATAAAATGATTACATGGTTGAATTCAGAAAAAAAATACTCTATCGAATAGGCTTACAAAATATGTAAATTATATGATCGTGGTCGATATATAATAAAAAAAACAATATTTTGATTTCAACACAGACTTTATTTAGCAGTTGTAACTTAGAGTTTTCACAGTAAAAAGGATAACATGTTTTTGTTTCACACGTATTTATAGTGTGTCTTATCAGAAAGGTTCTTATTACAGCGTGAGAGATTCCGTTAGACATTCATCACATATTTGTTATGTCGTCATCTAATAGGGTTACATAATATGTATAATCAAATTTGAAAAAATATAACTTTGTGTTGTAACTTGAGAACCACTGGTTTAAAAAATTATTTTATTCTTTAAGCAGATGTCCCGCTTGGTCTTCTATAACTTTTCTTTATAATATTTTTTTGTAACTATAATAATAAAGAAAATATAGGCGGTGGTTGGTTTCGCTGTTACACCCTGTATATCATCTGTCCCGCGTGATGGCCGTGCGGGCTGAGGGCCTGACTGATGACTATAAGGTCGTGGGTTCGGGTCCCGCCCGTGGCGGCCATACAAAGGACATATCGGCATATGACCTAAGTAGTTGGTCCGTTATATAAATTTAAAAAAATATACATATACAGGCTGTTTCACAACTTAGAGCAAAAAATTTAAGGGTATATTCTGTACGACGAGCTGATCATGAAACAAAAAGATTTTTTTTTAAATTCGAAAAATTAAGGGTTGTTAACCTAAAACATTTTTTGTAGTACTGCACTGGATTCGCTTTCCTATTAAACACAAACAATGAAGTAGGTATCAACTACGAAAGAATAATTACACAATTCAATTATTAGCAGTTATTTATAATAGAATTTTATTTAATTAATAACTTTAACATAATCATCCACCCAGTGGCAGTGGCAACGAAAAATTTTGGACTGGGAAACACGGAAAATAGTTTTGTGATTTAAAATAATTCATTTTGTTTCATGATCAGCATGTCGTACAGAATATACCCTTTAAATTTTTGCTCTAAGTTGTGAAACACCCTGTATCTGTATATATATATCATCACGCCTTTTACCCATTACTGGGTGTGGCACTCTACTGAAGCAGATCTCGGTAAATGATATATTTCTTCGCGTGAAGTGCGGTTATCAGCTGTCAAATCACGGTCCTCAAAGATGTTAGTAGTGGGGGAACCACAGGGGTAATTTTAATTTGGTGAGAATTTTTTTGTTGGTTGTGGAGATCCACAGGCCGACTCGATACCACTGAGCAATCTACTAACATCTCCCCTTCCACTAACATCTTTGGGCGAGGGGCGTGATTTGACGGTTGGTAACCGCACTTCACGCGAAGAAATATATCACTCACTGAAATCTGCTACGGCAGTGTGCCACACCCAGTAATGAGTAAAAGACGTGATGATATATTTCTGTCATAAAAATTTAACTTTAAAATTATCTTCATTACTGTACGTTCAGTCGAAGTCATATGTTAAAAATTAGTTCGTGGAATGATTCCCTATAAATCAGAACTGTGTCGCTGTAGACGAAACCCGTTGTCAATGCCTATCATAGATATAGGAGTCTTTGGGATCGATGCTACGTTAGACACTATGACAGAAGAATTCGGTTGATGCCATACGTCGGACACAGGTGACGTAGTGTAGCGGTTAGCATCTCTGCCCGGCAAGCGGAGGGTCCCTGGTTCGAATCCAGGCGTCATCCGAATTTTTCTGTCATAAAAAATTTAACTTTATGATATATTTATTTTACTATTTCAAATTTTAATCTTGTAATTTATTTCAGCTGCTATTTGTTTCACAAACGAAAACGGATTGGGATATCCTGCCGAAGAATATTATATTGGGGCTGGAAAATATTACAGTGATTACAACTCAGCCCAGGATCTATTGGCACAAAAACGACAAGTAAGAACTAAACTACTAAATTCAACGAATCCAAAATTTAACTTTTTACTTTTCAATTTTTATTGAATCTATTCAGAATAAAAGTATTTAAAAACCAATAAAAAACGCTTGTAAAATTGTAGGTGAAGGAATATCACATTCCTCCACAATTCAGAGGATATGACTCGAGCTATGCAGGAGATCTGGCTGTAGTAGTGGTGAAGGATGCGTTCAAAATGACCAATGTAGTTCAACCAGTTTGTATGGACTGGAATAGTAAGACGGAAGATGAACAATTAAAGCAGAATAATATTGGAAGTGTAAGTATATATAAAACGATTTGAGTCGTCTAGTTTCAAAACCGGCCAAGTCACGAAAATGTAATTTTCAATTTTTTTTAAAGTTTTGTAATCTTTATAAAGGCATTCATTTGAAAAATAATTTGATGAGTTTCAAAACCGGCTAAATAACTTGTAAAATGTATAGAAAGAAATGCGATTTTTTTTTTCACCAATCACACAACTTGGCCGTAGTGTGATTGGTGAATTTCAAATTCAGCCAAGTTATTTACCAACTTTATAAAAAATAATAATCTCAATAGAAAGTAAACATAAATCTATTTGTTACATTTTGATTAATAACTTTTAGCAGATAACGGTAATTAATCTTTCGTCGTTTTTACAAAATGATTTAAGATTGACTTGGCCGGTTTTGAAACTAGACGACTCATTTGTACACTTTGCGCCTGTTCTTTAATTTCTATATGAGTACAATTTCTACATTACTTTCACTAAACATCTCAAATTAAACGTCAAATAATAAAAATCTAGGAAGAGAAATGAGATGTATATATTATTTTTTCGCGACCTAAGTAAGATTAAAAACGAAAATAGTTATTTGTGTATTAAGAGCGTAAAGTGATTCTTTGTTACTCGAACACGGTAATTGCAGCGCGAGCTGAAGGCGAGAGCTGCAATAGTGTAAGAGGAACAAAGACACTTGACTCTTGTCATACACACATAATTTTTTCTACGATTGCATCTTAAAATTATTAAATAACGTATGTGTACTGAAAATAAATTCGTTCTGTCAACTGTCAATATGACAAGTTTCTGTTTTGTTTGTATCCCTGGTAACTATTGAAATAAACGTGCATTTGACGTCTTTTTCGCGCGTTGCTATTGGAGATACGCAAAAAAGATATTTTTCGATTGTTCCACAGAAAACGTCAACTTTACGATGACAAATGAGAGCGTAATTATCATCTTTTCATAGCAATCGTAGAAAAAAGTAATTTTAAAATATATTTTTCTACGGTGCTATGAAAAGTTGACAATTACGTTCTCATTTGTCATCGTAAAGTTGACGTTGACAACGCGCGAAAAAGATATTAAATGCGCGCTTATTTCAATAGTTACCAGGGATACAAAACAGAAACTTGTCATATTGACAGTTGACAGAATTCATTTATTTTCAATACGTATACATTTTTACATAATTTTAAGATGCAATAGTAGAAAAAATTATGTGTGTATCACGAACGTAAAGTGTCTTTGTTCTTCTTACACTATTGCGCGCGAGCCGAAGGCTTGAGTAACAAACTATTTTTCTACAACTGTCAAAATATGTTCACATTTTTTTTCATTAATATCAAGGGTAAACTGTATGGCTAAACCTGAAGTTGGCCGCAAGCTGTTATATTTCTTTATGCATTTCTCTCGCTTGGTCTATAATCAAGTATAAATATAAATTTTTCGTAAAGCATTTCTGACCGTGTTATTTAATTATTTTTTTAATTATTTTGTAGGTAGTAGGTTGGGGTTTCGTTGACCCTAATGCACAGACGGCAAGTGCAGAATTACAGAAATTGAATCCCCCGTTCATCAATGAGGAACAGTGTATAACGGAAGTGCCTACAAATTTTCGTCGTTGGATCACGCCGGACAAATTTTGTGCTGGATTCTTAAATGGTAAGACTTGACCGATTAATTATTAAACTAAATATATCATCAGAACTAAATACATATAAAATATAAACTAAACACTTGGCTAAGTCTCACAAAATTCAGCCTCCAAGTCATGTCATCTTACCGTTTGTTAGAGATCTTATTCTCTGCTGGCACAGTCCTTCGTCACACAGCTCCTTCACGTGAACTTTGTTCTAGGTGAAGAAGTGAGTTATACCATACTGATGAGCTCTAATATGGTTACTAACTGTGCTGGCCAGCCTCTGACGATGTCCTCATAAGGTGACTTGGAGGCTGAATTTTGTGAGACTTAGCAAAGTGTTTAGTTTATATTTTATTAAATCTAGTTTCACCAATTTTGTCTTTGTTGTTAACTAAATACATATACATCAGTGTATAAGAAGTCTAAATAATGGTGTTTGTAGGTTCCAGTATATGTAAAGGCGACAGTGGAGGAGGACTGGTGTTCACACAGAACACAGAAAAGTATTTCCTTCGTGGATTGGCCAGTATCGGACCAGTACGAAATGGCGTTTGCGACGCTTTTCAGTATGGAGTGTACACGAAAATTTCAGTCTACAATAAATTTATTCTAAATATCGTAGTTGCGAATCAAATCATAGATTGATATGTTCATATTTTAAATATATCATTTACCGAGTGCCACGTCCAATAATGGGTAGATGATATATTTTATTTTAAATTTTAAAAATAAAATAAATAATTATCTACATATTTTTTAAATTATTGCTTTTATAACAAAGATAGATATATTTTTCGTTGTCAATTATGATAATTTGTCAACTATATTGGAGCCAATTACATTATTTCATTTTTAAAAGTACTTCTAGTGATTTTTATTGCAATTAAAGTAATCACGCTGTCAAATTACAAAAACAACCTTAAAATATTTGAAAATAAAGTTTACCTGATAAAATGAAATACATATAATGGAATTGCGTATTTTATATATTCAATATTATTAAGTTAGATTATATTAGTTACAACTTATCTCGTCAGATGCGCTAGTTGGCATGCTCGCTCTGAAAATTTGATACTAGGAATTTTAATGACATAAAACGGTCATAATAAGCGTAGAACAATTCAATGAAGTTGGCCAGGACTGGTGTTTAAATGGAACAACAAGGGAAACAAATATTTCCTTCCTGGATTGATCAGCGTCGGAGCAGTACAAAAAGACATATTATACACGAGAATTTCATTCTACAACAATTTTATTCTAAATATCATAGCCGCGAATGAAGTGAAAGATAAAAAATGACAAATAAAATAAATAAATACAGGGTGTTTCTATACCTCTGCACGAAACTTTAATGATATGTATAATTTGATAAACTGATTATAGAACAAAAAGATTTTTTCTACGATTGCTATGAAAAGTTGACAATTACACTTTCATTTGTCATCGTAAAGTTGACGTTTTCTGTGGAACAATCGAAAAATATCTTTTTTGCGCGTTTTCAATGACAACGCGCGAAAAAGACGTTAAATTCGCGCGTTTCCAATGGCAACGCGCGAAAAAGATTATTTCAATAGTTACCAGGGATACAAACAAAACAGAAACTTGTCATATTGACAGTTAACAAAACGAATTTAGTTTTAGACGTATACCTACGTTTTTTAATAACTTTAAGATGCCATCGTAGAAAAAATTATGTGTGTATCACGAGCGTAAACTTTACGCTCTTAATACACAAATAACTATTGTGTATTAAGAGCGTAAAGTGATTCTTTGTTATTCGAACACGGTAATTGCAGCGCGAACCGAAGGCGAGAGCTGCAATAGTGCAAGAGGAACAAAAACACTTTACGCTCGTGATACACACATATTTTTTTCTACGATTGCATCTTAAAATTATTAAAAAACGTGTGCGTACTGAAAATAAGTTCGTTCTGTCAACTGTCAATATGACAAGTTTCTGTTTTGTTTGTATCGCTGATAACTATTGAAATAAGCGCGTATTTAATATCTTTTTCGCGCGTTGCCATTGGAAACGCGCGCATTTTATGTCTTTTTCGCGCGTTACCATTGGAGACGCGCAAAAATAGTTATTTACGTATCAAGTGCAGAAAGATGGTTTTTTTTTAATGAATGGTCCGTTGCTGCAAGACCGTGAGTTCAAAAAAACCCCTTTCTGCACGAGTTGCGTACACTATTTTTTCTACAACCATAAACCAAATTTTGATAAAAATAATAAAACAAATTTCAGTAATTGTAACATCTCTGAAATTTTTTATTAATTTAGAAACTTTACAATGACAAACAAACTCAATTATTTTACTGTATAGTTTATTTATATTAAATTACTTTTCTGCACTAGTGCAGAAATAATTCACATTTTTTGCACTAGTGCAAAAATCTGCTACTTTCATAATAAAAATAAGTTCAAAAACGCCTACTTTTTTTAATGGTTGTAGAAAAAGATATTTTCCGATTGCTCCACAAAAAACGTCAACTTTACGATGACAAATGAGAGCCTAATTGTCAATTTTTCATAGCAATCGTAGAAAAAGATGTTTTTGAAATTCGCAAAAATTTGGGTATTTTATTCCTAGCGAACATTTTTAGTGTCACTGGTTTAATTATTTATAATTATGTTGCTAATGAAATAAAGTAAGCAAAACTAGTAAAATTAAAGGTATTATGTAATTTTCAGTAACAAGTGAATGTTTTGATTGTTTAGGTAGGTCAAGGAAAAAACAAAAATGAAGATATCATTTTTTTTTAATTTCACATCAGAATAAACTGCAACAACTATCTCCTCTTGCAGTTATACAAAATGCAGCACGTGTGGCACTAAAAATGTTCGTTATAAATGAAATACCATAATTTTTGCCAATTTCAAAAAAAAATCTTTTTGTTCCATAAACAGTATATCAAATTATATGTCATTCAAGTTTCGTGCAGAGGTATAGATACACCACGTATAACTGTTACTAATTGGTTAGGATTCTATAGTTGATATAAGTTCTTATTGTGTAAAAAATTTAAATAAAATAAATAATCTGAACAGATAAACTGGATCATCAAAAAAGTTGATCAATTTGAACGAAACAATGTACTTATAACTTTATTACTAACAGGAACAATATATAAAGTGATTTTCTCCCCTGAAAATGAAAAATCAAAAACGGTCTTTTAAAAGATTTAATAAAATTCTCTGTTACAAGGCTTCGTTTTTTATTTCAGAATAACTATTTCATATTTCTTCATGTATGATGTCTAATTACAACAGAGTCACTTAGTCCGTGATGATGATCATGAACATGATTTATAATTACAAAGCATCTAGTGGCCACAGACAGCTGCAGCACATGAACTCAACTCAGGTCAAGTCAGTTTCTTATATCGATCAACATACTAATCAATCAATCGTACAACAATCAGAGAAATAGAAATTACTCAATGTATGTGCTAGGTGGTACAAACAGAAACTGTAATGTCGCTGCATTCTCAAGATTTTCACAATTTTCAAACTCTATTTAAATTGTTTGCTTATAACGATTAATCGAAAGTTATCGTGGGGTTTGAAAAACTTATTACGTACAAACTAATACACTTATAAAGTCAATTTTTACTTATTTATCAAACAGTTTGTTTATATTATTGGTTCTCAATCAATAAGTAAATTTTTTAAACGAATTATTTTCAAAAACGGAACCATTTTCGTCTTTGTGAAAACTGTTCAAATATGTAATTTAGAAAGTTTTCACGGCAAAATTTCTTTTGAATATATTATCTATTTTGCCTACAATTAATTATTTTACAGAATTATATACCTGTTCGAATATAAAATGGGTAAAAATATTTTTTAGTAGAACTACATCAAAGCTATAATAATAGTATATAATAAAATTTATCTATTTTAAGTACTTTAGTTGTATGTAATTTAATTTTGAAATCCCATTAAAACTTTTCTCATATTAAAATTTGTACATCAGATATTTAAATATACATAACTCTTTTTTAAGTAATTTTTTTGCTAAAATTATTAATTAAAAAATAAATAAAAATATTACATCTCGATAAAAAAAAATCATGTAAACCTACTTTAAAATTAATAAATAAAATTACACAACACATTATTCAAAAACAAAATATAATAATATTTAATTGTATCATTTATCTATTTTATTTATAAAATTCTTCATTCATATATTTTCGCTATTTAAAATAATTATTTAATTAAATTAAAAATAATTCTATAAGAGAAATCAGTCTGCAGTTTTTCTTTTTATTGTACTGTCGATCAACAAGAAAACTTTTGACAGATAAAAAGGACGATCATTTTCTAAATAAATAGTAAAGTTTTGTAAAATCAAAGTATAAAGAATTCTTTTATAAAATATATCTATCGAATAATTTGACCGCAAATGAGTAATTTTGTTTTTCCGCTGTCTAACGCTCCTAAATAATTTTAGAGAAAATTGCTTCAAATCCAAAAAGCAGAAAATTCTTAATGTAAAGTATTTTTTAGTAAACGAATTTAAGAACTGCGGACAGCGAAAGATAAAGTATGTTTTCCAGCGGTCTTTATTTGTGTACTGTATATAATGTTGAATAGAGTTTGAAAATTGTAACATTTTGTAAATTGTTATAGCGGGTGGGACGTAAAGTGCTCATTTGTTTAACAAATGCTTGTTTCTCTTTTTAATAAAACGTATATAATATACATCACTACAGAAATACACCACTGATACCCAAATGCATTCATTTTAAGGCGATATGAATAAAAAAGAGAATCGACATGACAGTGAGTAAAAATAAAACAATTGTAAACATAAACAGCACAGCACAGCATTACATACTAGTATTCACGACTTTCAGGTAACAGAACGCTGAACGGATGACGTCACTACTATGGTTGCTATTTTGTTTGTTTTGACTGAGGCGACTTTTAAACAAATGCAGAGTGTACCCGACCGATCGAACAAACAACTGACACGCGTATACACACGAACTTTCGCACCTCACACGCCTGATTAAGTTTAGTTTCTTAGAATTTTTACACGAGTCTCACCACAATTGTCACTAGGATGTCATCATATCACTCACTGATGAAGTGTTCATGTTTGGACCCTTCAGTGAATCGTTTATGTCCCTTCGGAACATCGACAAGTTTTGTGTAAATCTGGAACAAACATTTCAAACATTTTTATTTACAATCAATCGAACAACATTTATTTATTCATTTTTATTTCATCTAGTCTTACAAGATCTTGACTTGATATTATATATTTTGTTTTGTCAAACGTTTCTAAATTATTTTAGAGAAAAATGCTTCAAATAGATTCAAGGAAATACATTTTCGTAACACATGCACAAGAAACACGTTCCTATTCCCTAATTTTAGAGAGAGAAACATTATGTTCCTCTCCCTAGGTAGCATGTTTCTCTCCCTAGAGAAATGTTTCTCTCCCTAGAGACTATGATTATTAGCTGTTTGCAAAGTTTCCTAGGTAACTAGTTACGCAACCCATATTTGACATTTGTCACGATAAGACGGTAATTTTTGTGCACTTGTTACGAAAAGTATAATATACTTCACGGGAGGGCGCGATCATCCCTTGTGTGAAGTTGGCAAACCGAGACGTAAGCGAGGGCCGAAGGCTTCACACGCGGGAATAATCGCTTGCTTCCCTCCCTTGCATAACATACTATTTTTCCATTTCCAAGTTCGACAATAAACATACTCGGGTTTCCAATGGCAACGTGCGAAAAACATATTAAATGCGCGTTTATTTTAATAGTTACCAGGGATACAAACAAAACAGAAACTTTGTCATATTGACAGTTGACAGAACGAATTTATTTTCAGCACGAATACTTTTTTAATAATTTTAAGATGCAATTGTAGAAAAAAATATATGTATATCCCGAGCGTAAAGTATATTTGTTTCTCTTTACACTATTGCAGCTCTCGCTGCAATTACTGTGTTCAAGTAACAAAAAATCACTTTACGCTCTTAATACACAAAAATAAATATTGATGAATCATTCATAATTTTATGGACATTTGAATAGTAAAGAATTGTTTATTTAGCTCTGTCTCTAGGGGTTACGAGACTTTTAACGTAAAAATTATAACGGGCTATTGACATTAATATCATGACAACATTATACAAAATCTGTCAGATTTGCAAAGTCTACCTCGATTGAACATTTTAGTTATTGCGTTATACTACATACTGCAATTAATTTTATTAAATATAAATATATTGTGATTTAAATACCCATAAAACATTGTACAATGCTCGACCATTTTTCTAAAATTTACAGGCTCACGCTCGCCCGTTACCTTTCTATACTCGCCTGTAAATTTCTAAAATAAATAAATATATCATCACGCCTTTTACCCATCACTGGGTGTGGCACTCTGCCTAAGCAGATCTTGGTAAGTGATATATTTTTTCGCGTGAAGTGCGGTTACCAGCCGTCAAATCACGGCCTCCAAAGATATTAGTGGTGGAGGAGCCACAGGGGTAGATTTTTAAATTGGTGAAAATTGTTTGTCGGCTGTGGGGATCGAACCAGGGTTCTCAAGATTCACAGGCCGACTCGATACCACTGAGCCACCTACCCCATAAATTTCTGTATAATGTAAATAACTAATATTTCGATCTCAAGATTTTCTAAAAATAATATATTTGGTAAAATATAGAGAATTTAAACACAAAAATAGTGTTAAGACTTATGTCGGCATTTCTCGCAATATTTTGAGAATACATTTATGGATAGAAAGTATTTTACATTAAGACCGCTTCATCGTTGGCCATTTTAACAAAAATATTCGTAATATCCGGGTTATTATTCGACAATTAATTTAATTATTTATTTTGTTACTTTATACAAAAGGAACTTAATCCCAATTGTAGTACAGGTTAAATGTAATAAACTCGATTCACCTATATTTAACGGAAGAACAATAACAACCGAAAAAAAATTGGACCTAATAAAAATATTCTTAAAGTCACTTGTTCCTTCTATTCCTAAAACACAAGTCGCTGAATATTGTAACAATATGAGCTATCTCATTGTTGTTATGTTGCGTTTAGATAAGATTGGTTTCGTGTAATTTGACACTCGTGACCACATGTGCCATTAAGGCTGAGTGTGAGATCTTTTGGTTTTCGAATATAGGGCATTAAATTATAAAAGAGACAGTTATAGTTAATATTCTTAGAATTCCAACAAGATTACATGTTCACGTTATCTGCAGGGCCAGAGTGTCAGACTACATAACCAAAACACTTGACACATCTGTGTCCACCCCGATGTGCGGGGGATGGATTCCAGATGTGGGTATCGTACCCAGGGCAGCAAGTGTTTTGGTGGAAACCAGCAGTCTCGTCCATCGACTCAAAGCGTGAAGATGTAGATCTTCACATCACGCGGTGTTCGCGTTTTATTTAATTTTAAGATAAGTGAATTAAGTATTATAATTAATAAAAATTTAATTTAAATCATTATTCTGTTTCCATCCTCATATTAAATTATAACGTTTCGTGTTCAATTCAGTTTAATCTTTAATAGCGGTATGTTTAATAAAATTTCATGACTGCATCCATTCCTTTCGTTTTACAATTGACGCAGTCCGGTAAGATCAACTAATTCACCCATTCCGCTCGTGTTACAATATGAACTTAAAAATTTAGACCAAATAGAAGTAGAAATCATACATTTACAAATATTTCGTATAAAAGCATGTATCTATCATAAGTGATTTGAGTAAACAATTTGTTTATTTCAACTAACCAATTTATTTTTTATATTTACTGATAAAAACTATATTCTTAGCTTGTAACTTTTAACATATTAACAATTAAAAATGAGTTTCAATTACCTTCATCTCAAAAAATAACCAAATAATTGTAAAATGATCACTTAACACTATTCACTACAAAACATAAACTGAACTAAACGTAACAAACATGTTTGAACAAAAATGGCAGCGGAGACGTTGGAAAGTTAATTGACAATACACAATGCGCATGCGTCAAACTATCTTAATATTAATATATAAATATTATTATTTGTAATTTCGATACTTTGTTATATTTAAATTTAGTTTTTCTGATTCTTTTTATATTAAGACAAATTGATGTTAATAGTTTTATAAAATAAATATACCACCACGCTTTTTACCCATTACTGAGTGTGACACTCTCCCGTAGCAGATCTCGGTAAGTGATATATTTATGGCCGTGAATGCAGTTATTATCCGTCAAATCAGCCCCATTCCTCCAAATATGTTAGTGGCGGGGGAGAAATAGATTTAATTTTAATATATTGAAAATTTATGGGGTAGGTGGCTCAGTGGTATCGAGTCTGTCTGTGGATCTTGAGAACCCTGGTTCGATTCCCACAGCCGACAAACAATTTTCACCAATTTAAATCTACCCCTGTGGCTCCCCCACCACTAACATCTTTGGGGGCCGTGATTTGACGGCTGGTAACCGCACTTCACGCGAAATATATATCACTTACCGAGATCTGGTTAGGCAGAGTGCCACACCCAGTAATGGGTAAAAGGCGTGATGATATATTTATATTTATTTTAAAATTGTCGGCTGTGGGAAACGAACTCGGGTTCTCAAATTTACAGTGAATTTTTAAATTATTATTTTATAGAAATTATTGAAAGTATTTATCTCTAAAATAATTTATAAACGTATGAAAATTGCAAATTTATTAACAGTTTAAAACCCAATTTGTCAAAAAAATAAATTAAATTCTTTATGTACATATCTTTTAAAATATTAATTATAAAAAATAATAACCGGTATTTATACCAACAGTAATTATATTTACTTATTAGTAAAATAATTGAAAGAATTTTGAATAATTCTTTCTACGACTAACCTGTCTCTATTCTTAGTAAGTAAATTCCTCTCAATCCCATCCATCAAATTCTCGAACCACTGCGCCATTGCTGGTTGCTTGTCCGGCGGCTGACTCCTGATGATGTTCTCCCTCATCTGGTTGAAGTAATCTTCATTGAGCAGAATCAGCCCCAGGAGGGGCCGTGACATCGACCACTGATTCCTGCAGTCCTCAAACATGATCACGTTGAGCACGGTGCTCAAGATCTGTTGTAGAATCTCTGGGTGAACTTCCAGGACCTTAAGGAACATGTCGTTTGCGGGGACGAGGCCCACGCGAGCTTTTTTGCCTGGGTATACGCCCACTGCTAAAGGGAAGAAGTTTTATAATAAAGATAATGTCACACATGTATAATACTTTGTTATAAATAATGAATCAGAGCGGAATACATAGTCATAGCTTAAAAGCTACTTCATCTTTTCTGTATGATGATCTTGAGATTAAAACGGTATTCAATTTGTGTTATTTATTTGAATAATTTCTTAAAATTACTGATCTAGATTCAGTTAAAAGTAAACCAGCCAAGTTTGTTCAGTTATGTATTCTGATTTATCTGAACTGATTTAAGTGAGTCAAGTAGAAAATGGAATAAAACTTAAATGGTCAATATGAATATCGCTAGTGTTCGGTTCTAAATTATTTTAGAGAAAAAATGTTTCAAATAATAAATAGAAAATTTATTTCTGTGCAACTCTAATTAAATCATTTTCTCTAATATAATTAAAAAAATATGTAACACCGGAAAATATGTTCAAGGTGATAATTCGAGAATACTAAAGAATCAGCAGCGTCTTAAATTATTATAAAATATTCTTGAAACCTAATTTGTATTTATTTTTAATTTAAGAAAATAATCTGCAATTTTAATTGGTATCTTTAAAAGAAAATTGCAATAGTTTTAGCTTTTTGTTAAAAAAAATAAATGTTATATCATATTGAATTATAGAAAGAAAAATTGGGATACTGCTAGGATTTGAACCTGGGACCTCTTAACTCCTGTTAAATACTCTTTACCAACTAAACTATGGACCCAATTAATTCAAATCTGATGTTATTTTATGTTCAAATCCTGGAAGTACCTCGATTTTTCTTTATAATTCAATTAAATTTCATTAATTGTTAAGTATTTACTTAATTAAATAAGTTATAATATATTTTTCCAGATAATGTGTTACCTTTTTGAGTAAGCTGCTTAAATAAATATGTTACTATATGGTCCAAAGTAGCACAACACCCTGTGCAAACCATAGTATCTGCAAAACAAAAACACATCATAAAACATCCATCAATCAACATTTACTACCACATTCTAACCTACAAAATACATACCCATACCATACACAGCTACATGATTCAATATAACAATCATAAATCAACAACATGCATCATAATTAGCAAAAAAAAGTTTGTACAGTCAGAGACATCAGCTGGAGGAGACTAGAGACCCAAGCAAGAACGTCAAAATGTCAAAGAATACAAACATGTCATCTACCATGCCATGTTGCGCGGCTGCCAGGGTTGCTCTAGCAATGCTACGCTCGTGAACACTTGACAACGTTGACAGTGCGACTGGGATGCTGTCACAGGGTCTGTCTGCGAAACTTCATCCCTTGATTAGCGGCGAATAACAAACTATTCATTCATGAGTGGCCGCGAAAACTGTGACAATTACGCACTAGGAATTTTGTGGACTTACAGATAAATGCTTCTTTAAAATCTGACAAATAAACAAACATTCTAAAATTAAACTATTTAGCGCGAGTGGTCTATTTTCCATTTACATCAGATTTAAATTACACTTACTGCAACATATCATATATTTATCATTCTATTTGACTGGCTTACTTTGCTTACTTTACCCTCTTTCCCTACTAAATTTACTGATTAAAACTCAGATTGAAGTAAACCACCTGCCCAGGTCAATCAGTTTGTTCATTTACAAGATGATTTATAAAGCGGATTAGCCGCTAATATCATTTTTGATATTAACTATGAACTATGTTTCAAATTAAAGCAGATTTAGGAACAAATAAAATTTCATGTTAATTAAATATAAATAAAATAAATATATCATCACGTCTTTTACCCACTGTTGGGTATGGCACTCTCCCGTAGCAGATCTCGGTAAGTGATATATTTATGGGCTAAAAGTGCAGTTACTGTACTGCATTAAGCTTAGACAATAAATACAACTCTGTTGAAAAGAAAAATTTGCGGCCAATTAGGTTCCGCTCAATATCAGTTGAATTTATTGTCGATATTACAATCAGAAACAAATCATTCATAAAAATAGCATTTTCTACACTTACTGAAGATAGAGTAAGACAGTAATTAGAACGTATTAAAGCTTTGAATAATGATTCCAAGATCGCAAAATAATCAAGATGATTAAAATGAACAAATTAAAAATAGATTGATCTGCCACTCCTTTTGTAATATTCCTTTAACAGCCAAAACTAGGCGACACAGAGTAAGCAAATGACACACACTAACAAGGGAGGAAGTTTCTTAGTTTGGTTTCGCTGCATGTCCCGTGGCCTGTACAGACCTGTAAACTGATTCAGGTTCGCACCTAAGGCTGTGAGACCCTCAGAGATCGAGGACAGGATGTAGAGGAACACCTGCGGCTCCAATGTCGACAAGAAACTCATGTGGTCCTGCGCCAGGCACTCCAGCAAGATGTAGTACGTCTGGGAGAGTTTCGGATAATCCTAAACAGTACATTTTCAATAATGAATACATCGGAAAGGTGGTTAAGGATGAAGAAATCATTCTTGACATTCTTGGCATCAATTTTAATTTTAAAATTAGTCAAACGACGTAAAACATTTATTTGTAATTGGAACATTATTTCTGTGTAAATCTATGTTTTGTAGATCTGTAAATCTAGAAATGAAGAACCAAATCACAACGAAACATATAACTACAAAATATTTTCTACTTATCAACAAATATTGAAGTGATTTTTTACATTATTTACAGATTTACGGATCTATAAACTTATAGATTTATCACAGAATTTCACCATTAGCTTCATTTATAAGTAAATTCATTAACAACTTTTTTCATTTTAACATATCAAATAAACTTTTGTATACTTATTATATATTTTTACTTGATAATCAAAACGTCGTTCGACTCATTTTAAAATAAAAATTTATGTCGTTATCCATCTCAAGTATTACTTCTTCACCCCTGTACATAATATATACCGGGAGTTTTTCTTATCATTACCATAGTTACAGTTAAAAAGCTTGACAGCAATACATTAGAGCGTTTATTTTAAAAGTAAACATAGGGAAAATAATATTTAACCATTAAAAAAAGTAGGCGTTTTTGAACTTATTTTTATTATGAAAGTAGCAGATTTTTGCACTAGTACAAAAAATGTGAATTATTTCTGCACTAGTGCAGAAAAATAATTTAATATAAATAAACTCTATACAGTATACTTTCTATTAATATTTATGGAAGCAAATTTAATGTTGCAGCATTTGCTTCTTCTATAATATCTATAGAATCTAATACGTGTTCGCCACTCGATTCAAACATTTTTTAAATTGAAAGCACGGAAAAATTTTTCCTCATTATCAACAAAATAATTGAGTTTGTTTGTCATTGTCAGTTGTCATGGATACATTAAACCAGGTACCTTTCTAAAGTTTCTAAATTAATACAATTACTGAAATTTGTTTTATTATTTTTATGATTATTATTATTATTTTTTTTTTAGATGGCTCAGTGGTATCGAGTCGGCCTGTGGATCTTGAGAACCTTGGTTCAATCCCCACAGCCGACAAACAATTTTCACCAATTTAAAAAAATCTACCCCTGTGGCTCCTCCACCACTAATATCTTTAGAGGCCGTGATTTGACGGCTGGTAACCGCACTTCACGCGAAAAAAATATATCACTTACCGAGATCTGCTTAGGCAGAGTGCCACACCCAGTGATGAGTAAAAGGCGTGATGATATATTTTATTTTATTTATATTTTTTATTTTTATCAAAATATGGTTTATGGTTGTAGAAAAAATAATGTACGCAACTCGTGCAGAAAGGGGTTTTTTTGAACTCACGGTCTTGCAGCATTCGCTTCGCTCATGCAGCAACGGACCACTCATACCGAAAAATGGCCAAAAATCGTAAAAATCTTAAGGCTAACCCCTTAAGAAATTTTCAAAAAGCGGCCATTTTCGTTTTTTTGTAATAAAAAATTTATCCGTGCGACTTTTGTTGCATACCTATGTATTTTTACGAGAGAAATTCACTGGTGTTTTCAGATTTTCATTATCTTTTCAAGTTTTTGAAATATTGAAGAAGAAAAATTTTGAAAAAAATTGAAAAATTTACAATATTTTCAAAATACCTGTACAAGTTAAGTAGCGCACGAGAAATACACTCGTTCAAACTGCATTTCAATATCTCTTTTAGTTTTTGAGTTATGGGCTTTTAAAGTTGAGCTTAAAAAAAGAGTCAAAAGTCGCTGTAACTCCAAAACTAAAAGAGATATTGAAACGCGGTTTGAACGAGTGCATTTCTCGTGCTCCGAACTCATGAACATGGCAGCTCTGCAATAGCAGATCTTAATAAACTATACATTTTAAGCCGTTAAGTACAGTAACCAGTTGTCAAATCACAACTACCAAAAAATAAAATTTTATTTAGTTTAAATAGGAATTTTAATTCAATAACTGTTCAAAATTACCCCCATTTACCTGTAAACAACAGCCTAAACGATTATAAAATGAATTTATAGCATGATTTATTTGCTGTGGAGGAATCTCATGAGATGCAACACTAATTCTACGTTTTAATTGTTCTACACTCATTCTACCACCATTATAAAATTTACTTTTTAAGTGGCCTCAAAGAAAAAAATCGTTTGGCGCAAGATCTGGTGACCTTGCAGGCCACTCCACTTCTGCACTTCATCCTATCTATCGTTGGGGGAATATCCGGTGCAGATAATTTCGTACATTTTGTTGGAACCACACTCCCTCAATATTTACTCAATATTACTCTCTCTTTTAACAACTCTAAATAATTTTCCCCATTTAAATTTCCATTTATATAAAAACGCCCCACTATTTGATCCCCTATTAACCCGGTCTGATTTTGAAAGAGGACAGTTTTATTACTTTGACAACTATAGATGACAGCAATGTTATTTTCCCTATGTTTACTTTTAAAATAAACGCTCTAATGCATTGCTGTTAAACTTTGTAACTGTAACTATGGTAATGGCATATCCCTATGTTTACTGATAAAAAAACTCCCGGTATATTATAGTACAGCTCTTGATTAATAAACCGTTTTGTGAAAATATTTCCTCATATATTCATTATTCATTTAAGATTCATTTGGATTAAAGCAAAAATTAGCTTAAGCTCATTTATTACAGAGCAACCAACGGAAAATGAATAAAGGAAAATATGTGAACTAAACTCTAATTTACTGAATATCTACAAAATATGCCAAATTTGAATTATGATAACGAATATTCAAGATAACGTAAGAAACAGCAAAATGTTGACAGATTTACAGTCATTTAATTGTGAAAACAATGAAAATTACATGTTAAATGAAATAAATGATACTACTACCTAATAAACTTGCTTTTATTTAATTAAACGAAGGCACAAAATGTACGAACAAAAAGCAACTCCCATTCGATCAAAACGCTCGAGATTATACTTTCTGTCGTTTTATCTGTTAATTATTTGCATGGATACCAACCAAATAATATCCGAAATCCAGGAATAATAAGGGAACAGGAATTTCTGCGGACTGTTAAACCCTTAGGATGTTTATTCAAATCAAATACTTAAAATTATTAATCAAACTGTAAATATATATGACATACAAATCCAGAATTAGTAAATAGTTATTTGTATTTCAAGGGAAGAACAACACTATCTTCAAAAGGTATAAATATATTTTTTTTACATCCGCTCAGAAAGTAAAAGTTTAAGAAATAAATGAGAAATTTAGATATTATTATTATTATTCTCTTGAAAGATGTCACCTGGATATCACTTATGTCAAAATATACAGTTGTTTTCCTGTAACCATGGATAAGATTTTAATTTCCTTCCCCAAGAAAAAAAAATGTACTTTCTTCGGTAGGGATGAATAATATCACTTTCTTTTCTCAATTGAGGAGAAAAGCTATTACTTTCTGATAGAGATCGTAAAAAATAAGTTAAATGAATATAAGTATTTACCAGACACAAATTAATTAATTTTCCTACCCTGGCATATCACTTTCGCTTCATTTACATTCATAATTCCTTTCATACAAGTTCTCGTTTATCCATCCATTTATTCCTAGGTCGTCCACAAAATCCCTCATTAGCTTTAAAATACAAAAATATAAATACTTCCAAGCATATAAAGATTTTAAAAAATATACTTACTAATAAGTCTGACTGTGGTATCGACAACAACAATTTAACAAAGGTGTTCAACGCATTATCCAACGCTTCATCACCATATAACCTAAAAACTCCAAAATTCACATAACTGCCACACAACGCCGCCTTTAGCATCGAAAAACATATAGAGATGCCTTTTAGTTTCATCGGGTACATCTGGTCTTTCGGTACGTCAACGTTCAATATTCGACTACCTACAAAAAAAACAAACAAAGATAAAACATTACAGATTCAAGTATTGACAACATAATTTAAGGTAGATTGCAAAAAAAAACTAGTTAACATGGGAAATAAGTTTACCCTTAGTGCTTTTCTAATTATTTTACAAGAAAATGTTCCAAATAAAAGTTGTAGAGAATTAAATTCTGCATCTAAATCAATTAACACCATTAATTTTACATACTTCATTACTGCTACAATTAAGTTTAAAAGTTATCAAAAATTGATATTATGTACAACAAATGCAAACAATTGTATAACGTTTATCTATCACATACATATTTTAAACTTGATTTTGAACAGTAACTAAATAAGTAAAATGTAATGTCTAAATTGATTTAGAATCAGAATTTACTGTTATTCGCCCATGGCACAGTTTGAGACATTCACTGAAAACTTTTCTTTCGATTCATCCTGTAATGATACATTGCCAAACATTTTACTTTCGCTTCATCCACATTCAAATTCCGTTCCTACAAATGTATTTATTCCTCGCAATATTTCGTTCAAGCAACAAACCTTCAATCATATTCATCTATTTAAACCTTGATACATTCAATGAACATTTATTCAATAGATTAAACCCGCAAATAATCCTAGCCAAACATCCCGCTTCATTCTCATTTATAATTTCTTTCATATAAGCTTGTCTCATCTTTCCTGCACTCAACAAACTTTCAATCATAGTCCTTCATCTATTTATTTATTCTTATATCGTTCACCCTCAATTTCACTAATTGTTTAATCGCCATTACGTACCATAACTACAGATAACTTTGCTGGCTTCCCGGAATAAAAGAATGCCATTTGGTGAGGAAACATCAAACTGTAATCGTTGGGAACGATTTTGTACTAATTCTGCAAACAATTTGAGGACTGGCGTTGTTACTTGTGGATCGTGGTACCATAGATCAATTGCGTGGAGCAGAATTGGTGTGTAGCTTGGGTATCTAATTTTTATCTCGGAAAATATATCATAACAAATAATTTAATGCAAGATCTATAAAAAATAATTAATATCATTTCTAAAAGCTCCAATTAAAAGGATACATCCAATCAAACAGCATCATATATGATGTTTTTGTGTTGAATGCAAATGCTAGTCCTCTTAAATCTCTGGCTAGACCAATTAAAGCTTTTTTAGCTTCATCAGCAGCGAATAAAGGTGTCTCTGCTGATGCTAACATTGTACCAATACTTTCAAATGACGCTGCAACACAAGACAACCATAATCATAATAACAAATTAAAGCTTTTATTTGTACAAATTAATTACGATTGATAGTTCTTGACAAACGGAATGAATCCCTGAATTTAAACAAGAAATAAAGATGTTATATTACTACAGCTTTACACAATATGCTGCAAATATAATTAGAATATCAGTAATACTTGAGTGATGAAAAGTAGTCCACTTTTCTGTCGGGACTCAGAACCTTTGTCAATGCATAAAACAGTATCGATAAAGTACATTTAAGAATATTAAATCTCTCACCTGTCAACGGCAACATGAAACTCTGAAACCGGTCCTCATCTTCCCCTAGGTCAACCATCAGGAGTCTTCCGAGCGACGTGTAGAACATCGACCGACACCTCATCTCCGTAACTGCAACCGCGTTACCCAGGAATGGGAAATGCTCGCTGGTGTGATTGTTGAGCATAAATTGCACTTCCTCAAGCTTAACTAACTTCCGTACACAGCTGTAGCCCACAGAGAGGTCGTTGAGTAATTGAAGAGTCTTGCTGATAATCTGTTCGCTTCGGCCCCAGTACTTCAAATTTGTTATACTACAAGAAAAACAAATGTATTTTAGATACATGAAATGGAATGAACATCCACTCATCAGATTAATCAAATAATCAATCTTCGTCAAACATGCTCATCCTAGCTTCAACCACATTTATAGTTTCCTCCATATAAGCTCGTTTATTCCTCACACTCGAAATCTTTCATCCTGCAACAAATTTTCAATCACATTCATTTCATTAATCTTTCATTTCGCATACGTTCCACAAGCTTCAATCATCCTATCTTATTCACGCCCACTTATCTAACAACGAATCTAAACAATATGAAAGACCGGAAGCCTCTATCTGCACTTGTTTTTGAAAGTAAATTCTACACAATTGCAGTTAAGACACAGTAATGAAAAACGTTCCTATCCTGACACACCACTTTCGCTTTAACCACATTTATAATTTCTTTCATACAAGCTCGGTTACAAAATAATAATTATATTTTCGACTATTTCAATAACCAGAAAATATTAAATAAAATCTCACTTACATTTTCCTAATAAATACACTAAGCACCATCCCTTCGTCACTCAGCCCCAAAACATCTTGCAGTCTCCTGTAAACTTTGGAGTTCTTTTGCACCTGGTCACCTACGTAGATCTTACGGAACTGCTCGAAGAAGCTAAGCATGGCGAGCTCTAACTTCTCACAACCGCCTTGAGCGAGCCGCGAGTCTGTCAGATTCATGAGCTGCAGCACTCGGCACACCAGCTCGCCGTCCATGGCGTCGTGTTCTTCGTTGCTGTTGAAGGCTACACGACCGCCGATGGCGGAGCCGATTATGTAGACGAGCCAGGTTAGACGACCTGGCAAAAAAAATTGTTTTATTTATTTGCTATACTGCACATGATATTAATCCTAATTATATTATTATTTTAAATTGAAAATTATTTTGATTATTTTTTCATCCCCAATTTCGACCAATAAAAGCGTGGCATTTAACATCACGTGGTACAACTAGGTCTAAATTATATCGATGATTTTTCGAAAATTTCCCGGCTAGGTTGCTAGGCGATAAACAATCATTTTTCTGACAGTTGTAACCTATGCGCTATTCAGAATCATCAAAAATAATCAGCCGAATACCCCGAGAGCTTGAAAATTAATCGGGTATTTCCCTCTTGTTTCCCTGCGTAGCAACGAAACAATCGGGAAATACCCGATAATTTTCAAGCTCTCGGGGTATTACATTTGAAAATAGCAAAAATTACCAATTAATAAAAATTAAGTTGATTATCACAAATGTAGAGATAAACAAAATGAGGACAAATAATTGAAGGCCGTACCTTCCTGTATTGTTATTTCCATCTGTTGCGTAGCAACCGGCGTGCTCATCAGCTCCTGGTAGGATCTAGCCGCCTGATCAAACAGCTGCACTAGAAGTGTGCAAGTTTTCTGGTATTCACACCGTCCAATAACAGACAACTGTTCCAGCTGTTGTTGAACCATCCCTAAATCATCTAGAGGATCTTCCAGTCCTTCTCTGTAACGAAAATTAGGAACATTAAAAAGTTTACGAAAATATAGTTGAAAGTCATTACCTGACAACAACTGCAACTGATTCCAACCGTGAAGTTATATAAGCGTTAGTAACCTCAGGTGTGTAAGTTTCTAATAAATGAGGCTCTGTTGCTTTGACGTACGGTACAGAGGCAACCATTCTTTGCCATAAACTCAATAAATAATGAACACTATTTGGAGCAAACTGCCACATCTTAAAAATAAACATGTCAAAAAGAGAATACAAAATTTTATTTTTCCGCAAACATTTCCAAATTATTTTTGAGGAATATTCATGGTACAAAATTTAGTTATCTTCAATTTTTACAATTCCTTTCGTTAGAGGTTACAGTGTGAGTAAAATAGAAGAGAAAATTGTTTTCATTTTGACACTTTGTTAATTAATCATGATTAACTGCAATTGTGTAGAGGTCACTTTCAAAATAAACACAGAAAGACATTCCCTTCCTTCTTATATTTTAGTACTTTCAAATATTACAAGTGTGCGAAATATATTTTCAAAGACAAACGCAAGGAATATTCCTTTCCTTTTTTAACTTTACAAGAGTTGATTGGAGTAAGTTTTGATGATTTGAGCATGTAGAACATACGTCGAATGAAAGATTAATGAAACAGGTGTATAGAAGCGAATGAATAGATTTAATTGATGGTTTGTTGTGTGACGAAAGATTCCGAGCGTGAAGAATAAATGAGGTTGTATGAAGAGAACTATGAATATGGTTGAAGACTGATTAGTTGATGAATCTGATGAGTGGATGTTCTATAAATGTTTCACGGGTTCTATACCTACAACACTGTATTTTCTAACCGGACAAATTATATGTTAAGAATTTTTCTCTAAAATAATTCAGAAGAGAAAAATGAAATTTTTGGTGAAAATGCATACATACCTGTAGACTTTGAACTGTAAATTTAGCTATAAGCTGAATAGCTTCAGGATAATTCTCAACCATAACCAACTCTCCAAGTTGATAGTTAGATTTAAGTCTCGCTAACAATCGACAAAATTCATGATAATTCCCTGGATCACTCAACCCTTGAGGATTTTGCAAAATGTGTTTCACTCCATTCACCAAATGTGTCAAAAACTTAGCTCTCTCCGTATTACTAAACAACGATCTTCTCACAGAAGCTATTTGAACTAAACACGACAGAGCAAGCGAAGATAATGTATTCGGCAAGGAATGATACAAATCGAAAAACAATTTCAAAGTTGTAAAGTCCAAGAATGCTGGTCTCCAACTTGTAGGGATTTGAACTGTGCACAAATCATCCGATGATTCATCAGTAGAGGTGCCAATAAAATCAAACGTTAGACAATTTTGCGCCAATCGTAAGAGTTGTGTCATCAGTCCGTGTTGTCCCTCATCGTTGAAATTTAAGCTCTTGCAGTTCTCTCGAGCGGTACCCAAAAGCGAACAAGACAATCGAAAGATTTCAAACAGTTGAGTATCACGGAAAGATGATGCGATTTTACGATGTTTTGTTAAAGATCGATTGGCGTCTGTTTCGGATATTTGATTCATCTCACATGTTAACTGGGATAGGAGTTGGACACCGATCATACAATGCTCTACTGAACCCTGTAATTAATTACGAAATAAGCAGATAATTACGTAAGTAATTCTCTAACAGACAGATTCATACAACAGATTAGTCGCTAATACCATTTTACTTCTAATTTTAACTACTACACAAAAATAAGTGCTAATTAAGGCATCAAGTGCTGGAGTGGCAAATTAAAATATTTTGTTTTGTAAATAGATCTAATACCAATCATTTCAACCCGGAATTAAACTGGAGTTGGTTACCTCCAAATTTATTCCTCTTTATGAAGCTGCTTATAAATGTCTAAATCATACAATCAAATTATATAAAACAACAAAATTTAAACTCCAATTCACTTTATTTTCCACGATTGTTTATGTGAAAAATGCTTCAAATAAAAGTATAGAACATTTAGTTATCTATATCTACTAATTGAAATATTTATCACTAAAAATTTAGAAACCATTCACAGCGAAAAGTAAAATGAGTCAACTGCTAGTTAATTACTCATAATAGGTTGTTCATACTAGCGGTCTATGTATTGTAAACATTATTTGAATCATTTTATAATTATTTACACTAGTTCTGAAGGCATATTGAAATATTTTGATTAAACTGTTATAATTCGTGATAGTAGTTGATTAACTTATTTTCGCTGTTCAACTTTCTTGAACCATCAAACTTTTACCAAAAGCATTGTTCTTAAAAATAATTTAAGTTTAAAAATATAGACTCATGTGGTCTTCATGTTTAAAATTAAAACTCAATGATAAAATATTCTAGAATTGTTCATTATATAAAAAAAGCAACTTAATCTAAAATGTAGAAATGTGAAGTAAATAAAATACACTTACTTGTAAAAATTTACTGATGTCCGCAACAACATTTCTAAACACAAAATCATCCTTATAGGTATCAAACCAGCCCAATTTCGATATCCTTGCAAACAGTGTAACTAAAGCTTGAACAACGAAATTTGACAACTTTGGTCTTGTAGCCAAATAATTCAGCACGTAATTCCTGATGTCGATCCGCTGCTGGAGGCTGAGTCCTTGGGCGCTGCGCGACACGAGTTTGGTGAGCGTCGTCGCCGCCAAGAGTTGGGCATAGCACGAGTCCCCCCGATCCAGCAGGAGCTGACATTTCGCAAGAGTGTCAGGCGAATCTTGAAAACCAACAAGGGCTTTCTCGGCCTCGGCCCGCTGGCCACTGTCTTGGGATTCGTATAATTGTTTGCACAGCAGTTCCAGTTGCTGTACCTCCTGATTAGAAAAACGAAAAGGTTATGTTTTAAATGTCATTGTTCTATTGAAGGTGTCTTACCATGATTATTTAGCTGGCAAGATTCTTTAGGAATGTTGGAAATACGAGGAATAAAGCATTATTTATACCATTATGTAAGAAATGTAACAAAAACTTGTTAAATAACAGAGAACTTGGTAAAACTGACAGATAAAATGAATAACATTTGGATAGTAATTCACATAAAACAATGTAATTAAATAACATGCAATTGAAATAACATAAATAACTGTTTTCAAGGTCTTTTGCTACCCTTAATTACACTAAAAAAGAAAGAAATATAGAAACAACATTATACTTCAAATAAGGTAGGTTATCATTCACGGTTAATCAAATTTAATTATTTCCTTACGCATTTATAAATATCAATAACAAAATAATTCCCCTTAAGGAGTAGTATCACATACATGGAATAAGTTATCAATATTAGCAATATTTAATAGAAAAAAGCCATAAAATTTTAATAGAAAATGAAATAACTGTATTCATGTATGTTTACTACGTTTTCATCGACATAATGTTCGGTCAAAACACTCATATGTTTCTAATATAATAACAATGATATAAAGCAGCTATTCACGTCAAAACTTGAGAAAATCAATGACAGATTATGTTTATTTGAACCTTGTTTCTTACCTGTTCATCAGCCATTTTCACAGCTTAGCATTTGTATGTCGGGAAGAACGGCAAATACGAACACCGCATCCGCACAACACACAACGACACAGGCACAATAAAAAGCTGGGAGAGCTTTTGGGTCAGTTCAGATAATATGTTACATCAACATGTCAAAATGAATAGACGTCACTGCGCAGAAGCTTGCTCAATGTTCGTCAACACAAAATATAAATAAAGTACTTATAATTTGTGCTTATAATCGTATCATATCATACTACTAAATTTAAATCATTATCTTCATTTAGGTTTTAGTGTATAACTTTTTTATATAACTTTCAATTTGTAACTTTTTATTTTTTTTTTATCTGGAAAACGCTACTTCTTTTATTTTTATCAATTTTATTAGATAATAGACAATCTAACTTTAAATGATTGTAACAAATGATTATCAGTACTTCAAGTATCTACTTACTAATAAATAATTGTATTTTTTTTTTGATTGAATTATAATATGAATATAACATATAAAAAATCAAATTTTATTTATTTTTCATATCTACGTTCAAATTGAATATTTATCAAAATATTTGATTTACTGTTTATTATACATAGTATGTATGAAAAAATATCAGAATAGTTTTACAAATATAAGAACAAAGGATTTATAAAAATAATAAATATAATTTATATATTAATAAATACTTTACAATTTTTGAAAATAAATTTGATGAAAATATTTTAAATATTTAAAATTCGTACAACTTCGTGTAGGATCGTAAAATTTAGCATCAACGTTTACCGCTTTTTGCAGCTACACAACAAGCAGAGACATTAGCCGCCTCTTTCATTAGTGGAAAGTTTGTAACGTGGTGCAGAAACTAATAAGCTTTAACAGTTCATCTGCTTATATTTATTTCTATCACTTTTTATTCTTGTAGTTTTAGTGAAAATCAAAATACGTCAAGATGTTTTGGGGTAAGTACCGTATTAATTATACCGGCAAGGTATTTTGTAATTCAATACCACGTGTTCATTTATATTAAACATGATGTAAATGCTTTTTATATTAATAATGGTTGAATTTCTTTAACAATTCTTTCGTTATATTGAGATTTAAATAAATTCATTTAAATTAAAAGCATGTTGCACAAAATTACAGACCGTTACTAAACAATGGTTGTGCAGTCGAGTTTGAAAAAAAAATTACCATCATTTTTATTTTAAAATACAACAGTACATTAATTTGTATTAAAAAACAAAATTAAATAGTTAATATTTTGTAACATGTTATTACATAACCTTATTCTTAATTCTTATTATAGGACTTATTATGGAACCAGGGAAAAAATATACCCAAACAGTTGAAAAATCTTTTCACGTCTCACACGCAGCTTTAGATTTAGATAGTGCAAAGGATGGCCCAGTTCAAGTTCTACTTGGTTTCGAAAACAGAAACTATTTGCTGTGTACATTATACAAAGAAAAATGGATTCAAGTGCCTCTAGACTTAAACTTTCAAGTCGGAGATAAAGTATCTTTCGCCACAAATGGCCCAGGACATGTACATCTCACCGGCTACTTAGTCCCAGAAGATGATTATGATATGATGGAAGAAGAAAGCGATGAAGAAGAACAGGACGATGAAGAAGTCCCAGAATTGTTGCCAGTTAATAACAAGAAGAGGAAAGCTGAACTCAAAAATGAAAAACAGAATAAGAAACCTAAGTCTGAGACTGCCAAACTTTTGGAAGAAATTGATGATGATGACGATGACTCAGATGACTCAGATGTTAACTTAACAGACTTGTTAGATGAAGAAGCAGATGTAGAAGAGGAGGAGGATGGAGAAGAAGATGAAGATGACGACGACGATGAAGATGATGATGATGAAGTGGAACAAGAAGAATCCGAGGAGGAAGTAGAATCCGTTCAAAAACAGAAAAAAGAGAAGCCAAAACAAAATGGAATAGTCAAAGAACAAGGAAAACAGAAGGAAGACAAAAGTTCAAAACAAAAGAAACAGCAGCAAGATGACAAGAAACAACAGAAAGGAGATAAATCTTCAAAGCAACAGAAAGGTGATATGTCTCCAAAACAACAAAAAGGAGACAAATCTCCAAAACAACAGAAAGGAGACAAATCTCCAAATCAACAGAAAGGAGACAAATCTCCTAAACCACAGAAAAAGCGCGTAATTCAAGGAGGAGTTATCATTGAAGATTTGAAAGTTGGTGACGGCCCTATTGCCGCAGCCGGGCGTCAAGTTCAAGTAAGTATTTCCTACTTATCTCCTGGATTTATTTTTATTTGTTTGTTGCTATGTAGGTATACTATGAAGGTAAACTGCAATCCAATAATAAAGTCTTTGATACGGCGAAAAAAGGAAACGGATTCAAATTTCGTCTAGGAAAACAAGAAGTGATCAAAGGCTGGGATGTCGGTGTTAGTGGAATGAAAGTTGGTGGAAAACGACGAATCATTTGCCCACCACACATGGCGTAAGTATTTATTTTATTTATATAAATTAATTTTAGATTACTTCGAGAACATTTAATACATTTTTTTATTTTTGTTTTGAGGAATTTAAACTTGCAATCTAAAGAAAGTTTTATACTTCGTAAACATAATTTAAATTCAGTTTAATCCTAATTTAAACGTTTCAAATATGACGTATAATAATGAACCAGATCAGAACAAGAAAATTATATATATATTTTATTTTAGGTACGGTGCCCAAGGATCTCCACCAGTAATTCCTCCCCAATCTACTTTAGTATTCGAAGTTGAGCTGAAAAACGTGAAATAAGTAACATCCGCATGATTTTTGATTTGTTTTTGAATGAAAAAGAGTGGTTGATCGTCACATCATTATCATTATTCCATTGTTATATGTAATTCGCGTTATTTAGTCATAAGATATGATGCTATCGTTTTTGTGAATTTTAATGAGAAAGTCTGGTTTATTTGTAGATTTTATTTTTGTAAGACTAAGTTGCACCTACATAACTTGTGAAAATTTTTGTTTATCTTGTGGAACATACATTTGAAAATAGATCTCTACCTAGTTTCCTACTCAGTAATTTTATTGATATTCCTATGTCACAACATGTATAAATTTAAAAAATTAAAAATATTTTACATATCTTACTTAGTTATAATATCCACCATCAATAAATGCAAACAGATTTAAATATACATAAAAATTTCTAATTAAATAAAAAGTTAGTCAGTTTTCAATCTTCCTGGATCAACTACATTTTGATCATCTGTAATTGGTTCACGTTCGCCCGTTGATCTATTTAATGGGCAGGCATATCCATTATGCCCTTCTTCGCGTTTGTCTTCCTTCACTGCCCAAGGATTCCAGAATCTTAGCAAGATTGGTTGAATGAAGCGATGAAATAGAAACAGTAAAAGCGGAAGAACAACGCAAGAAATGCATCCAGCCATAATTACGAGCTACAATAAATAACATTTATTGATTTCATGTATTCATTATTCAAGAACTACCTTGTGTTTCACTGAAATATTTATTAAAATGTGGGAAATGTGCACTGTCATAGGAGGTATACAATATATTCAAAATCTGTAGCCGTTTAAAGGATAACAGAAACAAGAAACAGTGTCTAGTGAAAATTAATTGATAATTGAACCACTTACTTTTAAATAATTAAACAAATAGATCACAAATTGACATTGACAGCCACTTACATGTTTTTTTCTCGTTCAGTGTTGCCAATAAATAATAACAAAGAAAAATATTTTATTTGATTAAAAGCTGAAGATTTACCTTAAACTATATAATAAGTTAATTAACTATTTACATTGTTGAATTTTTGTAAAGAATGCTTATACAAAATAACAATCATGCCATAATGTTGGTATCTATTGTTTATATTTTTGACGCATGTGCAGTGGTGATAAACATTTATGGCTTTGGCGTCCTAATTAAAAAATGCTTTTAAAATTATTTATTCTAAATACTTATAAATGTAATTTCTTATATTAAATCTAGACAATCTACAGGGTGTAGTTCACGCAGTTCAAAGAGATACGTCTCTAAAGATTCTTCAGATATAAGTCTCGGAATCTAACCTAAAATGATTTAGATTTCAACAGTGTTGGGGAAAAAGTGTAAAATGAGCTTTTAAATAATGTCTGTGCGAATAAATTTTGAAATTGGCCATGAGGCTGCAATTCGTAGTAAGCGCACTATTGATGGTTTTACACATGATTGGGAAATATTCGTTCGAGGATGTGACAATGCAGATATACACTATTTTATAGAGAAAGTTGTTTTTCACTTGCATGATACGTTCCCTAATCCAAAAAGAGGTACTAATTATCTCTAGTGGTAGCTGCTTCAAAGTTTAACATCTTTATTTTTCCAGTAATTAAGGAGCCCCCATACAGAGTCAGAGAATCCGGTTACGCGGGATTTACTCTGCCAATTGATATTTATCTAAAGAATAATGAAGAACCAAAGAAAATTCGTTTTACTTATGATCTCAATTTACAGACAACAGGTCCCGCAATTTTCAAAGTACAGAAAGAGAAATACGTTTTCAGTAATCCTAGCGAAGATTTTCGTCATAAATTAATGAAAGGAGGCGGCATGTCATCAGGAACTTCATCTAGTGTTAGTGACAGTTCACGCGAGATTTCATCTTCGAGCGACAAATCACTCAATAAAATGAAATCTAGTAGTTCAGACGTAGTTAAGAAACATCGGGTGAAAGAACATAAACAAGAAGATAGTTTTACAGATTTATTTGGGACACCAATCACTAAAACTTCAAAAATTTCACCGGATCCTAAAGTGCAATCAAAAACTTCACCAACAAATATTCCAGTCAAAATGGATAAAATGTCAAATCCTAAGAAATCGAAAAGTAAACATAGTCCAAAAGATAAAGACAGAGATAAAGAAAAGAAAGATAAGAGCCAAGAAAAGAAGCACAAGGAAGAGAAAAAGAAAGACAAAGAGAGGAGTAAAGATAAAGAACGAAAAGAAAAGACTGTTAAACGAGAAAGAAGTCCAAAACAACCAAGTACAAGTCCAGCACGGAGTCCAAAACGTGTACTTTCGCCAAAGAGAGCCCCCAGTCCGAAAAGACCTCCAAGTCCACCTCCAGTTAAAGCTAAACCAGAAGAAAAGAAACTTGAAGAACCACCAGTAAAAGAAAAAATAAAAACAGAATCTAAAAAGTCTAAACATGAACAGAAAGATAAGGAAAAAGACAAAGAAAAGAAAGAACATAAATCACACAAAGAGAAAGATCAAAGTAATCGCAGTACAGAAATACCGAAAGAACATAAAAGTGGAATTAAAGAACCGAAACCGCCAAAGGAGCCAGCACCGTATAAAAACAAAGAAAAAGCTATGAAACCACCAGAAGAACCAGTCATTAAAGAACCAGAAAAAGTTGAAAAAGTCAAAGTAGATAAACCTGAACCAGAAAAAATGGAAAAGCCGGAGAAAACTAAACACAAACACAAAAAGAATAAAGATAACAAAGAGAAAAAGGAAAAGAAAGATAAAGAAGAAAAATCAAAAGAAAAACGCGCGGAAAAGAAGAATGAAAAAACAGACGTTTTCTTCGAACGAGCTTATAAAGAAGAAGCGAAAGAATCACCGAAAGAAATAGTAGAAAAACCCCCCATAAATTCAAAACCAGTTGAACCACCCCCAGAAAAAACAAATTCTAAAGAGAAAACTCGAGGATTAAATGCCTTACAAGCTGAATTATTAGAAGATTCTTCAAATTCATCCCTCGCTTCTCACAATTCATCCAGCATTGAAGTTCCCGCCAAACCTCTTCCTGTTAAAGTCGAACAAAAGAAAAAAGATAAACAGAAATCAGAGCAAAACAGCGAGAAAAAGCGCAAACGTAAACATGAGAATAATGTAAAAGAAGAAACACAAGAAAAAATTGAAGAACCTTCGCCTAAAATAACAAGAGACGCACGCGAAGTACCCGAGTTTAACCAAAAAAATGAAGCAAATAAAGAAGCAGTTGAAGAAGACGTGAATCAGGATTATATGAGCATTTTGAAAGATCTGCAACATAAGATTATGTCGCTTCAAGACAACACAGAGCTTCAAAGAGTGGTACAACTCATTGCTGAAACAGGCCACTATGAAATCACAGCGCAAACTTTTGATTTTGATTTGTGCGCACTAGATCGAGACACAGTCCGAAGATTGCAAGAATTTTTCGCCGTTTCGTGAAAATGTTGGAGGAAAGAAGTATTGATGATGCCAAGTTCTTCACCATTATGTACAAATTATACATATAGAAGTCATTTAGTGCTCATTAATAATAAGTGTAAATAATGAAAAATGTAGATTGTTGCGTTCTGGTGAGTTTAAAGTAAATATTTTAATTATGATACGATTCCAAAATGGCGTTTTGTAAATTTTGATTGGAAATCGTTAAATTTTTATTCATTCAGTGTTTCATTTTAGATTTAATTTATTCATGTTTATTTTATTCGTATTGTGATGCCAAGCAAAAGGTATAATACGTAAATTAGAAATTGCTTGTAAAACAAATATTATTTTTGATTGACTAACTTTTATTTATTTTAATAATTATGTAAAACAATTATTTGGATTTAAATTATTTTTATTTAAGTAAAAATATTATATAATATACAGAATTCGAAAAGCTATAAACATGTTTGTACAAAGTTATACTTTAAATGAAATGCATTTTTTGACAAAGCTCATATTGCTTGCGTTTAAACAATCAAATTCCTAGGCACACAAAACTCAAGCCTTTAAACTCGGTTTTAATATACACTTGTCCATCGAAAACCCGAACACATGCTTATAACGTGATATAAAAGTTGTACAATTACGGATTTTTTTCATTTTATTTGTCTATTTAATCAGCGCAAAATTTAATTAAATATTTGTAATAAAAATAAACAAAAAATGTAAACAATTGTTTGCCGAAAAATGGAATTTTTTTTGAATATTTATTATAATTTTTATTACTTACTGTTTTTTTTATATAAAATAAATTATGTTATAAACTAAAATGATTTTATTTGAATATTTTAATATAAGAATTATAAATTGTACACTTATTTTTGGCAAAGATGCAAAAATCATTTATTTTTTACTTTGTTTTTTCATGCCAGCCTTTATTTTTACGAATATTACAAATTTACAATTAATTTTTGCTGTTTGATTAAATATACAAATTAAATGTGTTCTATATATAAAAAAAAATATTCTATAAAACTTAAAAAAACGTATTTTCTTGTAAAATTTATTGACAAACAATGCGCAGCAAAAAACTGATATCAGATATTATAAACCTATGTGCGGCTTTTGAATAGACACACTCTGCATATAGATTTTTCATATGTTCCAAATATATATGGAAAATCAGGCTTTTTTTTGTAAATAAAAAGTGTTCGGCAAACAATATATGATCTCAAATCACTTATGATAATATCAAACATATACACACAGCTTATTTACTACAGATTATATAATTAAAACAGTTCGAGAAAATCTTGTACTAAACATGATTTGTTATAAATATTGTAACAAATTAGAAAAATTAATCAAAATTCCGTCTATTGATTGGCCATATTAAACGCGCATGCCTCTATTTATTTAAGACATGCGATGTGGTGTATAACAAAATCTCAATTTCATTATATTAAATATTTCTTCAACTCTTGTATTTTTCTTCAAAATAGCAATAAAGAGAGATTTGGGTTCGATCCCAGCCTACGACAAAAACTTTTCGGGTCATAAGCTCTCAACTAATATTTGTACAAAAGTAAAGTTTCCATAATCAAAAATGGATAAAAAATAAAGCACGTTATATTTAGTTTTTATAAATACGAATATATTTTAAATTAGATTATGATTAAATAATTTGAATTGAGCAAACTTTTGCTTGGTTTCACAGTAGTATCAAAGTTTTATGAAGACTTGTATGATGACGGTATTGCGTTTGACTATTAAGGGAAAAGTTTCATTTTATTATTTTTATATTTATAATTCTAGTATAATATGTATAAACTTTGCAAGATGTGTCTGTTTTATAAATATTTGTTTTTAAAGCTGTTTTGTTTATTGTAAACCTGTAGCGTACTTAATAAAATTTAAGTACTGATATACATTTTTATAGAAACTCTAGTTTGTATATATTGTAAAATAATATTTATGAGTACTCTATTAATGATGCATTTTAATCACTTATTGTAGTTGCCACATATACATATTTTTGAGTGCTTTACACGACTGTATGTAGTAAAATCGCTGTATTTTCAAAAGTAAGCTATTTTCTAATTTACTGTAATAATTTATAACTATTAATGTGTATAACAGACACTTAAATTTTATTTTGTTGTTAGAAAAAATAAAGTTATCTATAAATAAAAATTTTTCGTATTTTTCGCACCAAAATATCAACGTTTAATTTTCGCGCTTGCGCAAAAGTCCAACTGTCACATTTGTTAGTTCAAAACGTTCAAAAATTTTAAACGGACTAGTCACCGGTAAGATATCAAATATTTTAAATTTGCTATAAAGATAAACTAATTATTATATTTTTAGATACATAAGAAGTAAGCAATTAATATATGTATGTAAGAATAATATAAAAGTCTGCGAACAGCAAAAAACTAGAACTGAAAATGACACAACCTCTCGATGTTGGATGTAAAGAAATATTATTTTGGAAGCTAATATATGCCGTAACATGCAGCGTATTATCGCAAGTACTATTTTTAATCACATTTCTATTCATAATGAACTTCAATATTTTCCATCCGATAATTTGGCTTACTTCAACATTTTCATCTTTAACCTCACTTACTACATGGTTATTTTTGATACCTTTAGGAAGTATAATCTTCGCTCAAGGAGTAATATGTAGCAAAGATTACGTTTTTGAAACTTCTTATCGTACTAACAGAGTCTTAAAATTTCTTGGGGTATTTTCACTTCGAAATTTAGTCATTATTACGTTTCATATTATAACTGGAAGTTTGATCGTATGGCTATATTTAAATCTTTTGGGAGGAAAATATGGATCAGTGTATAAAATTTGTGAATTAAACAGTTACTGTTTAATAGAAGAAACATTCTTTATGTTATTAAACGGATTGTGGATTGGAATATTTTATTTTATCAAACAATACGTACGAGATGAAAAGAGTATTTCATTTCCTGTGATACAACAAAATAAATTTTTAACAATCAAATCAACTATTGTTTCAAAATTAAAACAAGCGATGAGAGAAGCAATTTGGCCGACTATTTATTTCATTGTTCTTTACTATTATCGAGGAGTGAATATCAGAGACTGGGTTTTACAAATATTTAATTTAGAGCTAGAAAGTGAATCTTTGAGTGTTTTTGATATGATGAACAGTCTTCTGTTGGTGTACTCGTGGATGTTTTCAACATTATTTATTTTCACCATGCTTTGTATGAAACTATTTTTCGAAGTATTTTTAACTGAACACTGGATGTTTCCAATTGAATCAGAATATCCTCATGTTCTAACTTTGAAAGAAGCTTTAGCTTTAAATAATATTCCAATAATTCAACATTTGGCTTGTTTGGATTTATATATGTTATCAATTTGGGATTCTGTGCGAAGACAACAATTATTTACTCTATCTCAACCTGGTGGTCATCCTCACAATTGGAATAATGTTTTGCAAGAAATTTTGAAACTTATAACAGATTTTTCATCGGAAATCAACAAAGCAACAGACGCAATTTTAGCTCCTGAACAATCTATTATCAAACCCATAGAAGCAGTGAATTTAGATTTTCAAAATAATGTTGCCAATATTCAAAAATCGTTATTTGAAGAATCAGTTTTGAGCAGTCCTTATAGATCACCTTTACGAAATATGTCTTTACCTAGACCCGAGCCAATTGATATTGTAAACGTAACTCAAAATGAATATTTCTCTAACGCTATGGACAAATTAAAATCATCAACTGTTGAAAAACTGAACAACATTATAGCAACAATTAAAAAGAAGACCGGAATACATTATTTTTTCGGAGATTTACCTGAATCTAGGATTTATTTTTTGTTATCGAAAGGACAACCAGTAATTTGGGCCATTCAAGGATTGTCTTTAATAGCTAGTGCATCGTTTATTGAAGATAAATATGGAGTGGTTCAAAATGACTTACCAGTGATTTTAACTAGTCTCATCAACTTGAAACAAAATCTTGATAAACTAAACAAAGTCACAGTTGTCAGCAGAAAAAGTTCTCATAGTGATCACTACAAAATGCAGCTAAAAGTCGCTCTCAGAACTGCGATAAAAAGAAGTTTATACAATATTTGTAATGTTTTTGGTGATTATTTGGGTCATGTACCTCTTAATAAGGACGTTTATCAACAAGTACAGAATTTTGTTTCGTACAAAGAAGGCTGATTATTTAATTTGACTGTTAATATTATATTGTGAGTGCCTTATATAATTTAAACTTAAGGTTCCATTTTTATTTATAAATTTGTACTGTTACTTAATTAATAAATATTTCTTTTTAAATCTTGAGTTTATTTTTATTTTTAAACTGTCACATCCCGATTTTATTACGCCATTTTATAAACAACTAAAAACAAATGACAAAATGAAGATAATTTAATTCTTAAATCATGACAACCAGATTTTACTTCAAACATGAAACATTTATTTTAAAACTAGACAATATTATAAAACAAACTTATTTCTAAATTGATTTTAACGACTGAATAACACACAAATTATAAAATAACTTTTCCTGTAATCTTTCCCAACCCGCATTTTGAGAACTTTGAATATTTAATAAATAATTTCGCAAAATCTTTTCCTTAGCGACTTGATTACCATGTGATTTTAAAAATACTGCTAAATACGCTTGGGCTAACTCAAAATTATTGTTAGAATTTAACATAAATTCAATACATTTTAAAAATTGTAACATTAATTCTACAGTTCCTCCTTCATCAGGACTTAATGATTTAATTTCAAAATCTATCATTGATGGACCCATTGATTTTAATTTATCGATTACTTCGGTAAAATCGTCAGCCTTTATAGTTGCTTGTAAAAATTTTCCAAATGGAGAAAAGTTGACAAAATTATTTACATCAATTATTTTACTATTTGCGTCGTTATTATCATTTTTGTTTAGATCAAATTGGAAATTTAAAGATGGAATAGTTGGCAAGAAAAATGGAGCTGCCTTTGGTTTTTGTAAAGGAGCTCTTGGTTTATTTCTCTTTTTTATTATATCAATATTTAATAAATTCTGCCATCTAGAATTTGCAATATTTGACAAAGTAACTAACTCGTGACTAATTTGTTCCGGCGATTTAAATTCATCCTCATTTTCTTCAACATTTTCAAATTCTTCATTTTGTTGATCCCTAGATACGTCAGGCAATTCCACTAAAGGTGCTTCAGAATTTTCAGGCAAACCTTTCAACGTGACATGGGAATATAAAGTTCTATTCGACCACAAAAACACGCCTAAATAATCAACGTGTGCCGTGGCAAGTAATTCAGAAGTCGGTGAAAATGTCAAAGAAGTACAAGCAGCGTCCATTCGAAAATGATCTATCAACTGACCTGAAGGAATATTCCAAGTTTTGATGGTACAGTCCATGGAAGAAGTTATTAACCAACGAGAATCTGGGCTGAAAGTCGCGTCAGTTATTTGAGCGCTGTGGCCGGTAAATTTACGAATTATTGTACGAGTGTCTAAATCTAGAATTTGAATGGTGAAATCTTCTAAAACCACGGCGATTAGGGAACTTTCGCGATGGGAACGTAAAAATGAGATGGATTCTTCGAGATCTAGAGTATTTTTAGGGGACGAACCTGTAAACATACAAATTGTATTACGAAATTATTTACTATACTTATTAATTTAATACGTATTTATAAAAAAAAAGAATAATAAAATAGATATTTAGTTAAAAAAAATCAAACAAAATAAAATAATGAAATTAATATTTACTGGAATACTGATTATTGAAAATAAGTAAACGTTAAAAGTAAAAAGAAAAGAATGAAGATGAATTAAATGTAATAATTGAAAAGTGATTATAAATTAAATAAACTTAAAAATATTAAATAATACAATTATGTCCATATTATGTATCTCGCGAATTTGTAACAGAAGTTAGATTTTTTACTTTAAATATTTTAACGGTTGTTTAAAATTAACAGTCCGATATGGAATACACCCATTTACCATCAAAATTAATTTTATTACCTTTGCATTTGAATGGCCAAAATTTAATAACATTGTCAGCTGCTGTTATTACCAGATAATTCAACGAATCAGTGGAAACACCTCTGACTGGAGTATTATGAGCTTTCGGTTGACCATAATTATCTCTATGTAAACCAGATTGTATATTAAATCTATCCACATGGCCAGTACTGTAACCAATAATCACAAAATTACCGCAATGAGTCAAACAAAGACAAGTAGCGGCAATAAGTGAATCTAAATCCCGATTTTTCTTTTGAAATCTTTCAGGAAGAAGTTTCAAATCTCCCATTTTAATTTTATCGTAAGACCAAGTTGTCACCATGGGAATACCAAGATGTATCGCTGCAATATTGTCCCATTCTTTTTCTCTTGTTGTTTCAGAAGTAAACTGAATAATCGGAGGCATTTTCAAAGGATCCTCTTCAGCTCTAGCGCGTCTTTTACTCGCTTTTCTGTTATAAGAAGCTTTTCCTAAACTTTTATTGAAAGTTTCTGTCAAAGTATTAAAGATTCGAAGAGTTGAATCACCCGCAGAACTTAATAAATTGTCGCCGTTTGCACCGTGAAAACGAATAAATGTTGGATTTGCTGAATGGCCTTCCCTAATTCGTAATAATCTTGGACCACCATCCGTCATATCAAAAATCCATAACTTCAAAGTGTTATCCGGCGAAGAAGTGATCATTAAAGGTTCGTTTGAAATACATTGTAATCCAGTAACAGATCCATCGTGAGCCATCATCAGCTGTGTTTCAACTTTACGTTCTTCTAAATTCCAAAATACAATATGACCTGCAACGCTACCAGTTGCCATAATCGGGTGACCATCAGTACGAAAACAAATACTTGTTACGTAGCCCCAATCTTGGCTGAATTCCATAACTGTTTCATCATATTTAAGATTATGGAGAATTATTTTTCCGTTTGCTAAGCCTACTGCAACTACATCGATTGCAGGAGCTTGTGTTAAGCAAGTTATTGCAGAATCCCAGCCTTGGAAGGAATAAATTAATTTTGATGTTTTTATATTCCAAATTTGCATAGTTCCTTGTTCGCTTCCCAACAGGATTTTGTTGATGTAAGTGTTTGGATGTAAAATTGTAGTAATTTTAAAGCTGTCGTTACTAAAAGTGAAATCTAAATAGACTTCCTCTGTTTTGATGTCCCAAACCTTAATACAATTACTTTCATCGACTGATAATAAATGTATCCCAAATGGCATTAATAAATGAACTGGTTTTTTATGACCTCGATAAGTATGTTTTAATTCTGTACCACGTCTCCAAGCATAAACTACATTATCGGATGATGTATAAATGTGATAAGCATCAGAAGACATGCATGTTATATCTTCTGGATGAATACCACTTACACTTAGTAAAGTAAAATGGGAGATGCCGTAAGTATGAAAGAATTTTCCAACACATGTTGTTATAAGATTTTCTTTTCGACTCTTTATGTATCTAACTTGTAGCGGAATATGGTTACTAACATAACCCAGAGCTCTGTTTGGTAAAAATATTTTGCTTCCTTGAGGCATGTTTACATAATCTGTGAAGAATAAATAAAACTAAAATTATAAACGTAACTGGTATTATAATACATAAATTTGTAATGTACTTACAAAATATATATATAGCAGTTGAAAATCAAAATAATGTAAAGTTAGGTTTTGAATTAGAAACACGTGTAGTACTGTCAAGTTGAATTTAGTTATAAAATAAAACACACTAAAATGGGGTTTTTTGTGTAATTGGTAAAATAAAAGCGGAATTTAAAAACAACTATTTATTAAAAATATATACAAGAAAGAACAATTTTTAAGTAGTCTATTCTTGTTCCATTGTGTCGTTATTTATTTCTTTTCTCGCCCAAATCGGCAGCAAAGTAGCAAAAGTTAAATACCCCGTATGACCTGGCATAGACGCAGGTGGAACAGCAGTTATTACTTTTATAACTTCTTTTTCTTGCTTTTCATTAGCTTTATCGTCTTCACTTTTCGGTGTTTTCAAATAATCTAGTTTAATAACCGGTAGAGTTCGAGACTGAACGGAATATTGAGTTTGTAACACTTCCATAGTTTGTATTTCAATTAATCCTAAATTTCTCAAAACATCACAACTTTTTTGTACTTGTTCTATGCATGGTGAGAAAGTACATATTCTTCCTCCAGTCTCTTTTAAAGCTTTAACAGCGTGAGGAATTGCTACCCAAGGTAGAGGAAGGTCTAAAAATACTGCATCCGCAATATTATTTAATTCTTCAGTGAAACCATTTTCACAGACATCCCGTTGACGAACCGTAACATATTTTGCAAGACCATGAGTTTCAAATTCTTCCTTAGCAACATTGCATCTCTGTTCATGAAAGTCGAACGTGTGTAGATGGCCGTGAGGTTTAATTACACGAATTAAAGCATGTGATAATGAACCACTTCCAGTGCCAGATTCAATTACTATACTTCCTGGTGATAAATCTAACTGCATGATTATCATACTGATATCTGGAGTATAAATGATCTGAGTTCTGTGAGGCAAAGTAAGAGTCCAAAGTTCTGGAGTTGGCTGAAGAACGTATCCATATCCAGCACTAAGTTCTACTTTACTTCCATATTTTTTCCCAATTAATTCACGAACCTTTAATGCACCGTAAGGTGTGACTTGAAACACATTTTCTACTAATGTTCCTTTTTTGCTTGAAATTTGAGGAACTACATCTAGTGCATATATTTTACTTATTGTTAAATATAATATCACTGTATCACCTTCTTCAATAATAGTTTTTTGATTTGCAAAACTCATTTTTATACCTTTATATCTCAAGACAGGCACTCATGTAAACTTTTAAATATAACCTCACTTTGGAAATTATCATATTTTGCTGTTTCCATTTATTTATTTATGTTTTTTATAATACAGAACATTATTTTAATATTAATTTTTACATACTGTTTATCTTATTTAAATTCATTTTGTAATCTTATTTTATATAGAAAATATAAAAATTAAATTTATTATGCACTACGAAGACGGAGAACTAAATAAAGAGTAGATTCTGCTTGGATATTATAAGTAGCAAGAGTACAATCATCATCAAGTCTTTTACCTTCCATACCATGTGGAAAGACTCGTTCTTTTGGTAGATCCTCCGGGTAAATCAATAATTGTTCATCAACAGGAATACCTTCTCTTTCCTGAATTTGAGACTTCAGATTTCCCACAGTTGTATCAGGTTCTGTATCTAAATCAATGGTTTTTCCAGTTATTGTTTTTACGTATATCTGCATTCCTCCTCGAAGACGAAAAACCAAGTGTAAAGTTGAATGATTTAGAATACGATAATCCTCCAAAGTACGATCGTCTTCGAGTTGTTTACCAGAGAAAATCAATCGTTGTTGTTCTTGAGGAATATTTTCGCGATCTTTGATTTTACTTTTAATATATCTGACAGAATCGTTAGTTTCTACTTCTAAAGCAATAGTTTTGCCAGATAAAGTTTTCACAAACATCTGCATCATGAGAAAATTAAACAGATTGAAACAAACGAAATGATGTCATAGTAATTAACTTAATTTAAAATAATTTATAAATAAAAATACATATTTAATTTCAATAACGCAGCAGTATTTATTTATTTAACTTCAGAGTTTACATGTGTAGAATATCAATGTTTTCAAAAAATATAAATAATAATGAAATAATCACTTGTTATTAGCTATAATCATTTATCACATGTTTAAAAAATACAAATAGGAAAATTTATTGGCCTCCACGGAGACGCAAAACCAAGTGAAGGGTAGATTCCTTCTGAATGTTGTAATCAGAAAGAGTACGGCCATCTTCCAACTGCTTTCCAGCGAAGATCAATCTCTGCTGGTCTGGGGGAATGCCTTCCTTGTCCTGAATTTTAGCTTTTACATTTTCAATTGTATCGGAAGGCTCGACCTCCAAAGTGATGGTTTTACCAGTCAAAGTTTTGACAAATATTTGCATGCCTCCTCGAAGACGCAGAACTAAATGCAGAGTAGATTCTTTCTGAATGTTGTAATCAGAAAGAGTACGGCCGTCTTCAAGCTGCTTGCCAGCGAAAATCAGACGCTGTTGATCTGGAGGAATTCCCTCCTTATCCTGAATTTTGGCTTTGACGTTCTCAATAGTGTCAGATGGTTCAACCTCGAGGGTAATGGTTTTACCAGTCAAAGTCTTCACGAAGATTTGCATTCCTCCACGGAGACGCAGAACCAAGTGAAGGGTGGACTCCTTCTGGATGTTGTAGTCGGATAAAGTGCGGCCATCTTCGAGCTGTTTGCCGGCGAAAATCAGACGCTGTTGATCTGGGGGAATTCCTTCCTTATCCTGGATCTTAGCTTTGACGTTCTCAATAGTGTCAGATGGTTCGACTTCAAGTGTGATGGTTTTACCAGTCAAAGTCTTCACGAAGATTTGCATTCCTCCACGGAGACGCAGAACCAAGTGAAGGGTGGACTCCTTCTGGATGTTATAATCAGAAAGAGTACGGCCGTCTTCAAGCTGCTTACCAGCGAAAATCAGACGCTGTTGATCTGGAGGAATTCCTTCCTTATCCTGGATCTTAGCTTTGACGTTCTCGATGGTGTCTGAAGGTTCAACCTCAAGTGTGATGGTTTTACCAGTCAAAGTCTTCACGAAGATTTGCATTCCTCCACGGAGACGCAGAACCAAGTGAAGGGTGGACTCCTTCTGGATGTTGTAGTCGGATAAAGTGCGGCCATCTTCGAGCTGTTTGCCGGCGAAAATCAGACGCTGTTGATCTGGAGGAATTCCTTCCTTATCCTGAATTTTGGCTTTGACGTTCTCAATAGTGTCAGATGGTTCGACTTCAAGTGTGATGGTTTTACCAGTCAAAGTCTTCACGAAGATTTGCATTCCTCCACGGAGACGCAGAACCAAGTGAAGGGTGGACTCCTTCTGGATGTTATAATCAGAAAGAGTACGGCCATCTTCAAGCTGCTTGCCAGCGAAAATCAGACGCTGTTGATCTGGAGGAATTCCTTCCTTATCCTGGATCTTAGCTTTGACGTTCTCGATGGTGTCTGAAGGTTCAACCTCAAGTGTGATGGTTTTGCCAGTTAAAGTTTTCACGAATATTTGCATTCCTCCACGGAGACGCAGAACCAAGTGAAGGGTGGATTCCTTCTGGATGTTGTAGTCTGATAAAGTGCGGCCATCTTCGAGCTGTTTTCCAGCGAAAATCAGACGCTGTTGATCTGGAGGAATTCCTTCCTTATCCTGAATTTTGGCTTTGACGTTCTCGATGGTGTCAGATGGTTCGACCTCAAGTGTGATGGTTTTACCAGTCAAAGTCTTCACGAAGATTTGCATTCCTCCACGGAGACGCAGAACCAAGTGAAGGGTGGATTCCTTCTGGATGTTGTAGTCGGATAAAGTGCGGCCATCTTCGAGCTGTTTGCCGGCGAAAATCAGACGCTGTTGATCTGGAGGAATTCCTTCCTTATCCTGAATTTTGGCTTTGACGTTCTCAATAGTGTCAGATGGTTCGACCTCAAGTGTGATGGTTTTGCCAGTTAAAGTTTTCACGAAGATTTGCATTCCTCCACGGAGACGCAGAACCAAGTGAAGAGTAGACTCCTTCTGGATGTTGTAGTCAGATAGAGTGCGGCCATCTTCCAATTGTTTGCCAGCGAAGATTAATCTTTGTTGATCTGGGGGAATTCCTTCTTTGTCTTGGATTTTGGCCTTGACGTTCTCGATGGTATCTGAAGGCTCGACCTCCAAAGTGATTGTCTTACCAGTCAAAGTTTTCACAAAAATCTGCATTCCTCCTCGAAGACGCAATACCAAGTGAAGAGTTGACTCTTTTTGAATATTGTAATCGGAAAGGGTGCGGCCGTCTTCCAGCTGTTTGCCAGCGAAAATTAATCGTTGTTGATCTGGGGGAATTCCTTCTTTATCTTGAATTTTTGCCTTCACGTTTTCAATCGTATCAGATGGTTCAACCTCGAGGGTAATGGTTTTACCAGTCAGGGTTTTCACGAAAATCTGCATTTCGTCGACTTTGTTGTTCCTGAACAAATAAAAACAAACTATTTATAACAGGAAAATTTACACTTCAAATAATTTTAAAATAAAAGACAAAAGAAACATGGCTGCCCTGACGCAACCATTTTTGTCATTGTGAAATATTTTCAGACAAGAAATATTTATATTTCATTTATTCTACACATTATTAAATAACTAAAATGAAATAATACAAGCTAAACATTTATTTAAAACTTACCAACTATATTAATACACTATATATTCTATGTTTTCACAGGAATTACTGTCTATAACGCTGCTTCTCGTTCAAGTTTTTATTTCAATATGGCGTACAAAGAAAAAGCAGCTGCTTTTATACACGACGACACGTCAGCAGAAATTTAACGATCAATAACACGTGACTTGAATGAAGCAAGAAACGACATCTGTCAAAGGGCTCGTTTACACAGGTAATAGCAATATAAATATAAATATTATTCACAATAATTACTTGCTTCAAGTAAAATTTTAAATTTATAATAATAAAAACATTAGTAAAGATTAATTGGTATTGTCTATTATTATTTTGTTTGTTGCAAATATTGTCATAAACTACATATATTGTATTCGTAACTGTACATAAACCTTTATAAGCTGAACATACGTTCTAAAAAAGTGACGTAAATTCTAGAATATTCCAGAACAAATTATAATACCATGTTATTGTTCATTTTTGTTGCTGAATATTGCGTGTTATCAAAGTTTCTGGTAAAATTGCGTTTCAGGAAAAGAGGTCTAGAAAATGCAACAAACTTTTATTATAAATTTTAGAGGTCAAGTATCTATTTTTAGCAAAAACTTTATATGCCTTTGTTACTTTTATGATAAATTTTATAATGAATGGTATGATAGCATTAAAATCAAAGTACAAAAGATCACTTAAAATGATGCAATTGTACGAATAATTGAATTAAAACGATAATAATGCTATTAGTCATTCCTGATATATTGAAATAACGTCACGATATCATGATTAAAGAAACTAAAATATTTTTGTTTTTATAGTCAGCTGTAATCCTAGCTATGTATAATATTGATATTGACTTTGTGATACTGATAGTACTTTTATTTTTTAAATTGAGTAAACTATCTTATGTAAATTCATAAGTAAAGCAAAATCAAGTTGAACTATGACCTGATATGAACTAAATAAAGAATAATTTATGTATAGTTATAAATGCATATAATTTTGGACGAGGGATCGTTGCATCAAATGTGAACTGTAGAATTTATGTAGGTCGATTTTAGCAGAACAGTTATTACTGAAAGATTGCAACTAGTGGCGAGTTAAATCATTTCTATTTTTTATATTATTGTTATCTATCATTTAGTTATAAGAAACTTATAAATTAAATTATTAATGTATCCCTGCTGAGGATTTTTCCCTTAATTTAACTTTACAAAATTTTCTTCTAATATGTTTCTTTTATCAAAAAACATAAATAACATATTAATATTCCTATTTAATTTTTTTATTATCAGTGCTGGCACGCCTGAATAAAATAAATCATTTTCAAACTATATTGAGGTTGGCTAAACTGTCTTTTCGTAAATACACGTGTTGTCAGGATTATAATTTTCTGGAACTTCAGTGTGAAATAATAATAAAATAATGTCGTTGCCAGATAAAGTGTTAATGCGAAAGATCAAAAATCGTGAAAAGAAAAAACTCAAGTTGTTAAAAAATAAAGAAGCAGAGCAGAAACAAAAACGTGAGAATCTGTGGTTAGATTGTATGACATTTCAAGCTTTAATACAAATTTATTATACGTTTACAGAAAATGGGGAAACTAGTACAATAGAGGATAAACCGATAGAATTGCTGACTAAAGAAACTGCAAACATAAAGAGATCATTGGAAGATTCCGGACAAAATGTTAGAAAAAGTAGGTTATGACAGCTACACATGTCATTCATTTCTAAACATTTATCATTTTTAGAAAAACGGAAGGTGAAAAATAAAAAAGATTCAGATGATGAAGTGGACTCTGAAGACGAAATCGAAGAGGAAGATGACGACGATACAATTGAATCAGAAGAAAATGACTTGGGCAAAAAATGTTAGTATGAGTCCTTGAAGTTGTTTATATTATTTTGAATGATGACAAAAAGGCGAAATTGATTCCTCGAATTTAAATTCTTGAGTTGAGAATGAAATAAATATTTTACTGACACTTCAAGACATTCAAAAAATATCTAACCTCACATACTATTGTTTACATGAATATTATTTTTCAGTGCCAGGTTCAGGAGTCGCCCTGGAAATCTTAAGTAGTTGCACGTTCGAATCATTAAAAGACAAAGTTTGTGATCTAACTTTACGGGGTATAGCTGATATGGGATTCGAAACTTTGACAGAAATTCAAGCGCGTTCAATTCCTCATTTACTAGAAGGCAGAGACATGGTTGGATCTGCTAAAACCGGCTCAGGAAAAACTTTAGCTTTTCTTATTCCAGCAGTTGAATTAATTTACAAACTGAAGTTTATGCCGCGAAATGGTAAGATTTTAAAATTATTTTAATAAGATCAAATAATTGTAAAGTATTATTTGTAGGTACTGGTGTTATTATTATCTCACCAACTCGTGAGTTATCTATGCAGACATTTGGAGTTTTGAAAGAATTAATGAAATATCATCATCATACCTATGGATTGGTGATGGGTGGTGCCAGCAGACATACTGAAGCGCAAAAATTATCAAAAGGTAATTTTTATACCGGGAGTTTTTCTTATCAGTAAACATAGGGATATGTCATTACCATAGTTATAGTTAAAAAGTTTGACAGCAATGCATTAGAGCGTTTATTTTAAAAGTAAACATAGGGAAAATAACATTGCTGTCATCTATAATTGTCAAAGTAATAAAGCTGTCCTCTTTCAAAATCAGACCGGGTTAATAGGGGATCAAATTGTGTGACGTTTTTATATAAATGGAAATTTAAATGGGGAAAATTATTTAGAGTTGTTACAAGAGAGAGTAATATTGAGTAAATATTGAGGAAGTGTGGTTCCAACAAAATGTACGAAATTATCTGCACCAGATATTGGTGCAGAAGTGGAGTGGCCTGCAAGGTCACCAGAGCTTGCACCAAACGATTTTTTTCTTTGGGGCTACTTAAAAAATAAATTTTATAATGGTGGTAGAATGAGCGTAGAACAATTAAAACGTAGAATTAGTGTTGCATCGCATGAGATTCCTCCAGAGCAAATAAATAATGCTATAAATTCATTTTATAATCGTTTAGGCTATTGTTTACAGGTAAATAAGGGTAATTTTGAACAGTTATTAAATTAAAATTCCTATTTAATCTAATGTAATTTAAAGTAATTAAAATTAATTTAATTTGTTTAAACTTAAAATGTTTCTTTGATTATAATAGACTATTACACTTCAATGCATTGCTGAAAATGTTATTTTCCCTATGTTTACTTTTAAAATAAACGCTCTAATGCATTGCTGTCAAACTTTTTAACTGTCTATGGTAATGACATATCCCTATGTTCACTGATAAGAAAAACTCCCGGTATTTATAGATGTATTTAATTGTTAAGTAGGTATTTGTAGAACTATTCATAAAAACTTATTACAAGTAATTAATTGTTATATTTCTGCGATTTAACTGAAAATATAAAAATATAAACGTGAGTTTTATTAACGATTTCTTGAATGATGACAAAAAGGCGAAGTTGACTCCTCGAATTTTCCAAATTCTTGAGTTGAGATTGAAATCAACATATTTCTGACCTATTATTTTAAGAATTTTAGATGATATTATAAAATGTATTTGTTAAAAGTGTAATATTTTTTATAGGTATCAATATAATCGTTGCAACTCCAGGTCGTTTATTGGATCACTTACAAAATACTCCCGATTTCTTGTACAAAAATCTTCAGTGTCTAATTATTGATGAGGCTGACAGAATTTTAGACATTGGTTTCGAAGAGGAATTAAAACAAATCGTCAATATGCTGCCCAGTAAGTAACAACCAATATAATTTTAAAAATTAAAAGAAAAAAAAATATTTGATTTAATTTGCTATAAATTTAATACGTGGATTTCAGGATTTTGTGAAAAATAAAGAAGGAGAGTTTAAATAATTATCAATAATTAGCGACGTTTCGGCACAATATTTTGGCCATTTTCAAGGAATAATTTGTGTATAAACTTTGAAATTACATAGTAAAATTATAATCAAAATCCAAATTTTGAAAGTCAGAATACAAATTTAGTTTTTTATTATAATTTTACTATGTAATTTCAAAGTTTATTTTATTGCTTGAAAATGACGAAAATGCTGAAACGTCGCTAATTATTAATAACAAAAGATAAATTTAATGAAAATGTAAACTTTCCTTTTTTATTTTTCACTGAATTCTGAAATCAATGTAACAATTATTAAATTTATATTATTCGGCTTATTAATTGAATTAAAATCTTTTTTCAAATTTGCTATAATTTTATCTGTTATAACAATTAAATTTTGGTTATAAAAATTCAAAGAAAATTTTGTAGATACATCTACAAAGCAATAAACCAAATACGGTTTTTTATTTTCTATATTAATATGCAACCGCTGTACTTTATTACCTTCATTATTTTGTGTTTTTGTTACAAATTAGAAAATCAGGTACAAAATAAATAAATCAAAGTGTTTTGATAGTCTCTATAAATAATATGATTTTTGAAACATGCCAACTTTTTGAAGGTAATTTTGTAATTGGAATATCTTTAAACTATTCTTTATTTAATAAAATATCAAAATAAACACTTGTCTAAGTCTCACAAAATTCAGCCTCCAAGTCACCTTATGAGGGCATCGTCAGAGGCTGGCCAGCACAGTTGGTAACCATAGACGCGTTTCGCTCTTATTAGAGCTCATCAGTATGGTATAACCTACTTCTTCACCTAGAACAAAGTTCACGTGAAGAAGCTGGTGACGCGTCTATGGTTACCAACTGTGCTGGCCAGCCTCTGACGATGCCCTCATAAGGTGACTTGGAGACTTAGACAAGTGTTTATTTTGATATTTTATTATTAAACCTAGTTTCACCAAGTGAGCATTTAAAGACAATTAATTTTGTCTTTGTTGTTTTTATTCTTTATTTTTTAGAACGCCGTCAAACAATGCTCTTCAGCGCAACAACGACAAAGAAAACAGAAGCATTGACAGCTCTGGCTTTGAAAAAAGAACCAGTATATGTTGGAGTTGATGATTCAAAAGACACAGCAACTGTCGTTGGTCTAGAACAAGGATATGTTGTGTGTCCGTCAGAAAAACGACTTCTTGTGCTATTTACTTTCCTCAAGAAGAACAGGAAGAAGAAGGTGATGGTGTTCTTCAGTTCCTGTATGTCGGTGAAGTTTCATCATGAACTATTCAATTATATTGATCTACCTGTCATGTGCATTCACGTAAGTCTTTCTTTTTATTTACTTAATCACATTGAAAAACTGTTCATGTTTATATTTATTTTTAGGGGAAACAAAAACAAACAAAACGTACAACAACATTCTTCCAGTTTTGTAACGCTGAAACTGGAATACTTCTTTGCACTGACGTAGCTGCTAGAGGTCTCGACATCCCTGCCGTAGACTGGATCGTCCAGTACGATCCTCCAGATGATCCCAAGGTGAGAAAATCATTCTCCAGAAACTTACATCACTTTTCTGATCTGTTACTCAGGAATTCTTTATATATTATTATTATTTTCAGGAATATATACATCGTGTTGGCCGTACAGCTAGAGGAGAGGGCAGCAGTGGTCATGCTCTTCTGATTTTAAGACCTGAAGAACTTGGATTCTTAAGGTACTTAAAACAGGCAAGAGTTCCATTAAATGAGTTCGAATTTTCCTGGACCAAGATTGCTGACATTCAAGCACAGGTAAGTGCCTTTTTCTACTTTTTATGTTTCTCATTTTGAACCTAAGCTGTTTTGCTTGTATCCATGTTTAATCCAGTAAAATTTAAAGAGTGTGTATTTACGAATATCGTATCTCTTAGTTCAACAACTCACTACTAGATGTCACTACCATGTTGGTTTTGCTCAAATGACAGCTATTTTTAAAGCAATTTAATTTCTCGATTCATTTCCACTTGCAACATGAAATATTTTACTGGAATCCAACCGTTAATAATTAAAAACATAATTTCATTTCAATCTCTTTCATTTCTCGTCAATTTACTCATTTTGCATCATCTAACTTCTCTGGACTAAAATAAAACTTTCAAATCTGTTTCCGGTAATCAATCGCGTAATTTTTCAGCACATTTGCGAGTGGTGCGTTTATGACGCGCTGGTTTTAACATCATAACTCACAGTGATTCATCAGAGTGTTTATTCGGTTGGTTCTCGCGTGTGCAGTCCATTGCAACATGTTTTTAGGTTAAAAATAACTTCAATCTCTCCCCCATATGCAGCGATGTTCTGATGTTTGGTACTTTCATTAGTTAGCTGCGGAAACGATTTAAATTTGTTTATAACATGTGAACAATCGAATGACGACGTGGAGTTATTGGAATTGTTAGTTAAAAAGTGGAAAGATTATTAAAATAAATAAATATATTATTACGTCTTTTACCCATTACTGGGCGTAGCACTTTGTTGTATCAGATCTCGGTTACGCGCGTAAAGTACTACTACCAGCCGTCAAGTTGCGGCCCTCAAATATTTTAGTGTATAGGATATTACAGGAGTAATTTTTAAATAAATATATCCTCATGCCTTTTACCCATTACTGTATGTAGCACTCTGCCGAAGCAGATCTCTGTGATATATGTCTTCGCGTGAAATGCGGTTACCAGTCGTCAAATCACTGCCCCCAAAGATGTTAGTTGAGGGGGAGCCACAGCGGTAGATTTCATTTGGTGAAAATTGTTTGTCGTCTGTGGGGATCGAACTAGGGTTCTTAAGATCCACAGGCCGACTCGATACCACTGAGTCACCTACCCCATTTTAATGTGGTGAAATCCTACAGTTCAACGCCGTTTCATTTCGCAAGTTGAAGCTGAGGAAAAATTTGTTTTCTTCCGTAAGTGTCACTTCAAAAAAAAATTCAACTTTATGTCAACGGGTGAAAATTAATTTTTTTTTGCTTTATTCGAATTTTAAATACACAATGAAAAACTAATAATAGTTTATTTATTTTAATCAGAATTATAAAATAATAACAATGGAACTAAGATTTGATTTTGTTAATTTAAACCAAGTTTTCTTGGTACAACTAGCCATTAAAGATTTAAAATTTATGAAATTTTAAATAAAAAATTTTAGTAAAATAATAAAAAATAAATTCATTTCACAGTAGAATTTTTTCCTTCTCTAGAGAGGGAAAGCTAATTTAAATATTTCAATGATTAATTATTATCTTTGTATGAACGTCCATAAGTAGGATTATAAAATGTGTATTCCGGAAGTGGTGGTGTACTTCTCACCTCATAACCAATTGACTTCCGGTTTTCTAGTTTCTGAAATTTCAAGAATAGTTCGCCTGTAAACAGAAATATCCTGTAGTGGGCACTAAATCACCGTTCCAATAATAATGGACCAGAACAAATATATTTTTAGAAACACACACTTTATTGTTTCACGAAGAAACTTGAAATGAAAATAATAGAAATTATTTTCTCATACATATTAGATAAAATAGATCAGTGAAAACGCGATAACCCATACATTTAAGATCTCGAATTTGATTCCTACAACCTAAAAATATTACATTAAAATTACCCTTGAGGTTTCTTCTTCACTAACATCTTTGGGAGCCAAGGTTTAACGACTGGTAACTGAATTTCACGTATATAAATATAAATATTGACTACATATGCAAGAAAAGTTACAGATTACTTGGATTTGTATTAAGAACCACAATTTTTTTTAAATATTTGTTATCGTTTAAATTACTATATTATGCCTTGATCAGGCCTCATTTGGAATATGCGTCCGTAATATGGAATCCTATTAATAGCATAAATATTAATTCTATTGAAAAATTACAAAGAAAATTTACTAAAATTATTTACTACAGACTTGGAATTCCATACGAATCATATTCCGAAAGGCTTCAAGTACTCAAAATGTCATCAATGGAAAATCGTAGAGTCCTCACTGATCAAATGTTTTTATATAAAATAGTTAATAATAAATTCAACTGTATCTTGTTACTTCCTTTTATAAATTTTAACATCCCCTCAAGATCAACGAGGTTAAAACTCTTATTTCACATAAGAACTTATAACACTAACTATTGTGCAAATTCTCCTATACATAGAATGATGTTATATTATAATAAATATTTTATTGAAATTGATATATTCCATATATCGTTAGGCCAATTTAAATCATGTATTACATCTGTATGTAGCAATTATTATTAATCCTATTTTTATTTCTTCTTGTTGTGAAATTTTATATTTAAGAATAATATTTCTTTTTTGTATTATGTGAGAACTCGTTTGGCTTTGGCTGTTAGTTCTCCTTTCTAATAAATAAATAAAAAATCACTTATCGAGATCTGCTGCGACAGAATGCCATACCCAGTTATGAGCAACAGGCATGATGAATAATTTATTTTTATAAGAATAAAGAACGTAGACACTTGATGTAGTTTCACAAAATAATTTATTAACAATAAGTTGATCGATTTCGGCTTATTAGGCCATCTTCAGAACGTTGACTGATTTTAATTTCTTAAACAATACTTATGTGTGTATCTAGGCCGCGAATTTATTGTTTGTTATTTATTGCCGAGGTAGACTATTTTCTAAGCGCACACAACTGCATTATGTTCATTAAATAACTTGAAAATTTATTACAAATTTTTGGTTGAATCCATGAATTTAACAGATTCATAAATTTGTAAATGAAATATTTTTACTTGTCAACAATTATTGAAGTGATTTTGTTCATTATTTACAGATTTACGAATCTATAAACTTATAGATTCCACCATTTATTTCGAAATGACGGTTATTATAAATATGAATGTGTAACCAAGGAGAAGTTTTCAGAAATAATAACAATTTGTTTATTGGCGACATTCTTGTAATCATATTTTTGATTGCTTTAGAATAGCCCGTCAAAGTAGCTAATAGCTTAATAAATTTATGGATCTGTTTACGTAATATTTGAATTTCGCGGGTCCTCGGCGGCATTTTGATTGGTTTAGAACAGCCTGTCAAAGTAGCTAATTAATTTTATTGGGTGTTTACTAAATATTTGCATTTCGCGGGTTAAATTTTACGCGTATTATCAACTTAGTTTGACAGTGAAAAGATAGTTGAGGCTTAGTCATTAGAACGCTCTTTTAAGAAGCAGAGCTTCGTGAATTCAAATCAATAATAAAAGTGGATTCTAATTTGTAAGAATCTTGTACTGTAATAGTTATTTGTATCACTAGTCCAGAAACTGCTATTTTGCGAGTGCGAGTATATTTTGAAAGGACGAGCCGCAGGCGAGGCCTTTAAATACGAGCACTCGCAAAATAGTTTCTGGACGTGTAATACACAAGATTTTTCGCGCCGACGTTTTTGTAAATTTAATAAAAAAGTTTAATTTATTACTCACATTCTAAATGTCAGGGAATTTTTTTATGTTGGTTGTTCATCAATTTACATCTTCAATAAGTTTAATTACACTGTATACTTTATTTAATAAACATAAAACCTAATTCATTTCTTTGTCTATTTCACGACTTGTCATTCAAGTATTATAACCTAAAAAATCAACATATTTTATTTGGATTTTACATTTCTAATTCAATTATAATTACTTACAATTTTGTTTAAAATAATTGTATAAATATTCTGTGAATATTTTATCATAATATTCTTACACCAATGCAATATTTTGACATTTCGTACGTTCAGGAGTTAGCTATACTAGTGATGCCAACATATAACCATAAAAAGTTACTAATTTTTGCCGGCCTCGGCCGGTAAACACATGCTTTCCAGACGATTTTGAGTTATGTAATACTGCTAATGCCGGACGGTGGAGCAAAAATAGAATTAATTCATCTTTAAGGACGGTGATTTGACGGCGGGTAACTGTACTTCACGTGAAGAAATATATCAGTTTCCGAAATATGCTCCAGCTGAGTGCCACACCCAGTAATGGATAAAAGACGTGCTGATATATTTATATATTTTTATTTAGTACAGAGTAGAAAATAAATAAATAAAGACGTTCTTAAGAACTGCTGAGTCTTATAAGAAAAGCTATTTATAAATCAATCTAATATTCAAGCAAATTTCCTAATATATACAATTTACGTTATGCTCAATTTATTTTCCCTATCTAAATTTACCCAAACAACAAACTTTAATTTTGTGATGTTCAACTTTCAATCGTAGTTCCTTTGTTCCAGCTCTTGCATAGCAAGAGTTGATATTTTCGAGCGCGTAGGTATTTTTGTAAACTTCATCTAAAGCAGCGCATTCTTCGAACATTTTGTGCGTTACTTCGCTTCGTTCGTGAGCGTTGTAGACCGGATGAACTGTGGATATTCTTAAGAACTCATAAAAATCTATTCGTGTAAACAGACTGTGAAACTTTTAGTGCTTGTAGAATTGACACGATTTACATTCTGATGCTGTAGACGAAAGGTGTTGTTGCTTATTCGAACCATATGTTTTATGTTTTCAGAGATTTCGATGAATTTGTGTTAGACTTCTAAAACAATTTGTTGTTTTATTTGTATTTTAATTTTAACATGAATTGAGGTTACATTTTTTGGAGTATTAACACATGTATTAAAAAAAATGTATATAGAAGTTTTTAAGCAAAAGAGAGACGTCATCGAAATTTATAACTAATGATGTCAAAGATGGCTTTCAGTATGTCATCCGGTACTACCAACCGTCTAAGACAAAATGTTCCGTATTGTAATCAACGCTTTTTCGATCCGCAACTGGTTTTTTTTTATATAAAAGTTTTTAGGCAAAAGAGAGACGTCATCGAAATTTGTAACCAATGATGTCAAAGATAGCTTTCAGTATGTCATCCGGTACTACCAACCGTCTAAAACAAAATGTTGCGTATTGTAATGAACGCTCTTTCGATCCGCAACTGGTTTTTTTTATATAAAAGTTTTTAAGCAAAAGAGAGACGTCATCGAAATTTGTAACCAATGATGTCAAAGATGGCTTTCAGTATGTCATCCGCTACTACCAACCTTCTTAAACAAAATGTTGCGTATTGTAATGAACGCTCTTTCGATCCGCAACTGGGTTTTTTTATATAAAAGTTTTTAAGCAAAAGAGAGACGTCATCGAAATTTGTAACCAATGATGTCAAAGATGGCTTTCAGTAAGTCATCCGCTACTACCAACCGTCTAAGACAAAATGTTGCGTATCGTAATGAACGCTCTTTCGATCCGCAACTGGGTTTCGTAATGACTTCCTTATTAACGCAAAATGGAAAAAAAAAATATTTTAATTCTTAAACGGTAGGGTGAAAGAAAAGTATGAAGTAAAAATTGTAGTTAGTAAAGCCCTATTTACACTAAATAATTAATATATATTTGTAAACGGTTTATTTTTGAAATATTACTTTTTTTTTTATAATTAAAAATCTCGGTTTAAATAATTTTAATTCTTAAACGGTAGGGTGAAAGAAAAGTATAAAGTAAAAATTGTAGGTACTAAAGCCCTATTTACACTAAATAATTAATATATATTTGTAAACGGTTTATTTTTGAAATATTACTTTTTTTTATAATTAAAAATCTCGGTTTAAATAATTTTAATTCTTAAACGGTAGGGTGAAAAAAAAGTATAAAGTAAAAATTGTAGGTACTAAAGCCCTATTTACACTAAATAATTAATATATATTTTTAAACGGTTTATTTTTGAAATATTACTTTTTTATATAATGGAGGAAATAATTTAAAATCTCGGTTTTAAACGAAGCTACGCTTGCTTTTTAAAAAATTATTAAACAAATTTTTATAAAAAAATATTAAATAACTTATTTATTAGTTTGTGATTATAATGGAAGACCCAATTGCTAAGTCATTTAATAGTATGTTATGCATCAAGGGAGGGAAACAAGCGATTATCCCGCGTGCGAAGCCTTCGGCCCTCGCGTACGTCTAGGTTTGCCAACTTCACACAAGGGATAATCGCGCCCTCCCGTGATGCATATTATACTTTTCGTAACAAGTGCACAAAAATTACTGTCTTATCGGGACAAATGTCAAATATGGGTTGCTAGTTACCTAGGAAACGCCACAAACAGCTAATAATCGTAGTCTCTAGGGAGAGAAACATCCTACTTAATAATAACATAAATTGTCCCGCGTGGTGGCCGCGCGGGTTGAGGGCCTGACTGACGACCATAAGGTCGTGGGTTCGAGTCCCGCCCGTGGCGGCCATACAAAGGACATATCGGCATATGACCTAAGTAGTTGGTCCGATATATAAATTAAAAAAGAAAACATAATGTTTCTCTCCCTAGGGGAGAAAAGCAATGTTTCTCTCTCTAAAGTTAGGGAATAAGATCGTGTTTCTTGAGCATGTGTTACGAAACTTCTTAAATTTCCATATTTTCGTGAAAATCTGAAGCTGATGATAAATTTTCGTAAGTGTAAATATAGTCGTACAGGTCAGGTACAAAACCCGTAAATTTTCAAGAGAAGCGCAATCTTTCAAAAATAAATTGGACAGCTCTACTTCACAGGGTGCCAAGATAGATATTCATCTGTTTAAAACATCAAAATGCACCAGGTACACCTACTAATTAAAACCAGAGTCTTTTCACATATTTTTGGCTGCTGCAGAAAAACAAAAGCATAACGGTGACAAGTGAACAGGTAAATTATGTCACAGCACACTTGAAAATATGTGTCATTGAAGAAGAAATATGCAAATGTTGCTGATTATAAATTATATTCATTTATTAAATTGTTTAGCAAGGTTACATTTTCTACTAAATTAATCTTGAGTTATTTGTCATTAATTCAAAACAAACTAATTTGAATGTTATAAATATTGTTGCTAAATAAAGTTATTAAAAGCACAAAAATAATTTTCAAATGAAACCAGCTATAAAAATCAGTCTAGTATCGTATTTTAAAAATAATTTGAACATGTGGCTACGTATACAGGGTGTTTCTTGTGTACGAGGGCCATATTTGGAATCTCAAGAGGTATTATTTCGTTGAAATTAGACAAAAATTGTTATATTTTTATTTTAAAATCATAGATCACTAGATATGTGACGAGGATGTGATTTGACGGTTGGTAACCGCACTTCACATGAAATATTATATCACTTACTGAGATCTGCTACGCAGACTCCCACACCCAGTAATGGGTAAAAGGCGTGATGATATATTTATTTAAGTTTATTCAACCGGTCTATAAATTGTAGAAGAGGAGGTCATACTTGTGGTATGAAATAAATTCGGATTGAGAACCCTGGTTCGATCCCCACAACCGACAAACAATTTTCAAAAAATTAAATCTACCACTGTGGCTTCCTCTGCACTAACATCTTTGGAAGCCGTGATTTGACGGCTGGTAACCACACTTCACGCGAAGAAATATATCACTTATTGAAACCTGCAAACCTTGAAACCCTTTGTTTTGTCCACTGAAGGTATTTCTATGGCAACGGGTGGGTGAAAGTAGTGAGCGAAAGTACTTTCAGCTACTTACTTGTCATTACCGAAAATAGGAATAAACTACAAGTTTTTTTGAAAATTATTTATTTATATGAAAGTGCACATTGCAATGATTGAAAACAGGGTGACTTACGCCAGACATGCCAGCAACTAAAAATGGATCCATCTCAGTTACAACATGTACATTTTTTGATTGCATCCACTCACGAAATTTTTTCATCTCTTTCAAATATCTTCCTTTTGATTTCTCAGGCAATAATTGAAACGTAGCGGCATCAGCTTCTTTTAAAATAATTTCTGGTATAGTAACATCGTCATATTCTTCCATTTTCTCAATTATTAATAATATTTTCACAATGCAACGGTAAATTATTTGACATTCGCAAATATTTATTTATATTTAAACAAACGAACCATAGCAACGCAATGGCATCTATGTTCATTTATACTACATAAACAGCCGTACAAATCTTAATATTTTTTAAATATTTCAATAGCAGAATTGAGCAAAACGCTATACATCACTCGAGAAGAAACGAATTCTTAGTTTCTTCTCTTGTAATGTAATATACTATTTCGTAACACATGCACAAAAAACACGTTCTTATTCCCTAATTTTAGAGAGAGAAACACTACTTTTCTCCCGTAGGTAGGTAGCATGTTTTTCTCCCTAGAGACTACGATTATTAGCTGTTTGCGGCGTTTCCTAGGTAACTAGTTACGCAACCCATATTTGACATTTGTCCCAATAAGACAGTAATTTTTGTGTACTTGTTACGAAAAGTATAATATGCTTCACGGGAGGACGTGATTAATCGCTTGTTTCCCTCCCTTGATGCATAACATACTAAGAGGGTCGTTCAATAAGTCCTTAGAAAATCCAAGAGATGGTGCTCGTAGTATCGAAAATGAATTTTTTCCAGTAAGCAGCACTCCTAACTAGTCAACTGTTAGAGTTTTAGCTTTAGCCGTCACGTAGTTTCATTGTTGTTGTCAATTGTAGTAAAAAACTTTTGATTGTTTATAATAATGGATAAAAGTGAGTTTCGAGCGGTGATTAAACATCTGTATTTAAAAGGCTTAACGCCGAAAGAAATTAAAGCTGAGTTGGATGAAGTTCATGGCACATCTGCTCCTGTGTTTGCAACTGTTTACAATTGGCTGAATGAGTTTAAACGTGGCCGTACATCCACAAAAGATGAACATCGTTCCGGACGCCCTGTAGAAGTGTCTACCCCCGAAATGATTGACCAAATCCACGATATGGTTTTAAGTGACCGACGAATCAAAGTGCGCGAAATAGTTGAGGCTACAGGCATATCACAAGGCACAGTCGCTTTAATTTTGCACGAAAAATTAGGTGTGAAAAAAATCTCGGCAAGATGGGTGCCGCGGTTGCTCACAGTGGAGAATAAACGCAATCGTGTGGTGGACTCTGAGGCTGTTTTGGCGCTTTTCCGTCGTAATCCTGAAGATTTTCTGCGTCGATACATAACTGTGGATGAGACTTGGATACATTACTACACTCCAGAGACAAAAGAACAGTCAAAACAGTGGATTTTTAAAGGCGAACGGGCTCCGAAGAAGGCGAAGACGGAGAAATCGGCTAGCAAGGTTATGGCAACGGTCTTTTGAGATGCACGCGGAATCATCTTCATCGACTATTTGGAAAAGGGAAAAACGATAACAGGAGCGTATTATGCGTCGTTATTGGACCGGCTGAGCGAAGAAATAAAAGAAAAACGTTCTCATTTGAAACGCAAAAAGGTCCTTTTTCATCAAGACAATGCACGTGTGCACACCTGCGCAGTTGCGATGGCCAAAATTATGGAATTAAAGTTCCAATTATTGCAACATCCACCGTATTCACCAGATTTGGCCCCCAGTGACTTTTTCTTATTTCCAAACTTAAAGAAATGGCTTGGCGGACGAAGGTTTACGTCCAATGAGGAGGTCATCGCCCAAACGGAAGCCTATTTTGAGGAGCTTCCGAAATCCTACTTTTTGGACGGCTTAAAAAATTTGGGAAAACGATTAGAGAAGTGTATAGAGCTAAAAGAAGATTATGTAGAAAAATAAAAAAAAATCTACCCAAAAAAAGTGTTTTTTCTTTTCTAAGGACTTATTGAACGACCCTCGTATTATTTAAGTTTATTCAACCGGGCTTATAAGTTGCGAATCTGTTTGTTTGTAGAAGAGGAGGTTAATACTTACTTGTCGTATGAAATAAATTCGGAATGTTAAGTGAAGTGAGTTTGAGTCACCTGCAGTTATTTTGGTCATTACACAAATCCTCGTGAAACATCACTGAAAGGCTTTTATTTATACGCCTCAGGTTGCTCCAGATATGATTGCCATAACAAACTGTGCAATTGTTTCAGCTTTAATTTGAATCGATAAACGCGTTCGCCAAACATTCCTGATTTCATATGGCTGCCGTGCCAAATTTATGCTCGTAAATCTCTTCATAGACAGCCGACGTTTATTTTTCAATTAAATTAGACGTTTATTCATTTTATAATCTGCTACGAATTAAAATTCAATTTTCATATGTCTCGAACATCTTGTAAATCTACTAGAAAGATTAATTTGTTACATTATTTTATCTTATCAGATCTTTCGCTTCATCATGAAATAAATTAATTAAATTGTTTAACCGAAATTAATAATAATTTATACTTGAACGTATATTGTCATATTTATTCTAAATAATAATAACAATTTGTAATAATAATAATAAAAAATTATTGTATTTCGTTGTTTTCTACAGCACTTTCAATCTCAAGTTTTCTTTTTTATTTAATTTTACGTTTCAATTCGATTTATTAGCAGATAAATATATATTTTCTACAACCATTAAAAAAAGTAGGCGTTTTTGAACTTATTTTTATTATGAAAGTAGCAGATTTTTGCACTAGTGCAAAAAATGTGAATTATTTCTGCACTAGTGCAGAAAAGTAATTTAATATAAATAAACTCTATACAGTATACTTTCTTGAGTTTGTTTGTCATTGTCAGTTGTCATGGATACAATAAACCAGGTATCTTTCTAAAGTTTCTAAATTAATACAAAATTTCAGAGATGTTACAATTACTGAAATTTGTTTTATTATTTTTATCAAAATTTGGTTTATGGTTGTAGAAAAAATAGTGTACGCAACTCGTGCAGAAAGGGTTTTTTTTTTAACTCGCGGTCTTGCAGCATTCGCTTCGCTCATGCAGCAATGGACCACTCATTCAAAAAACCCATCTTTCTGCACTTGATATGCAAATAACTATTTTAATATTTGTTAAAAAGGAAAAAAAATCTACTGTTAAATGAAATTATTTTTTATTATTTTACTGAAATTTTTATTTTATTTCATCAAGTCGGCCTGTGGATCTTGAGAACCCTGGTTCGATCCCCACAGCCGACAAACAATTTTTAACAAATTAAATCTACCCCTGTGGCTTCCCCTCAACTAACATCTTTGGAGGCCGTGATTTGACGGGTGGTAACCGCACTTCACGCGAAGACATATATCACAGAGATCTGCTACGACAGAGTACCACACCCAGTAATGAGTAAAAGGCTTGATGATATATTTATTTATTTATTTAGAGTGAGAAATTATTACCTTTTTTATTTTCTTCCTTAAAAATAAAGATATTTTAAATATCATTAAATTTATATATTTGAGATCTTGAATATAATAGTCCTAATTTTAAAATCATTATAATATTCGTAATTTCAGCAGAAACTGGGGAGCAGCGAAAAATATTTTGGAAATTTGGAAGTCCGCATTAACAAAAAATTGAACAAGAGTTCATAGTCCCCAGGTTCAAATCCTGGCAATATCCTAAATTTCTCCTCTACTATAATTTGAAATAACAGTTCATTTCAAAATGAACCCTGGTTCGATCCCCACAGCCGACAAACAATTTTCAACATTCTAAATCTACCCCTGTGGCTCCCCCTCCACTAATATCTTTGAGGGCCGTGATTTTACGGCTGGTAACCGCACTTCACGAGCATAAATATATCACTTACCGAGATCTGCTTACGGCAGACTGCCACACTCAGTAATGGGTAAAAGGCAGGGTTCGTAAATATCATGATATTTATAATAAATATCAAAATATCTGATATATAGGATATATATCAGATAAATATCACTTTTTGGATATTTATTTTTTAATTTTAGTTTTTGTACACATTTAGAAAAACTGAAAAATTTCACTTTTCCGGAGGCTATATCTCAAAAACTAAACAAGATATGGAAATGCGCTCAACGGCGTTGAATTCCCCGTGTCCGAATTGACTTATAAGCAAATTTTCATACAATTTTAAGCAATTTAATATTTTTAATTTTTTTTTCAGATTTTAATTCAATTTTCCCAAAAATCCTTAATCGTAGGATTATTAAAACGAAAATTTACATACATATGTATTTTGACCCACTGAATCCAGTGGTGCAATCTTCAAATGCATATGACTTCTGGTTTTCGAGAAAATGTTAAAAAACCGCTTTTTGTGATTTTTTGGCGGAAAATTGAAAAAAATAAAAATCGCTGAAACTATGTTTATAAGTTAACTGAAGCACGAGAAAATTAATGCCGTTGAGCGCGTTTTCATATCACATTTAGTTTTCGAGATATAGCCTCGGAAAAGTAGAAAAACTGAAAAATTCGAAAAATTTCACTTTTCCGGAGACTATATCTCAAAAACTAAACAAGATATGGAAATGCGCTCAACGGGGTTGAATTCCCCGTGTCCGAATTGACTTATAAGCAAATTTTCATACAATTTTATGCAATTTAATATTTTTAATTATTTCCTAAGGGGTACCCCTTTGGTTTTTTCAGATTTTAATTCAATTTTCCCAAAAATCCTTAATCGTAGGATTATTAAAACGAAAATTTACATACATATGTATTTTGACCCACTGAATCCAGTGGTGCAATCTTCAAATGCATATGACTTCTGGTTTTCGAGAAAATATTAAAAAACAGCTTTTTGCGATTTTTTTGGCGGAAAATTGAAAAAAAATAAAAATCGCTGAAACTATGTTTATAAGTTAACCGAAGCACGAGAAAATTAATGCCGTTGAGCGCGTTTTCATATCACATTTAGTTTTCGAGATATAGCCTCGGAAAAGTAGAAAAACTGAAAAATTCGAAAAATTTCACTTTTCCGGAGACTATATCTCAAAAACTAAACAAGATATGGAAATGCGCTCAACGGGGTTGAATTCCCCGTGTCCGAATTGACTTATAAGCAAATTTTCATACAATTTTATGCAATTTAATATTTTTAATTATTTCCTAAGGGGTACCCCTTTGGTTTTTTCAGATTTTAATTCAATTTTCCCAAAAATCCTTAATCGTAGGATTATTAAAACGAAAATTTACATACATATGTATTTTGACCCACTGAATCCAGTGGTGCAATCTTCAAATGCATATGACTTCTGGTTTTCGAGAAAATGTTAAAAAACAGCTTTTTGCGATTTTTTTGGCGGAAAATTGAAAAAAAATTAAAATCGCTGAAACTATGTTTATAAGTTAACCGAAGCACGAGAAAATTAATGCCGTTGAGCGCGTTTTCATATCACATTTAGTTTTTGAGATATAGCCTCGGAAAAGTAGAAAAACTGAAAAATTCGAAAAATTTCACTTCTCCGGAGGCTATATCTCAAAAACTATTTCATATTTTTATATAATGGATATATATCATTGCAAAAATATGACGATATATATCAAAATAAATATCATGATATATATCGATCGATATATATCTTCGAACCCTGGTAAAAGGCGTGATGATATATTTATTTATTTATTTATATTTCAAAATGACGTTCTTTATTTGTATTCTACATATTTTGATCTTTTAAAAATCTAATCCTCAAATATGAACTAACCATCTCGCCCATAATAACCGGCGTCGTACAGTCGATGGAACCAAATACCGAAGACACATAAAATCAGTTTTAATTAGAGCGACGTACAAACAACGGTGTAAAGCAATCGGCACGCCGTGCGTGCTATATATAGGTCAACATAAACATTCAGCGATAACATCGTCTCCTGAAGGAAACGTCGAGGTTTGTTTCGGCACATTTGATCTTACGTGAGGAATTATCGTTTTCTACTTACTTTGAACTATCAATTTATTCAAGAATTTCCAATGCGAATCGGATTTTTTTTAGTCGGAAATGAAGTATTGACTTTAATAGTAATAGTCGGAAGATTTATTCTCTCGCATCTAAGACTGTTTCAGATAATTAAATAAATATATCATCATGCCTTTTACCCATTACTGAGTGTGGCACTCTGCAGTAAGCAGTTCTCGGTAAGTGATATATTTCTTCGCGTGAAGTGCGATTACCAGCCGTCAAATCACGGCCTCCAAGGATATTAGTGGAGGGGGAACCACAGGGGTAGATTTAAATTGGAGAAAATTGTTTGTCGGCTGTGGGGATCGAACCAGGGTTCTCAGGATCCACAAGCCAACTCGATACCACTGAGCCATCTACCCCATAATATAAATGTAGATATAAATAAATAAATACATCATCACGCCTTTTACCCATTACTGGGTGTGGCACTCCACCGTAGCAGAGCTCGGTAACTGATATATTTATTCGCGTGAAATGCGGTTACCGGCCGTCAAATCAAGATGTTCGTGGAGGGGGAGCCACAAGGGTAGATTTAAATTGGTGAAAATTGTTTGTCGGCTGTGGGAATCGAACCAGGGTTCTCAAGATCCACAGGCCAACTCGATACCACTGAGCCATCTACCCCATAATATAAATGTAGATATAAATAAATAAATATATCATCACGCCTTTTATCCATTACTGGGTGTGGCACTCTACCGTAGCAGAGCTCGGTAACTGATATATTTATTCGCGTGAAATGCGGTTACCGGCCGTCAAATCAAGATGTTCGTGGAGGGGGAGCCACAAGGGTAGATTTAAATTGGTGAAAATTGTTTGTCGGCTGTGGGGATCGAACCAGGGTTCTCAGGATCCACAAGCCAACTCGATACCACTGAGCCATCTACCCCATAATATAAATGTAGATATAAATAAATAAATACATCATCACGCCTTTTACCCATTACTGGGTGTGGCACTCCACCGTAGCAGGGCTCGGTAACTGATATATTTATTCGCGTGAAATGCGGTTACCGGCCGTCAAATCAAGATGTTCGTGGAGGGGGAGCCACAAGGGTAGATTTAAATTGGTGAAAATTGTTTGTCGGCTGTGGGAATCGAACCAGGGTTCTCAAGATCCACAAGCCAACTCGATACCACTGGGCCATCTACCCCATAATATAAATGTAGATATAAATAAAGAAATATATCATCAAGCCTTTTACCCATTACTGGGTGCGGCACTCTACCGTAGCAGAACTCGGTAACTGATATATTTATTCGCGTGAAATGCTGTTACCAGCCGTCAAATCAAGATGTTCGTGGAGGGGGAGGCACTAGGGTAGATTTAAATTGGTGAAAATTGTTTGTCGGCTGTGGGGATCGAACCAGGGTTCTCAGGATCCACAAGCCAACTCGATACCACTGGGCCATCTACCCCATAATATAAATGTAGATATAAATAAAGAAATATATCATCAAGCCTTTTACCCATTACTGGGTGTGGCACTCTACCGTAGCAGAACTCGGTAACTGATATATTTATTCGCGTGAAATGCTGTTACCAGCCGTCAAATCAAGATGTTCGTGGAGGGGGAGGCACAAGGGTAGATTTAAATTGGTGAAAATTGTTTGTCGGCTGTGGGGATCGAACCAGGGTTCTCAGGATCCACAAGCCAACTCGATACCACTGAGCCATCTACAAAATAAAAAATAAAAATATCTGATGTGGACACCACATGACTTCCTTGTACCCGTATTAAACTATAGATATTTTTTTAATTGCACATATTTGACATTAAATCTTTTATTTTTTGTTCTAGTCCATAGCAAACTTAATTTTAAAAAAATCAAAAAATATATAATATTTAAATTTAGATATCTCGTTTATGCAAAAAGCTAATTTAAAAATTCTTAATATGCTAGACGCAGAATTTAATTCTCTAAAACTTTTATTTGCAGCATTTATTTCTAAAATTAAAATAATACCATTTTTTTCAAGGAAAACTGTTAGCAGCTTCATGTAATGTGTCACTTCCGGTTAGTCTATTTTAACCAAAATCTATTATGTTATTTCCATTGATATAGTAGTCTTATATACCAAATTTGGAAAGTTTTAAATTATATTTGAATATAGTTTTTCATGAAAATCTATTATAGGCTTCAAGTAAAGTACCACTTCCGGTAGTTGTATAATGACCAAAAAGGGAGGTGCACAACTAGATGTTATAACAGTCCTAAATATAAAGTTTCAATTTTCTACGGCTTACCGTTTTTGAGTTATGCGAGATACGTACGTACATACGTACGTACAGACGGCATGACGAAATTAGTCAAAATGGATTCAGGGAGGTCCAAAACACCTATTTCCGTTGAAATCTGAGAACCGAAAATTTTCGCGATTACAATACTTCCTTTACTTCGTACAAGGAAGTAAAAATGGATGATTTAAATCAAGCCAGCTCTGCCCTGTATACTGCAATTAGGATGAATTTCCTGCTGCAGCTTAATACCGTGACTGTTTGAAAACGTTATCAAGCGAGTGATGAAGTTGTGCTGCATTTAATAAACAGATCAAGAGTTAAAGAGTATCTGCAATCATGCAACGTAGATAATAAATCAAATATCTTGGGCGTGAGGTCAGTGAAAGGGAGTCATGTTATGAATGAATTACCACGTCACAAAAATCAAGAAGTCCGTGGGATTCAGAGAGACCTTGGAGGCCACAGGAAAGCAGAAACACTACCCACATATGCACACATCACACCGCGAACTTTCTATATACCAACAATCATATATCCGAATTTATCACAACCAACTGTAATCATCCGACATCTGTCGTGATTTAAACAAAAGAATTACACCCTGAGACCTGCAGATGTTACTAACGTTTTAACAAATGCGCATCGATGTACCATAAAACACCACATCAAACATACACAACACAACGATTTACACATTTTCCTGTAATGCATAACTGGACCTATTTCTATGCGAGTTTTCGAAAGGGTTTGAAGGTGAAATAAAGGGATTTTTCAAGCAGGTGTACAGTTAATAACAGCGCAATAATAACAATAATAAAAAAAGAAAATCTACACGTGAATGTCAGTAACCGGTGAATCATCAACCCACACTCGGCGCCACTCGGGAAACAGAAAGTTTCGCTGGTACAGATGGCGCGATGGCGACTGCCGGCCAGGTAGGTGGACTTGACGGTCGACAGGTCGTGACTGACCGCACGTGAGCTGTTGCAATCATCGATGGTGCACAATGGAATTTGGAAGAATGAGGAATGAAGTGTGATGATCTGATTGCAATGAGATTGATGGTACACGTGCCACATGTTCTTGCATGATGCGATGGCACTTAACATCATATTACTTAGAAGATTTATTTATTTGTTATACTGTCTTAACACGCAAAAGCCTAACAAATGAACAGGAACAAGAATATAATGTTAATAGTTATTTACAAACTAAGTAACATAACATCACGCTATATCCCATTAAATGGGGTAGCACGAACCCGTCAACATTCTCATCCTGACACACAATACTCGATTCGACCACATTAACACTTCCTCCATACGAACTCTTTCTTTTCTCACAACCAAAATCCATCAATACACAACAAACATTCATCCATTCGCTAGTGTACACTGCGCTTGTTTCTGAAGATGGTCTCCACACAATTGCAGGTAAACACTCGGAACATCTAACCAATGAATCTAAAATCAAGAATCATACGCTTGTCTTCATTCATCATATTTATCCCGCAATTAATTTTCTCCAAACATTCCTATCCTGACACACCACTTTTGCTTCAACCACATTCATAATTCTTTTCATACAAGCTCGTTTATTCTTCACGCTCAGAATCTTTCGCTCACGCAACAACCCTTCAATCATATTCATCCACTTGTTCCTAGGCCGTCGACGCAAACTTTCACCCTCAATTTCACCAACATACACCTGTTTCACCAATCTGTCATTCGACATACGTTCTACATGACCAAACCATCTCAAGTAGTTTGTATAATAAATAAATATATCATCACGCCTTTTACCCATTACTGGGTGTGTCACTCTGCCTAAACAGATCTCGGTAAGTCATATATTTTTTCGCGGGAAGTGCGGTTACCAGCCGTTAAATCACGGCTCCCAAAGATATTAGTGGAGGGAGAGCCACAGGGGTAGATTTAAATTGGTGAAAATTGTTTGTCGGCTGTGGAGATCGAACCAGGATTCTCACGATCCACAGCCCGACCCGATACCACTGTGTTACCTACCCGACTCGATACCACTGAACCACCTACCCCATGTTAAAATATTATACGTAATAATTCAGTTATAGAATACGGAAGAATATTTGAACCTAGGAACATTTACTTTCAAACAATTTTCTTGTTGTTGACAGCTTTAAAAAAAGGACAGAATATAACATAAGCAAGATATAAATCATTCTACCTCAAATATACCTTCGTCTCTTCTCGAATCTATTTAAAAAGATACGAGACCATGTCGTCAAGCTATAACTCACAAATGTTGTAAATTAAGCAAAGAAATTCTATTTGTGTTAGCGTTAAGTAACGATGATACGTTATGCTTTGTTTTATGTTTGTGATTGGCTTAAGATTGCTTTCAAAAATGCTGTTAGCTTTCATTAAGTTTAAACTGGAAAAATTGTTACTGGAGATTCTGACATAAATAAATGTAGATATTTTTATTTATTTATGTTACGCTGTACAACAGGAACTTAATCTCAATTACAGTACAGGGTCCGCACTCACCGAGCCACAGTGTGGTAGTTTATATAATTTTTAGCTTGAGTGAGATTCGAACTCGGGATCTCCGAATTCGAATTCCGTATCGCTTTACACACCAACGTAGTGAAGGACTTGTATTATGTCATTTTTTAAACAACAACAAATAAAGAATAAAATAAATATATAAAAAATAAAATAAATAAATATATCATCACGCCTTTTACCCATCACTGGGTGTGGCACTCTGCCTAAGCAGATCTCGGTAAGTGATATATTTTTTTCGCGTGAAGTGCGGTTACCAGCCGTCAAATCACGGCCTCCAAAGATATTAGTGGTGGAGGAGCCACAGGGGTAGATTTTTTAAATTGGTGAAAATTGTTTGTCGGCTGTGGGGATCGAACCAGGGTTCTCAAGATCCACAGGCCGACTCGATACCACTGAGCCACCTACCCCATAAAAAATAAATAAAATAAATATATCATCACACCTTTTACCTATTACTGGGTGCGGCACTCTGCCTTAGTAGATTTCGGTAGGTGATATATTTCTTCGCGTGAAGTGCGGTTACAAGCCGTTAAATAACAACCCTTAAAGGTGGTAGTGAAGGGTGAGTCACAGGGGTAGTTTTGACGTGGTGAAAATACCACTGAACCACTTACCCCATAAATGTCTATTATTTAATTAATATATTAGAAATAACTCTATGGGGTAGGTGGCTCAGTGGTATCGAGTCGGCCTGTGGATGTTGAGAACTCTGGTTCGATCCCCACAGCCGACAAACAATTTTCACCAATTTAAATCTACCTCTGTGGCTCCCTCTTCTTCTTCTTCTTCTAATGGCACTACAGCCCAAATCGGGCCTGGGCCTACCGGACACACCGAGCCGCAGTTTTTACACTGCCGTACTGCCGGTTTTCGTAGTCGAATGCTACATTATTTAAGGCGTATGAGTGACTAGCTTATAGCGCCCGAGTGTGATAAATACATGTAACTGTATTTTATATTTTACGACAAATCACACATTGTCGACAGGCGGATTCGAACTGACGAACCTTGGCTCGGGTGACGTCACAGTATGTTAAGAGATGTGCCTTAACACGCTCGGCTCCCTCACCACTAATATCTTTGGGGGCGGTGATTTAACGGCTGGTAACCGCATTTTACACGAAAAAATATATCACGAGATCTGCTTAGGCAGAGTGCCACAACCAGTAATGGGTAAAAGGCGTGATGATATATTTATTTATATATTAAATAACTCTCAAACTAGAAGCATTAAAAATATTTATTTCATGTAAAGTGCAATTAATTGTGCGAATTTTGAAAATTATTTCTGTTTCATAATCAGTACGTATGGAGTGAAAATAAATGCCATAAGTTGTGAAACAGCCTGTATAACATTGCTGTCAAAAGGTCTACTGTCATTTGAATGAATACATTTTGTTTATTTTGGAAGTAAATTAATTTGTCGTCTATAAAACCGCCCATTAAAGAATAGTTCCGTATGAAAATAAGAAATAATAAAAATTTAGAATGTAGTGTTAGAAATTTTGCATATTTCGTCTACTTGCAAAAAAAACTAGATTTGAAATTATTCTGCTTAATAAAAACTAGTTTAAAAAGAAAAATCTGCCAGTTTTAATTCAATAGAATTATAATATTTTTTATTGTTCATAATAAATTTATTCATCTGGCATATTTTATACGACCCAAAAGTTATGTCCCGAGGTACTAAGAAATGTTAAAATTTCTTTAACTTTTTTTAATAGTTTCAACATAAAACTGTCAACAGTTGATATAATATTAACGAAAATAAATATGTCTTCGTTCGACTTCTATGAACTCTATCGAACTCACAACTTATAAATATCCAACTAGGTTTCTAAGAAATTTTACCCATTACTGGGTGTGGAACAAACTCAAGAGTCAAGAGTTACTTTTTGTTGTACACCTCAAAAATGTTTTATTTTTTCTGATTTTTAAAAAATTTATTTTTTCTGCAACTGTCAAAAAATCTTCACTAATATCATAATACGCGAAGTACGTGATTTATCATCATTTACATTACCATGACAACGCGTATTTTACGCATTATTTTGCACCCTAGTGCGCAATATGAGTATCTCGCGCACGCTCCCAAATTATTTGTTATCAAGTTTCATTAGTTACAATACATCAATAGTATTAAAAATATTACCTTTTTTTACAACTGTCAAAAAAATGTTCATTTTTTTCACTAATAATCAATACGTGAAGTACGTGATTTTTTTGATCATTTACATTACCATGACAACGCGTATTTTACGCATTATTTTGCACCCTAGTGCGCAAAATGAGTATCTCGCGCACGCTCCCAAATTATTTGTTGTCAGGTTTCATTAGTTACAATACATCAATAGTATCAAATTAATATTATTGTTGATTGTTTTCCTTCAATTTACTTAAATAAATCAATAATTATTGTATTTATACTTTATTAACAGTTGTAGAAAAAATGTTGTTTGTATTTTGTGGGCAAAATTCTTGTTTTTTAGTGCGTTAGAATGACTTTTATTGTCTCGACTAAAAGTAACATTCTCACGCGCAACAAAAAAACACTCATTTTGCACACTTAATTCAAAAATAACTATTGTTCAATGTTAATTTTTACTAATTGTGCTTGATAATGGCCTAAATTATTGTGCCAAAACGCCGCCTTCTTTGAAAATTAAAATGAATATTTCAATTTACTTTTTTATCTGTTATTAAAGCCTGAAAAATCCAACTAAAAATTATTAAAAATAAAATAATAATGGATTAATTGTTTGTATTTTATGTTACAGCTAGAAAAATTAATTGGTACAAACTATTTCTTGAACACGTCTGCCAAAGATGCATTCAAGGCTTACATCCGAGCCTACGACAGCCATCATCTTAAGACGATCTTCGATGTCAACACCGTAGATTTGGCTAAAGTTGCTTTATCTTTTGGATTTACTGTTCCACCAGCTATTGACTTACGTATCCTTTTCAAAATATTCATTTTTAATAAAAAAAATATAAAATAAACACTTGGCTATGTGTCACAAAATTCAGCCTCCAAGTCACCTTATGAGGGCATCGTCAGAGACTGGCCAGCACAGTTAGTAACAATAGACGCGTTTCGCTCTTATTAGAGCTCATCAGTATGGTATAACCTACTTCTTCACCTAGAACAAAGTTCATGTGTAGAAGCTGGTGACGAAGAACTGTGCCAGCAGAGAATAAGATCTCTAACAAACGGTAAGATGACATGAGAAGTTCTGTCGAACCAGTAATGCCATCTACCGAAAAAAAGGGAAAGCTACGCAATAGCAATTTAAATAACAAAGACAAAATTAATTGTCATCCAACACTTGGTGAAACAAGGTTTAATAAAAAATATAAAGTAAACACTAAATTTAAAAAATATAAAGTAAACACTGAATTTTGTGAAACATAGCCAAGTGTTTACTTTATATTTTTTATGAAACCTAGTTCACCAAGTGTATGGATGACAATTAATTTTGTCTTTGTTGTTATTTAAATTGCTATTGCGTAGCTTTCCCTTTTTTCGGTAGATGGTATGACCTGTTCCACAGAACTTCTCATGTAGTCTTACCAGTTTGTTAGAGATCTTATTCTCTGCTGGCACAGTTCTTCGTTACCAGCTTCTTCACGTGAACTTTGTTCTAGGTGAAGAAGTGAGTTATACCATACTGATGAGCTCTAATAAGAGCGAAATGCGTCTATGGTTACTAACTGTGCTGGCCAGCCTCTGACGATGCCCTCATAAGGTGACTTGGAGGCTGAATTTTGTGAAACATAGCCAAGTGTTTACTTTATATTTTTTATTAAACCTTGTTTCACCAAGTGTTGGATGACAGTTAATTTTGTCTTTGTTGTTATATTCAATTTTATAAATGTGTCATCGGAAAACTACGAAATTCAGCGTCATGAACATTTTCTCCGTTCAATATTTTAATTAATGCACAAGATTGAGACCGCGAACATAGAAACATAGGACTTTAACATGTAAAATCATATTTTTAGAAAACTGTCATATAAAGTTAAAATTTACATGACAACTATCAACACGCGAAATGAGTGTTTTTTGTCTACAGAACGCAAAAGACTTTTGCATGCAGGATACAAAAGTTTTTTGCATCCTGCAATTTTTTGGTAGAAGAAAGGCTCACAATTTAATAAAATTTGTCACTTTATTTTTTTGCTTAGAAACAATACTACCATTCTTTAACAAAATTTATATTTAATGTTCCAATTGAGCAATTATTCATATTTATCCCGCTTGAGGAAGCTAACTGGTGTACTGGAATAGTTTCTTGAGAAATGCAATGCGAATCCCAATAAATCGCAGAAAAAAATTAGAACGTTTGTTTGGTTTCTATTGCCAACCAGCTGTCAATTGCTGGTCAGAGAATACCAGATTTGATAGCAATTATATTACATACATTGTTGCCATCGAGACATTAGATGTCACATTAATTAATCCTAAACGTCAAAATTTTCTCATTACATTATTACTAATTTTGGGACATAGTTTTCGAAAAAACGTTGTTTGATCAAAAATCAAAAATAACTATTTTATAATTTCCTGCTTCCCTTATTATTTTAGAGAGAATAGCTTCAAATAAATGTATTAAATTCTACATTGAAATCAATAAACAAATTTAATGTTGCATGCTTTATAACGGCAAAAATTAAATTGAAAATTATCTTAAAAATAGGGATATGAAACAAAATTAAACAAATGATTCATGTTTTATTTGTCAGCAGAAAAATATTCCTTGTGTCATGAATTTATTTCCAGTAGTTATTTATTAGTCTTTAATTTAAGTGAATCATAAGAAAAAATGGTGGATAATTACTCAATTAATGAAAGAAATATTTTTTACTGCAAATTAGCTTTAAAATATGGCTCTGAAAATGAAATGAAATTGTCAGAAGAAAAAAATAATTTTGACAGATAAAACCTGAATCATTTGTTTAATTTGGTTTCGTTTCCCATTTGATGATATATTTATTTATTTTATTTGAAACTTTTTTGTTTAAATTGATAAAAAGCAACACACATTTGTTACTCACACTTATCTTTTTCACCCAATTCGGGGTATGGAAGCTCTGTACTTGCAGATCTCGAAAGAGAAAAACATTTCACTAACCTTAATTTGTTTTTTCCTTATTTTAATCAGTTATATTGAATGAAAAAATGAGAAAACAAATGAATGTTGGTGAAATTATGCGTGAAAGCTTGCCTGAAAAGAATTATGAATGTGGATGAAGCGGTAGTGACGTCTGGAATATTATTGCAAGAAAGATTATAATTAAAACAATTTTCACCAAATTAAATCTACCCCTGTGGCTCCCCCTCCACTATCATCTTTGGTGGCCGTGATTTGACGACTAGTAACCGCACTTCACGCGAATAAATATATCACTTACCGAGATCTGCTTCGGCAGTGTGCCACACCTAGTAATGGGTAAAAGGCGTGATGATATATTTATTTTACAAAATACTTAAATTTTTCCTTAATAATTTTATCTCAGTATCAAAAATGGGAAAATCGACACGGCCAGAGAAACGCCAAGGGGGCGGTGGCTTTGGCCAATTTAAAAACATGAACAACCCTTCAGCAGGAAGAAGAGATGAAAAAACAAGAACCTATCGACAACCGGGATCCAGCTTTAGGGGCAGAGGAGGTGGTCGCGGGGGCGGTGGACGTGGAGGCGGTGGACGTGGGGGCGGTGGACGTGGCGGCGGAGGTGACAGGAGAGATAACAGGCAATTTACAAGATAATATTAAGTTTTACAAACATTAATTTTAAATTTTAATTCATTAATTTTTTGTATATTATACAGTTATACAATGGAAGATGTAACGAAATTTAAAATTATTTTTAAAGATATTGATCATGAAATTGTTGCCTTTAAAGATCCTAAAGTCATAAATCCTGTTCTGATTTTTTCCAGAATTTTGGTAAGTACGCTTTTAATACACAAGTAACTATTTTTCAACTTATTTTTACAGAATCTCATTTATAAATTTACCCTTATGCATTTTTACTTCCTTGTACGAAGTACAGGAAGTATTGTAATCGGGAAAATTTTTGATTCTCAGATTTCAACGGAAATAGGTATTTTGGCCCTCCCTGAATCGATTTTGACTAATTTCGTCATGCCGTCTGTATGTACGTATGTATCTCGCATAACTCAAAAACGGTAAGCCGTAGAAAATTGAAACTTTATATTTAGGACTGTTATAACATCTAGTTGTGCACCTCCCTTTTTGGTCATTATACAACTAACGGAAGTGGTACTTTACTTGAAGCCTATAATAGATTTTCATGAAAAACTATATTCAAATATAATTTAAAACTTTCCAAATTTGGTATATAAGACTACTATATCAATGGAAATAACATAATAGATTTTGATTAAAATAGACTAACCGGAAGTGGCACATTACATGAAGCTGCTAACAGTTTTCCTTGAAAAAAATGTTATTATTTTAATTTTAGAAATAAATGCTGCAAATAAAAGTTTTAAAGAATTAAATTCTGCGTCTAGCACATTAAGAATGTTTAAATTAGCTTTTTGCATAAACGAGATATCTACATTTAAATATTATATATTTAAGTTTGCTATGGATTAGAATAAAAAATAAAAGATTTAATGTCAAATATGTGCAATGTAAAAAATATCTATAGTTTAATACGCGTACAAGGAAGTCATGTGGTGTCCACATCAGATTTTTTCTTTTATTAAAGTAGCAAAAACTAGTATTAATATATTTATTTATCAATTGAAGTATGACAAATGACAGCTTTGAACTATTTTGACACTAATCGAAGTATTCCGATTACGCAAAAACTGTACGATATAAAATTTGGTTTATCAAAAGTTACGTTACTTTACAGTCCCTTAAGTTATGATAACTTTAAAGTACTACATTACGTTTCATATATTGAATATTTTAAGTTACGGTGCATGAACTTTGAATCCGGCTTTAGCATCCACTAGTTTAAGTTTTTTTTTTTAATTGTAGTATATCAATAAAACCTTTCTAAACAATATCTAAATGTTAACCAAACATTTAAAAATATTTCAATGGAAAACAGTTTCTCTGCGTTCAGAGAAAATTTACATATTTAAACAGGCAAAGCAAACAGTTCTAATTTCAAAACCAGAACTTCTTTTTAACTCTACGACTAAGCTAATAGCAAGCTAGTTGTTTACTTGAATGATGTTACGCCTACATAAGATACAACGTTTTAATTCTTGACTTACTCTATATGGAATTAAGCAATCGGCGGTTTCTGTTTTATCGACTGCGCACGCGTTAGAAGTAAACGTCATTTTTATGTGTGCATACGTGAGAGGTTATGTGTTGTTTTATCATTGGAAATCTCCTTTTATAGAAATTAAGATATGTTTTTATGTATTGTAAGTACAATTTGAAATTTAATATTGTAGATTTAAGTTAAATACGTTTAATTTAATATGACACTAGTTATTTATAATGTATTTTCCAATTATGTAAAATGATGACCATATATGGATAGATAACATTCTTACGATATTTTTATAATTGCAGCATAAACAAATAATAGAAGTTACAAAATATATCTCAAACCTTTCTCAATAAGTTTTTTTAACTTTATTGATGATTATATTTAGCGTTTGTAAAAGTACATCGAAAGTATGCCCTTTTGCATCATGGAAACTTAAATTTAATATTTGATTGCATTATAGCAATGTAAACTTTTTCTTATGACGATTTACTTCGATTTGTTTTTTCGTAACACATGCACAAGAAACACGTTCTTATTCCCTAATTTTAGAGGGAGAAACACTGCACATAATGTTTCTCTCCCTAGGTAGGATGTTTCTCTCCCTAGAGACTACGATTATTAGCTGTTTGCGGCGTTTCCTAGGTAACTAGTTACGCAACCCATATTTGACATTTGTCCCGATAAGACTGTAATTTTTGTGCACTTGTTACGAAAAGTATAATATGCTTCACGTGAGGGCGTGATTATACCTTGTGTGAAGTTGGCAAACCTCGACTTCAGCTCGAGCCTTCGATCCTCGCTTACGTCTCGGTTTGCCAACTTCACACGCGGGTATAATCGCTTGTTTCCCTCCCTTGATGCATAACATACTATTATTTATTTAAGTCAAACATAAAATTTAAGTTTAGTTGGTGCTGCATACATAACATCACATCATTCCATTTATATTAATTCGCTCAGTGGTATCGAGTTGACCTGTGGATCTTGAGAACCTTGGTTCGATCCCCACAGCCGACAAACAATTTTCACCAATTTAAATCTATCCCTATGGCTCCCCCTCCACTAATATATTTGGTGGCCGTGATTTGATGGCTAATAATCGCACTTCACGCGAAGAAATATATCACTTACCGAGATCTGCTTAGGCAGAGTGCCACATTCAGTAACGGGTAAAAGGCGTGATGATATATTTATTTATTTATTTAAAATCACTCAAGGAGGTAACAAATTTTCAATCATAATCTTATTCATCCATTTTTTATTTGACATACAGCGTGTTTCACAACTTAGAGCAAAAAATTAAAGGGTATATTCTGTACGACGTGCTGATCATGAAACAAAAAGAATTTTTTTTTTAAATCGTAAAACTATTTTCCATGTTTCCCAGTCCAAAATGTTTCGTTGCCACTGCCACTGGGTGGATGATTATGTTAAAATTCTTAATTAAATAAAATTCTATTATAAATAACTGCTAATAATTGAATTGTGTTATTATTCTTTCGTAGTTGATACCTACTTCATTGTTTGTGTTTAATAGGAAAGCGAATCCAGTGCAGTACTACAAAAAATGTTTTAGGTTAATAACCCTTAATTTTTCGAATTAAAAAAAAAATTCTTTTTGTTTCATGATCAGCACGTCGTACAGAATATACCCTTTAATTTTTTGCTCTAAGTTGTGAAACATCCTGTATATTATTCAAGTTTATTTTGAAAGTGATATACATGATTGTCAATCTGTGGCCTAGAAATTGTGAAACACCCTGTATATCTCACATGACTAAACTATTATAAGTGACATATCCATTCTTCTTAATCTGACATTCATCATGCACCAACATATTACATTTTCCAATATCTTCAATGAAAATTTGAGTCAAGAATAATTTAATTAGTATTTAGTTACAAATGTACAAGATTTAAAAAATAAATATATCATCACGCCTTTTACTCATTAGTGGATGTGGCACTCTGCTGTAGCAGAACTCGGTAAGTGATATATTTATGCGCGTGAAGTGCGGTCAGCAGCCGTCAAATCATGACCCTTAAATAAATTAGTGTGAAGTGCGTCACAGGGGTAATTTTAATGTTGTAAGAATCGAATTTCAATTCTTAAATTCACTTATCTCGCAAAATAAAAACAATACACTGGAACTAAATACAAAATCTGATGTGGACACCACATGACTTCCTTGTACGCGTATTAAACTATAGATATTTTTTTAATTGCTCATATTTGACATTAAATCTTTTATTTTTTTTATTTTTTGTTCTAATCCATAGCAAACTTAATTTAAAAAAAACAAAAAATATATAATATTTAAATTTAGATATCTCGCTTATGCAAAAGACTAATTTAAAAATTCTTAATGTGCTAGATGCAGGATTTAATTCTCTAAAACTTTTATATGCAGCATTTATTTCTAAAATTAAAATAATACCATTTTTCTCAAGGAAAACTGTTAGCAATTTCATGTAAAGTGTCACTTCCGGTTAGTGTATTGTAACCAAAATCTATTATGTTATTTTCATTGATATAGTAGTCTTATATACCAAATTTGGAAAGTTTTAAATTATATTTGAATATAGTTTTTCATGAAAATCTATTATAGGCTTCAAGTAAAGTAGCACTTCCGGAAGTTATGTAATGACCAAAAAGGGAGATGCACAACTAGATGTTATAACAGTCCTAAATATAAAATTTCAATTTTCTACGGCTTACCGTTTTCGAGTTATGTGAGATACATACGTACGTACAGACGTCACGACGAAATTAGTCAAAATGGATTCAGGGAGGGCCAAAATGCGTATTTCCACTGAAATCTGAGAACCGAAAATTTTCGCGATTACAATACTTCCTTTACTTCGTACAAGGAAGTAAAAATGAAATTTTGTTTTCAAAATAAACAAAATTAAATAATCTTTAAAGTAAAACATAAAGCTTGTTTTAAGCTTTCTAAGCTATAGGCTATAATCTGTTAATATGCAGCATAATCTCTTTTTAAAACCTATTTTAACTAAAACCGCCCACTAATTAAGCTATAATTAGAATCAACTGAATAAATTTATTCAGTCTACATGTCACAGAATTAATATTTTGCCGTTTAACTAACCATACGTACCTATAGAACACAAAATAGTGAATTTCTCTAATATCGGTTCGTTTTTTTCACATCCCACACAACGAAATCTGATTCGAACCTATGTCCAAATGGTCTCAGATCAGTTTCCTAATACAGGTTAGCGTGGTACGTTGCTATGGTAATGCCAAGGTAAATAGATCTTGCTTGAAAGAAAAAATAACGTAGGATAAATTTTAATTTGTTGGTTTGAAAAAAATATGTTTTTGTCGGGTGAAAAATTTATTGTTTGTGTAGGTACGGAAATTTGTAAGAGACAGGGACGGCTTAGCCACAAATGAGCTCATAGATTTGATTACCTATTCGACTGTAATTAAATAAATAAAATAAATATATCATCACGCCTTTTATCCATTATTGAATGTAGCACTCTGCCATAGAAGATCTTGATTACTGATATATTTCTTCGCGTGATGTACGGTTACCAGCCGCCAAATCACGGCTCTCAAAGATGTTAGTAGAGGGGGAGCCACAGGGGTAGTTTTAAATTGATGAAAATTACATTCTTAGTCCTAGGCTGAAAACAGGCTGTTTTTGGACGGTTTTGAGTTGAGTAAAACTATTGTTTTTGGATTTAGGCACTTGTCATATTGTCAGTTGACAGAACGAATTTATTTTCAGTACGTATACGTTTCTTAATAATTTTAAGATGCAACCGTAGAAAAAATTATGTGTGTATCACGAGCGTAAAGTGTCGTTCCTCTTGCACTATTGCAGCTCTCGCCTTCGGCTCGCTCTGCAATTACCGTGTTCGAGTAACAAAGAATTACTTCACGCTCTTAATACACAAATAACTATTTTGTCACATATGCACTGAATTGACTCCTTTTTATTGCGTGTTTGTGGAATGTCAATAGCCTTTTTCTACAATTGCTATGAAAAGTTCACAATTACACTCTCATTTGTCATCGTAATGTTGACGTTTTCTGTGAAACAATCGAAAAATATCTTTAAAAAGATATTAAATGCGCGCTTATTTCAATAGTTACCAGCGATACAAACAAAACAGAAACTTGTCATATTGACAGTTGACAGAACGAATTTATTTTCAGTACGTATACGTTTTTTAATAATTTAAGATGTAATCGTAGAAAAAAATATGTGTGCATCAATTACCGTGCTCGACTAACAAAAAATCACTTTACGCTCTTGATACACAAATAACTATTTTCGTTTTTAATCTTACTTAGGTTATGGAAAAGAGGTATGTACAGGGGCGGAAGAGAATGCTATTTTTCCTCTGTGTTACAAATAACACCTCATAAAAAATGATGCAATTCTCTCCCTAGATGTATAATATACATACATACATAACATCACGCTATATCCCATTAAATGGGGTAGCACGAACCCCTGAAACATTCTCATCCTGACACACGATATTCGTTTCGACCACATTAACACTTCCTCCATACGAACTCTTTCTTTTCTCACAACCAAAATCCATCATCCCGCAACAAACATTCATCCATTCGCTCCTGTACACCTGTTTCGTAAATCTTTCGTAAATTGTCACTCTAACAACGAATCTTTAAGAAATGAAGGCAGCATCACCTGCGCTTGTTTAAAAATACATTTAACACAATTATAAATAAGTCGCTGAATGGGGCGGATGGTGTACGTATTGGTGGCAGTGTAGTGCCTGCGTTAGCTTATGCGGATGATGTAGTTGTAATGGGTGAATCTGAAGAACAATTGAGAAGAATGATTCTAAGTATAAATGAAGTAGGAAAAGGTTTAAATCTATTACTGAATGTTGATAAATGTAAAGTGTTAGTGTTTGAGAAGAGTGATTTGGTGACTGATTGCAATGTTTCGGTGAATGGTGTGAGATTGGGTCAAGTAAATGAGTTTGTATACTTGAGGAGTGTGTTTTCGAGGGATGGACGTATTGATCGAGAGATTGAAAGAAGAGTATCTGCTGGATGTAAGATATTGGGTGCTCTGGGAATCTTTACTCGGAACGTGAATGTATCCAGAGATGCTCGATTGAGTGTTTATAATGGTGTGTTAGTGCCTACGTTGATGTATGGTAGTGAATGTTGGGTATGGATGAAGAAACATGAACGGCGTATAACTGCTGTGGAAATGAGGTATTTGTGGGGTGTGTGTGGATATACTAGAAGAGATCGTGTCCGGAATACATTGGTGTATGATGAATGTGAGATTGGGAAGAATGTTGTAAGAAGAGTGGGAATAAGTCAGTTGAGATGGTTTGGTCATGTAGAACGTATGTCGAATGACAGATTGGTGAAACAGGTGTATGTTGGTGAAATTGAGGGTGAAAGTTTGCGTGGACGGCCTAGGAACAAGTGGATGAATATGATTGAAGGGTTGTTGCGTGAGCGAAAGATTCTGAGCGTGAAGAATAAACGAGCTTGTATGAAAAGAATTATGAATGTAGTTGAAGCAAAAGTGGTGTGTCAGGATAGGAATGTTTGGAGAAAATTAATTGCGGGATAAATATGATGAATGAAGACAAGCGTATGATTCTTGATTTTAGATTCATTGGTTAGATGTTCCGAGTGTTTACCTGCAATTGTGTGGAGATCATCTTCAGAAACAAGCGCAATGTACAGGAGCGAATGGATGAATGTTTGTTGTGTGTTGATGGATTTTGGTTGTGAGAAAAGAAAGAGTTTGTATGGAGGAAGTGTTAATGTGGTCGAATCGAGTATCGTGTGTCAGGATGAGAATGTTGACGGGTTCGTGCTACCCCATTTAATGGGATATAGCGTGATGTTGTGTATGTATGTATGTATAAATAATATAGTATTGAGTTTGGTTGACATTCGTCCGCGCAGGGTCCGCGTCAATTCCTCCGTAGGCGACAAGATTGCGCCACGCTCCTAAATGGTATAAGTTGTTACGATAACTAGCGGCTAAGTTCGCGTAGGTTCACTCTATGGAGCGATTGTCGCCTACTTCACATTGCAGGCCCTGTGCTGTGGCTGATGACGTCACATCATGGCGCCCACGCCAGCTAAGCGACCATGTGTTTCGTTCAGTGATTCCACTGATTTGCATTTGGGATTTTTTGTGCTGTTGTGACCGTTTTTGGAGAGGGCTCTGAAGATGGACTAGTGTAGGTGGTTTTTGGAATTGTTTATGATCTTAGATTAACTGGGAGGATGATGAGGTTTATTTAGGGTTATGTTAACCAATTGATGTTTGTTTTTAAGAAGGATATTTTCTTCATACCTTATTTTAATTTTATACACTCACACCATTTCCATTTTAGTAATTCATGGATTTTTTTTTTATTGTAATCATAAACGTATGTTAAATTACACATCTAGAATTAAATAAGTACAAGTAATTGTAATTACATCATTCTTACACAGCGGCGGATCCAGGGGGAGGGTCATGGGGGTCATGACCCCCCCCCCCCCTTAGGAATGGACTCTTTTTTTAATGTTGGCCCTAATAGTTAATTGGCCCTAATACATAATAATGATGTCATTATTTACGATAATTCAATTTGTTAAACAAATTAAATAGAAAATATTATCTAAGAACTTAAAATTCTAGGATAATTAAGAACTATTGTTTGATTTATTATTCTAATAAATAACCAAAATAGTTATTTGTGTATTAAGAGCGTAAAGTGATTCTTTGTTACTCGGCTCGCGCTGCAATAGTGCAAGAGGAACAAAGACACTTTACGCTCGTGATACACACATAATTTTTTCAACGATTGCATCTTAAAGTTATTAAAAAACGTAGGTATATGTCTAAAACTAAATTCGTTTTGTTAACTGTCAATATGACAAGTTTCTGTTTTGTTTGTATCACTGGTAACTATTGAAATAATCTTTTTCGCGCGTTGCCATTGGAGACGCGCAAAAAAGATATTTTTCGATTGTTCCACAAAAAACGTCAACTTTACGATGACAAATGAGAGCGTAATTGTCATCTTTTCATAGCAATCGTAGAAAAACCAATATTTTGTGGGGATATTATTTCTACCCGCAGATGGGAGAGGTATTCTATTTAACATCTTGTCAAGTATGTGAATACCGACATTTGCACTTAGAAAATCAACTTCTAATTCAATAATTTTTGTATTCTATCGAAGAACCGTTTAAAAAATCATCACTAAATTTGCAAACAGCAAACGACAAATTGATTTTGTTATCTAAGTATATACTAAAGATGATTTAATATTATTCAATGTGATTTAATGTGATTCCAAAGATGATTTAATGTAATTTAATGTGATTCCAAAGACGATTTAATGTGATTGTAAAAATTATTTAAAGCAGGAATATAATGTGAGCAAATACAAATGTTTTTTACTTCCTTGTACGAAGTAAAGGAAGTATTGTAATCGCGAAAATTTTCGGTTCTCAGATTTCAACGGAAATAGGTGTTTTGGCCCTCCCTGAATCCATTTTGACTAATTTCGTCATGCCGTCTGTACGTACGTATGTACGTACGTATGTATCTCGCATAACTCAAAAACGGTAAGCCGTAGAAAATTGAAACTTTATATTTAGGACTGTTATAACATCTAGTTGTGCACCTCCCTTTTTGGTCATTATATAACTACCGGAAGTGGTACTTTACTTGAAGCCTATAATAGATTTTCATGAAAAACTATATTCAAATATAATTTAAAACTTTCCAAATTTGGTATATAAGACTACTATATCAATGGAAATAACATAATAGATTTTGGTTAAAATAGACTAACCGGAAGTGACACATTACATGAAGCTGCTAACAGTTTTCCTTGAAAAAAATGGTAATATTTTAATTTTAGAAATAAATGCTGCAAATAAAAGTTTTAGAGAATTAAATTCTGCGTCTAGCACATTAAGAATTTTTAAATTAGCTTTTTGCATAAACGAGATATCTAAATTTAAATATTATATATTTTTTGATTTTTTTTTAAATTAAGTTTGCTATGGATTAGGACAAAAAATAAAAGATTTAATGTGAAATATGTGCAATTAAAAAAATATCTATAGTTTAATACGGGTACAAGGAAGTCATGTGGTGTCCACATCAGATATTTATATTTAGAAGATGAGCAATATAAGAGACAAAATTCACTCCATGACCCCCCCTTAATTCGAAGTCTAGATCCACCCCTGTTCTTACATTGAATTTTAAGGAAATATAGCTACATTGCTCTATATGACGTATGTTTAAAAGGCACTATTGTGCAATTTTGAGGGCTGAATTCGATTCAATTGAGAACAATTAATAATGCGAACAGTTTTGAAAATTATTTCAAAGCCAATTAAAATCGTGATGAAAAAATAATAATAACTCCTATCTTATAATAGTTATTTGTGTATTAAGAGCGTACAGTGATTCTTTGTTACTCAAACACGGTAATTGCAGCGCGAGCTGAAGACGAGAGCTGCAATAGACACATTACGCTTGTGATACACACATAATTTTTCTACGATTGCATCTTAAATTATTAAAAAATGTATACGAGTCCAAAATCATAATAGTTCGGCCGGTACAAAATCTTACCTTAATGACATTTAATTTATTAAAAAATAAACAATAAATATTTTATTCTTACAAAAATTATATTACTGCCGTAAAATATTCAATTTCAGCTTCAAATAGCAACAAAAAGAAAACAGTTATGATAACAATTAGGATTTAAATAAAATAAAATGAACTATATTAGACGATTCAAAATAGTTCGGCCACTATTTTAATATTACGTAACGCCTCCTTTATTGACTATAACGGCTTTGATTATATTTGGCATTGTATCAACTAACTTTGCACACTCATCAGGTTCAGTATTATCCCATACTTGTATTAATTTTATTTTCAATTCGTTTATTGTGCGTGCTGGATTCTTACGCAGTTCCTTCTTCATTTTATGCCAAAGGGACTCAATTGGCGACAAATCCGGACTACTGAAAATCCACTTTAGAGTTGGAATATTATGATTTTCAAACGAGGTTTTAACTGTTTTTGCCATATGGGACGGGGCACCGTCCTGCTGGAAAACATAGCTCCCTTCGACAGATTGACATAAAGGAATCGACGGTAAAAAAACATCTTTGAGTATTTTTTTATATTTATCGACGTTAACAGTGCCGTTTATAAAATGTAGCTTTCCCACTCCCCTCGCAGACATACAACCCCAAACCATAACGTATGCAGGAAACTTAACTTTTTTAACCATACAGTCTGTCTGAAATGTCTCGGTAAAAGTACCCAATACGCGTTTTCTACAATCTCCTACGCAAACTTCAAATTTGGACTCATCGCTCCAAATGACGCTATGTCATTGTTTTTTAGTCCAATTTTTATGCTCTTTAGCCCATTCCATCCTATTACGTTGTTGCGATTTTGTAAGCAAAGGCTTTTCTTTGGCCTATTAAAAAATACAATGAACTAATAATTCTTTTTAACCGAGAAATCGAGAAAATAAATTACCTTATAAAACTTGTTTCTTATTTGTTTAATTTTTCTTATAGTGGTAGATACAGAAATTTGTTTTCCGATCATTTCCCGCCATTGTACGGTAATATCTCGAGCATTTGATCGGCGATTTTGTTTTACAATTTTTCTTAAAGCTCGATGATCTGCAATAGAAGTTGATGATGGGCAACCAGTTTTTTTAACTTCCATGACATTTCCATTTTCTTTAAACAAATTTATAATATCTTGAACTGTTGATCGCGGCATCGAATGTGAAATCGAAATTTTTCGTGCCGAAATTCCATTCTTATGCGCATTAATTATGGACATTCTTAAATCTTGACTAAGTGCTTTACCTCGAGCCATTTTAGTGTACAAACTTATCACTTACAACAAATGACAAGTATCTAGTTGATTTTAACAATGTATCAATTGTTATGTCAACAGTTCAATCAAACACTGACTATTTTATGCAATATGTGTAAGTGGCCGAACTATTCTGAATCGTCTATTATAGTATATTTTATTTTACTTAAAACCTAATTGTTATTAAAACTATATAATTTTTGTTGCTATTTAAAGTTAAAATTATATATTTTAAGGTAGTAATATAATTTTTGTAAGAATAAAATATTTATTGGGTTTTTTTGTAATAAATGAAATGGCAATAAGGGAAAATTTTGTGCTGGCCGAACTATTATGATTTTGGGCTCGTACATACTGAAAATAAATTCGTTCTGTCAACTGTCAATATGACAAGTTTTTATTTGTGTATTACACTCTCTTACACTATTACACTATTGCAGCTCTCGCCTTCGGCTCGCGCTGCAATTACCGTGTTCGAGTAACAAAGAATCACTTTACGCTCGTGATACACACATAATTTTTCTACGATTGCATCTTAAATTATTAAAAAATGTATACATACTGAAAATAAATTCATTCTGTCAACTGTCAATATGACAAGTTTCTGTTTTGTTTGTATCCCTGGTAACTATTGAAATAAGTGCGCATTTAACGTCTTTTTCACGCGTTGCCATTGGAGTTATTTTTCGATTGTTCCACAGAAAACGTCAACTTTACGAGAGAAAAAGCAATCGTAGAAAAATGATATTTTTACGTTCACAAGAAACTATTAACTTTTGAAATAAGCCTTCAATAATATCTTTTTTGCGTGTTGCCATTGGCCACGCGCGCATTTAATATCTTTTATTTAAGTTATTTTTGATTGTTCCACAGAAAACATCAACTTTACGATGACAAATGAGAGCGTAATTGTCAACTTTTCATAGCAATCGTAGAAAAAAGATATTAACATGTTTCATAAAAAAATTACATAATTTAATGATGCAAACTTAATTGTGATGTCAGAATACAATTAAAGATGGCGGTTTTCAAATTATTAATAGCAACTTTCTTTTTGTAATGCATTTTCACGTTGTTGAATAGCATGTTTTTTTTCTTTTCAACGACGTGTATCAACAAAATAAAAGATAAATAAATCATCACGCCTTTTACCCATTATTGAGTATGGTACTCTGCCGTAGCAGATCTCGGTAAGTGATATATTTCTTCACGTGAAGTGCGGTTACCAGCCGTCAAATCACGGCCCCTAAAGACGTTAGTGGTGCGGGAGCCACAGGGGTAGATTTAATTTGGTGAAAATTATTTGTCGCCTGTAAGAATTGAACCTCAGTTCTCAAATCCATAGGCCGACTCGTTACCACTGAGCCATCTACTTTTGACCGCGGAAAATATGGAAAATATATTTTTTTTCTACAATTGCTATGAAAAATTGACAATTACGCTCTCATTTGTCATCGTAAAGTTGACGTTTTCTGTGGAACAATCTAAAAATATATTTTTTGCGCGTCTCCAATGGCAACGTGCGAAAAAGATATTAAACACGCGCTTATTTCAATAGTTACCAGGGATACAAACAAAATAGAAACTTGTCATATTGCCAGTTGACAGAACGAATTTATTTTCAGTACGTATACGTTTTTTAATAATTTTAAGATGCAATCGTAGATAAAAATATGTGTGTATCACGAGCGTAAAGTGTCTTTGTTCCTCTTACACTATTATCGTGTTCGAGTAACAAAGAATCACTTTACGCTCTTAATATACAAATAACTATTTAAAGGTTCTAGCAGCATTCAGAAATGGATAAAATAGTATGATGATATATTTATTTATTAATATTAAAGATTTTAATTAATTTCGAGTCATCTATTTTTGCGGGGGGTTCACAATAAGCCAAACAACTTTCAATTTTCATTTAAAAAAAACATAAATTTAAGGAGAAAACCACTAACAGATGGTCTAACTATAATTTGAACCCACGTTAGAAATTTCTGAATGAGACAAATAAAGAAATCGTATCTGTACATTCAACAAGGCAACTTAGAATATGTCTCTTTATCTTTTAAGGAGTATTTAACCTAAATACGTCAAGAAAACTGAGTGAAACCGAACCTGGATGAAGTCCTACATAATATTGTAGGTATTTGTAGCACATTATCGTTGGAATTCTTACAGAATTTCAGTGAAAGAATCGAAATGTCAATAGGAAAATTTACGATGAAGTTAAACCAGAAATATGTTTAATGGTTTGCGCGTGGTCATTCGTCATGAAACAATGAAACTGACAATTATTACAATTTTACTTTGAAACTGACTCATTTACAAACATAAACTTCAGAATTATGTTACTGTTCATTACTGTTTTTTTTTTCTCATTCCGCATGTCGTTATATAGAATCTGAGAAGCCGGGTTCGAGATCTTCACAAACAATTTGTACCACATTAAAATTATATTTAAGAACTGTTATTTGACGGCTGGTAACCGCACTTTACGCACAGAAATGTATTACTTACTGAGATCTGCTACGACAGAATGCCACACCTGGTAATGGGTAAAAGGCGTCATGATATATTTATTTCATTTTTACATTCTGTTATGTTTCATCAAATAAATGGTGTAACACGAAACTTTAAAACATTGGTTCTGTAATTATTCTTCGCTAAACATCTGATCCTGTTACGATTCATTCTCATACGTTCATTTCATTTATTTCTCAGTTTTCCACTTAATCTCTCATCCTCAATTTCAGCAACATACATTCCAATTATACTATTTTCATTATAAACTGGAGGGATCGGTATAAAACGATTAAACGCACCGCAATTACGTTTACAAAGGAACTCAAAATATGACTGGTGTCACAAGGTTCACACAGGGTTGTACAGCCCCATTCGCCGGTACGTGTATAATAAAAACAAAACAATTACAATCTTTAAAGAAGTGTATTTCCTTATTCATACGATACAAGTATAATATATTATAAATATTATATACAAACATAATCTAAACATTTACCTACATTACTCAGTCTGATTCAATAAAAGATTTTGAATCTTCTTATTGAGTAACATCACTGCTAATTGGATAATTTAATCCGAATTAGTAATTTTTAAATGGTCAATCATAGGAAAAAACAAGCATAATTTTAGGTTGAATACGACCCTTAAAAATGTACCTATTGTGACCATCGTTAAGCGATTTGTGGTAGCCGCACTAATAGATTTCATTGTAGTTATATGGGACAGGAACGTTTAATCGTTTTATGCCGATCCCTCCAGTTTAAAATGAAAATACTATACTTCTAAATCTAATTTAATGTTGGGTATGGATGAAGAAACATGAACGGCGTATAACTGCTGTGGAAATGAGATATTTGCGGGGTGTGTGTGGATATACCAGAAGAGATCGTGTCCGGAATACATTGGTGTATGATGAATGTGAGATTGGGAAGAATGTTGTAAGAAGAGTGGGAATAAGTCAGTTGAGATGGTTTGGTCATGTAGAACGTATGTCGAATGACAGATCGGTGAAACAGGTGTATGTTGGTGAAATTGAGGGTGAAAGTTTGCGTGGACGGCCTAGGAACAAGTGGATGAATATGATTGAAGGGTTGTTGCGTGAGCGAAAGATTCTGAGCGTGAAGAATAAACGGACTTGTATGAAAACAATTATGAATGTGGTTGAAGCAAAAGTGGTGTGTCAGGATAGGAATGTTTGGAGAAAATTAATTGCGGGATAAATATGATGAATGAAGACAAGCTGATGATTCTTGATTTTAGATTAATCGGTTAGATGTTTCGAGTGTTTACCTGCAATTGTGTGGAGACCATCTTCAGAAACAAGCACAGTGTACACTAGCGAATGGATGATTGTTTGTTGTGTGTTGATGGATTTTGGTTGTGAGAAAAGAAAGAGTTTGTATGGAGGAAGTGTTAATGTGGTCGAATCGAGTATCGTGTGTCAGGATGAGAATGTTGACGGGTTCGTGCTACCCCATTTAATGGGATATAGCGTGATGTTATGTATGTATGTATGTATGTATGTAATTTAATCCTTAAATATGTTTAGTGATCCTAGCTGACTTGTCTACACATAAAGTAATTTCGCAGCTATGAATTTAACTACTTCCTAGTTACTAGCGATAACTACAACTAAAATTAAAGCACTAACTTTCAACTCAAGTAAAGTTAAATTTAGCGCTGGGTGCTGCGTGCTGCATAGAAACGCCTTTTCAAACTGCAACGGCATCATGGATACATGGACGACCATGGTGAGGGCCAAAGGGGGCACCTAAAGATGTTAGTGGAGAGGGTAGAGTTAGTTTTAACCCATTAACCGCCAACGTCCCATTTTTGGGACGCTTAAATATTTGGCTGTAATCATTTTTTTTACATTTAAAATGTATATTTTTTTAATGAATATATTAATTAGTTATGTTATGACAGCCAGTCACAGCCAATTTTCAAATATTTGCGAAACCAATAATTTTAAAAATATTCAAAGTTACTTAATTTCGGTGTTTTTAACAATTATATTTCAAGGTCAGATATATTTTAACACTTAAGTATGTATAACTTTTATTATCAAAAACTTGTTTTTTAGAACTCAAATAAAGATATTTTTACTGAAAAGGTATTCTTTTATTGATCATTGAATTGCGGCAGGTATTGGGTTAATGTGGTGAAAATTGTAGGAATCGAACCCGGGTTGTCAAATCCATAGGTCGACTCGATACCACTGAGCTAGCTATACTTATTATTTATTTGATGGAATAGATGGCTCAGAATTGAGAACCTGAGTTCGATTCTCACAACTGACAAACAATTTTCACCAAATTAAAACTACCCTTGTGGCTCCCCCTCCATTAACATCTTTGAAGGGCGTGATTTGTCGGCTGGTAATCGTACTTCACGTGAAAAATTATATCACTTACCGGGATGTGCTACGTAAAAGGCATGATGATATATATTTTTTTTAATTATTTTTAAAACTACTCCTGTGGCTCTCCCTTCACTATCATCTTGGGGAAGGACGCGTGATTTGACGGCTGGTAACTGCACTTCACGTGAAAAATTATATCACTTACCGAGATGTGCTACGTAAAAGGCGTGATGATATATATTTTTTTTAATTGTTTTTAAAACTACTCTTGTGGCTCATCCTCCATTATCATCTTGGGGAAGGAGGCGTGATTTGACGGCTGGTAACTGCACTTCACGTGAAAAATTATATCACTTACCGAGATGTGCTACGTAAAAGGCGTGATGATATATATTTTTTTTAATTGTTTTTAAAACTACTCCTGTGGCTCTCCCTTCATTATCATCTTGGGGAAGGAGGCGTGATTTGACGGCTGGTAACTGCACTTCACGTGAAAAATTATATCACTTACCGAGATGTGCTACGTAAAAGGCGTGATGATATATATTTTTTTTTAATTATTTTTAAAACTACTCCTGTGGCTCTCCCTTCATTATCATCTTGGGGAAGGAGACGTGATTTGACGGCTGGTAACTGCACTTCACGTGAAAAATTATATCACTTACTGAGATTTGCTACGGCAGAGTGCTGCTACCAGTAATGGGTCATAGGCGTGATTATATATATTTTTTAAATACAATTTTGGGGGGCGTGATTCGACGGCTGGTAATCGCATTTCACGCGAATAAATATATCACTTACCGTGATCTGCTACGGCAGAGTCATGGATAAAAGGCCTGATGATATAGCTTATAAATTTTATTTAAAACTAGTCCTGTTGTTCCCCCTCCATTAATATCTTTGTGGGGCGTGATTTGACGGCTGGTAACCGAAGTAATATATTACTTACAGAAATCTGCCACAGCAGAGTGCCACACCTAGTAATAGGTAAATTGCGTGATGGTATATTTATTTTATTTATTTACTTACACTTTTTTATAATTTTAAGAATATAAATCTGTTATATATTTTATATTTGTATTGTTTTTTAATTTTACCCCTCTTTGGAAAATTCTCTATGGGCGCCCATGGATGGATACGACATGTGTGTGCATGTGTGTGTGTTAGTAAAGGGCAGTTAACATTGTAAGCACGTTTGTCTTCTTGTGTGAGGCTTCCTCAGATTGTTTGGGTTCAATGAACAAAGAAAGTGAACTCAACAGTGAGAAGAAAGATTTGTGCTTGGTTTTGGTGAACAATTGTGAACAATTGTTTTGACAATTCTTAAATATTTTTGCAATAATTTTGAAAGAGCCTGAATAGCTATAAATATATATATTATATAGGGTGGTGACTCGCTCAGCCGGTCATAGGACTTTAACATGGGAAATCAATTTGCAATTTCCTGCTTCCCTAATTATTTTAAGCAAAAACGCGTCAAATAAAAGTTTTAGGGCATCAAATTCTGCATATAAATCAATAAACAGAATTAATTTTGCGTGCTTTGTAACGACAGAAATTAAATATAGAAATGTCGAAAATTACGTTGAAAATATTGATAGCCATGGAGTTGAACAAAAAAAATAAATAAATGCTTGACGTTTTATCTGTCAAAAGAACAACGTTTGACGTTGTGACAGATAAAATGGCCATCTCGATCACCTTATGACTTCTTTCTGTGGGGTCGTTTAAAAAATAAAATTTACAAAAATAAGCACTCAAATGTGGATTCTCTAAAACGAAGAATTGCAGAGTAATGCAGGAATAGTACAGCCCGGCAGCTATCAAATATGCGCCGTAATTTTTACGAAAGACTTGGGCTCTAGACTAGAATATGTATTTATTATGTCCATTATAGTTTAATTTTGTTATTAATAAATTTTTATTCTGATATTAAAATTAAATAAATAAACTGTTTACAGGCCTACTTAATTTTGTATATTTTATAAAATATTTTCTCCTGCAGGTCCAACGTCAAACGTTGACATTTTATCTGTCACAACGTCACACGTTGATGTTTTGACAGATAAAACGTCAAGCATTTATTTATTTTTTTTGTTCAATTCCATGGCTATAAATATTTTCAACGTAATTTTCGACATTTTCATATTTAATTTCTGTCGTTACAAAGCACGCAAAATTAATTCTGTTTATTAATTTATATACAGAATTTGATGTCCTAAAACTTTTATTTGACGCGTTTTTGCTTAAAATAATTAGGGAAGCAGGAAATTACAAAAAATTGATTTCCCATGTTAAAGTCCTATGACCGACTGAGCGAGTCACCAGTCTATATATATAGCTTAAAGATAATGTTATAGTTTAAGGTTAATTAAGCTACTTTTTTATGCAGTTTCAACCTAAGTAAAATAATTATTTATTGCAGATACTAACATATTAACCGACAAAAGTAGCTTCAAAATTTAACTGTTCCTTTAACATTAGGTTTTAGTAATAAAATATCAAAGTAAACACTTGTCTAAGTTTCACAAAATTCAGCCTCCAAGTCACCTTATGAGGTCATCGTCAGAGGCTGGCCAGCACAGTTAGTAACCATAGACGCGTTTCGCTCTTATTAGAGCTCATCAGTATGGTATAACTCACTTCTTCACCTAGAACAAAGTTCACGTGAAGAAGCTGGTGACGAAGAACTGTGCCAGCAGAGAATAAGATCTCTAACAAACAGGTAAGATGACATGAGAAGTTCTGTGGAACAGGTCATGCCATCTACCTAAAAAAAGGAAACTTGTCATATTGTCATATTGACAGTTGACAGAACGAATTTATTTTCAGTACGTATACGTTTTTTAATAATTTAAGATGTAATCGTAGAAAAAAATATGTGTGCATCAATTACCGTGCTCGACTAACAAAGAATCACTTCACGCTCTTGATACACAACTAATTATTTTCGTTTTTAATCTTACTTAGGTTATGGAAAAGAGGTATGTACAGGGGCGGAAGAGAATGCTATTTTTCCTCTGTGTTACAAATAACACCTCATAAAAAATGATGCAATTCTCTCCCTAGATGTATAATATACATACATACATAACATCACGCTATATCCCATTAAATGGGGTAGCACGAACCCCTGAACTTTATTCTAGGTGAAGGAGTGAGTTATACCATACTGATGAGCTCTAATAAGAGCGAAATGCGTCTATGGTTACTAACTGTGCTGGCCAGCCTCTGACGATGACTTCATAAGGTGACTTGGAGGCTAAATTTTGTGAAACTTAGACAAGTGTTTAGTTTGATATTTTATTATTAATCCTAGTTTCACCAAGTGAGCATTTAAAGACAATTAATTTTGTCTTTGTTGTTTTTTTATTTTTTTTTTATTAGGTTTTAGGTTCGTAATTTAAAAAAAAATTGCGTTAGCTATAGCTTCGCTACTGCTGTACCATCTATGTGTATGAAAAAGTAATACAGAAAATGATTAATTTTTCGGTACATAACCACAATTATTTATATAACGAAATACCTAATTATTTTCATTTGCCAAAAATTAGATATATCCTGTCGTAAACATTAAATTCCTTCTTATTAAAACCATTAACTATAAACTACACTGCAATACTAATGATCTTCATTTGCAAACAAAGAACTGCAATAACAAACAATAACGCATCAGCATTGCCAAAAAAATTAAGGCCAGTTCAATCAGACACTCATAAAGCCAGACAATAAAAAATCTATTAAAGAGGTACTTTACTAACAAGCAAAGTCATTACAAGAAGACTTCTCGCTTAATTCGGCGACAAATCCATGTAGTTGTGACATAACGATGATGTTGACGAGACTGATTGTTACCGTAACCTACATTAGAATGTACAGACAGAAAAATGACCGTTGCACAATTCTAGAAATATCTCGGTGCGTCGCACGACAAGACCGCACGCAACAGCAGATTTAGATGTTGCTAGTTGTAACACCTGTGTTAGGTATACTATTTTCATTTTAAACTGGAGGGATTGGCAGAAATAGTATATTATACAACGACGGTATAATGGATGTTCTTATTCCCGAGGATGAAGTTTGCAACCCGAGCGAGCGGAGCGAGCAAGGATTGTAATCATCCGAGGTAATAATAGCCATTATAGCGAGTTGTTTATATACGACTAATTTAATAAAAAAAATCTGATGTGGCACCACATGACTTCCTTGTACGCGTATTAAACTATAGATATTTTTTTAATTGCACATATTTGACATTAAATCTTTTATTTTTTGTTCTAATCCATAGCAAACTTAAATTTTTTTTTAAATCAAAAAATATATAATATTTAAATTTAGATATCTCGTTTATACAAAAAGCTAATTTAAACATTCTTAATATGCTAGACGCAGAATTTAATTCTCTAAAACTTTTATTTGCAGCATTTATTTCTAAAATTAAAATAATACCATTTTTTTCAAGGAAAACTGTTAGCAGCTTCATGTAATGTGCCACTTCCGGTTAGTCTATTTTAACCAAAATCTAATATGTTATTTCCATTGATATAGTAATCTTATATACCAAATTTGGAAAGTTTTAAATTATATTTGAATATAGTTTTTCATGAAAATCTATTATAGGCTTCAAGTAAAGTACCACTTCCGGTAGTTGTATAATGACCAAAAAGGGAGGTGCACAACTAGATGTTATAACAGTCCTAAATATAATGTTTAAATTTTCTACGGCTAACTGTTTTTGAGTTATGTGAGATACATACGTACGTACGTACAGACGGCACGACGAAATTAGTCAAAATGGATTCAGGGAGGGCCAAAATACCTATTTCCGTTGAAATCTGAGAACCGAAAATTTTCGCGATTACAATAATTTCTTTACTTCGTACAAGGAAGTAATTAGTCAATTTTTACTTTTTTACTTTTAAGTTTCACGGATCTTTTGAGACCCTTTTACAGACCTTTAAAGGTTCGCGGACCCTTTATTTAGAATCACTAACATACGACATACGCAGAGGGACAGGTAACATAAATAGACATCGCATTTCCGCTATCCGATGATACGCTAAGTTACTGACTTACGTTATGTGTACGTTAGTTTCTCTACAGTTACGCTAATTTCATCATTCGTATGAGATATAAGTATGACATACTGACGAACTAAATGATGCATGAGATCCGAGTGTTCACTCATTTTTATTTGCGAGTTTTCTGATATTAATCAAGAAATAAGTAAATGTATTAACATACATACATACATAACATCTCGCTATATCCCATTAAATGGGGTAGCACGAACCCGTTAACATGCTCATCCTGACACACGATACTCGATTCGACCACATTAACACTTCCTCCATACAAACTCTTTCTTTTCTCACAACCAAAATCCATCAACACACAACAAACATTCATCCATTTGCTCCTGTACACTGCGCTTGTTTCTGAAGATGGTCTCCACACAATTGCAGGTAAACACTCGGAACATCTAACCAATGAATCTAAAATCAAGAATCATACGCTTGTCTTCATTCATTATATTTATCCCGCAATTAATTTTCTCCAAACATTCCTATCCTGACACACCACTTTTGCTTCAACCACATTCATAATTCTTTTCATACAAGCTCGTTTATTCTTCACGCTCAGAATCTTTCGCTCACGCAACAACCCTTCAATCATATTCATCCACTTGTTCCTAGGCCGTCCACGCAAACTTTCACCCTCAATTTCACCAACATACACCTGTTTCACCAATCTGTATTAACACACCATTTAAATATTTCTGTGTGCTCGTGGAAGATCTGCAAATGCAGATCTTATTTGAAATAAAGCGATAGGTGGCTCAGTGGTATCGAGTCGGCATTTGGATCTTGAGAACCCTGGTTCGATCCCCACAGTCGACAAAACAATTTTCATGATATTAAAAAATCTACTCCTGTGGCTCCCCCTCCACCAATATTTTTGGGGGGCAGTGGTTTGACGGCTGGTAACCGTAGTTCACGCGAAAAAATATATCACTTATCGAAATCTGTTACTGCAGAGTGCCACACCCAGTAATGGGTAAAAGGCGTGATGATTTAGTTATTTATTTACTACCTTATTTTACGTTGCTGTTAGGGATAGCTAATAAAACGATTTAACGACCGCTGCATTTAACAATGTTTGCTAAATCTGATAAAATACGTATGTAACTTTGCAATAAATAAACAATAAAAATAAATAAATATATCATCACGCCTTTTATCCATTACTGGGTGTGGCATATTGCGGTAAGTTATATACTTCTTCGCGTAAAGTGCAGTTACCAGTCGTCAAATCACAACCCCTGAAGATGTTAGTGGTGGGGGCGTCACAGGGATAGTTTTAACGTGCGCTACATGTATTTTGAATTTTTTTTTGAACTTTTCTTTTGTCGATATTTCAAAAAGTTGAAGAGATAATGTAAATATGAAAACACCAGTGAATTCCTCGCGTGAAAATACATAGGTATGAAGAAAACAAAAGACCAAAATTTAGCTGCTGTCAAGTAAAATAATTGTTGCAAATTGTTATTCTTTGTGTGTTTTATATTTTGTTCTTTTGTTTTTGTTTTTTCATCCATAGCTTACTGCACATTCATATTAAAAATTAAAAATTATTTAAATTTCAAGTGAATTTTTCTCAATATTTTTGTTATGTAAGGATGTAGAATGGTCACATGGTTGAATTCAGAAAAAAATACTCTATCGAATAGGTTTAAAAAATATGTATAATCCCATTTGAAAAAATATAACTTTGTGTTGTAACTTGAGAACCACTGGTTTAATAAAATATTTTATTCTTTAAGCAGATGTCCCCCTTGGTCTTCTACAACTTTGCTTTATAATATTTTTTTGTAACTATAATAATAAAGAAAATATAGGCAGTGGTTGGTTTCGCTGTTACACTCTGTATATATATATATATATATATATATATATATATATATATATATATATTTAGGACCAACTATTAGGTCATATGTCGTTATGTCGATATCACGGGCGGGACTCGAACTCTCGATCGTAAGGTTCTCAACCCGTGCGGCCATCACGCGGGACATACTCCTTATTTTTTTACACCCTGTATAATATTCATTAAATGAACCCTATTTGTGGAACGATGATTAGTTACTTGTGACGTTTAATTTTCCTGACATGATTCAAGTTTCTTCAAACGGAAATATAATAAAATTAGTCATAAGAATGTCGCATCCGACATCTTACATCCATATTAAAAATATTTTATGATGTTTTAACATTAGGTCAAAGGTGAAACACAATATCTTACCTTTTATATTTACCTATAATTTAAACTAATTATCATCTTTAATAAACATCTTACTTAATAGATCTGCTAGTAACATACTTTCAATACTGAATACAAATTGTGCACTTAGTTCGCATAGTATACATACAGTTGCTTAACGCTTAAATTAAGTTGTAATTCATCATAAGTTGACAGTTAATTTGGACACATTTCAAAATTATCTCATTTATAAATAAATAAATATATCATCACGCCTTTAACCCATTACTGAGTGTGGCACTCTGCCGTAAGAAGATCTCGGTAAGTGATATATTTCTTCGCGTGAAGTAATGTTCCCAGTCGTCAAATGACGGCCCCTAAAGATACTAGTGGAGGGGGAGCCACAGGAGTAGATTTAATTAACAACAAAGACAAAATTAATTGTCATTCAACACTTGGTGAAACAATTTTGTGAAACATAGCCAAGTGTTTATTTTATATTTTTTATTAAACCTTGTTTCACCAAGTGTTGGATGACAATTAATTTTGTCTTTGTTGTTATTTAAATTGTTATTGCGTAGCTTTTCCTTTTCATGCTATTGACCTGTTCCACAGAACTTCTCATGTCATCTTACCTGTTTGTTAGAGATCTTATTCTCTGCTGGCACAGTTCTTCGTCACCAGCTTCTTCACGTGAACTTTGTTCTAGGTGAAGAAGTGAGTTATACCATACTGATGAGCTCTAATAAGAGCGAAACGCGTCTATGGTTACTAACTGTGCTGGCCAGCCTCTGACGATGCCCTCATAAGGTGACTTGGAGGCTGAATTTTGTGAAACATAGCCAAGTGTTTACTTTATATTTTTTATTAAACCTTGTTTCACCAAGTGTTGGATGACAATTAATTTTGTCTTTGTTGTTATTTAAATTGTTATTGCGTAGCTTTTCCTTTTCATGCTATTGACCTGTTCCACAGAACTTCTCATGTCATCTTACCTGTTTGTTAGAGATCTTATTCTCTGCTGGCACAGTTCTTCGTCACCAGCTTCTTCACGTGAACTTTGTTCTAGGTGAAGAAGTGAGTTATACCATACTGATGAGCTCTAATAAGAGCGAAACGCGTCTATGGTTACTAACTGTGCTGGCCAGCCTCTGACGATGCCCTCATAAGGTGACTTGGAGGCTGAATTTTGTGAAACATAGCCAAGTGTTTACTTTATATTTTTTATTAAACCTTGTTGCACCAAGTGTTGGATGACAATTAATTTTGTCTTTGTTGTTATTTAAATTATTATTGCGTAGCGTTTTCTTTTTTTGGTAGATGGCATGATCTGTTCCACAGAACTTCTCATGTCATATTACCTGTGTGTTAGAGATCTTATTCTCTGCTGGCACAGTTCTTCGTCACCAGCTTCTTCACGTGAACTTTGTTCTAGGTGAAGAAGTGAGTTATACCATACTGATGAACTCTAATAAGAGCGAAACGCGTCTTTGGTTACTAACTGTGCTGGCCAGCCTCTGACGATGCCCTCATAAGGTGACTTGGAGGCTGAATTTTGTGAAACATAGCCAAGTGTTTATTTTATATATATATATTTTTTTTTAGTAGATTTAATTGTTTGTTGGCTGAGGGGATCAAACCAGAGTTCTCAAGATACACCACTGAGCCACCTACCCCATGTATCATTTTGCATTTCTCTTTGATATTTAAAATCACTAAAAATACGGAAACTAGCTGTGACAACATGTTTTAATTATGAACAAAAGTGATGCTACGCATTGTTTGACATAAAGCTGATGTTTATTTTCGGTTCTTAAGAGCTTGAGAAAACAAACATGAGATTTCACATATTGATGCAGTTAATTTTAGACGGTGATATTTTTGAGAAAGTTTGTGTAATTACCAGATTTTCTTACTAGACACACTGAAATTTTAATTACAATAAAAATAAATAAATGTATCATCACGCTTTTTACCCATTACTGGGTGTGGCACTCTGTCTAAGCAGATCTCGGTAAGTGATATATTTCTTCGCGTAAAGTGCGGTTACCAGCAGTCAAATGTATTAAATGTTGTTCCTGAAAATTTGTTGATGTTTTCTAGTTCAGCACAAACATATATTAATGGAATAGGCGGTTCAGTGGTATCGAGTCGGCCTGTGAATCAGAGAACCCGGGTTCGATTCCTATAAGCGACAAACAATTTTAAAATAAATAAATATATCATCACGTCATTTACCCATTACTAGGTGTGGCACTTCGCCGTAGCAGATCTCGGTAAGTGATATATTCATTCGCATGAAGTGCGGTTATCAGCCGTTATACGGCCCCTAAAAATGGTAGTGGAAGTGGAGCCACAAGGGTAGATTTAATTTGGTGAAAATTGTTTGTCGGCTGTGGGGATTAAATCAGGGTTCTCAAGATCCATAGGCCGGTTTTCACCACGTTAAATCTACCCCTGTGGCTTTCCCTTCACTAACATCATTAGGGACCGTGATTTGACGACTGGTAACAGCACTTCACGCAAAGAAAAATATAACTTACCGAGATCTGCTATGGCAGAGTGCTACGTCCAGTAATAGGTAAAAGGCGTGATATTTATTTATTTTAAATTGATAATTGTAATTGTTAATCGTAATTACTATTTGGATAGCGGTGAATGTAAGAATTTACATGAGATGTCAAATAAGTTCACTTGAGCTATGTCTCTTGGTCACAATGTCTGGTAGCACAAGCTCTGTTTTTGGGTGTTTTAAGAGCACGGTTTTAACATGTTAGAGATAGCTAAAACACCTAAATACACTGCTCTTAAAACAGTCAAAAACAGAGTTTGTACTACCAGCCATTAAATGTAGTTTTTAATTCTGAACAACTTCTATATTTACACTTTTGTTTATTAGAAAAGAAACTATTAACAAATACAAAAATTACCAATATATTTTCTATATTACAGAACAAAATAGATACTCGATATATTTAATGAATTTAGTATCAATTTAGTTCATAAATATTTAATAAAAGACTTAAGATACAATCTCTAATTATGATGCATCACATTAACGCTCTCGTTTATTAGAATAACAGTAATTTCTGAGCCGGAAGCAATTCTAAAAGTAATAAATATAACAAGATCAATTTCTAGTGCATTCTAAATAAAATAAAATAAATAAATAAATATATCATCACGCCTTTTACCCATTACTGAGTGTGGCACTCTGCCTTAGCAGATCTCGGTAAGTGATATATTTTTTTCGCGTGAAGTGCGGTTACCAGCCGTCAAATCACGGCCGTCAAAGATATTAGTGGTGGAGGAGCCACAGGGGTAGATTTTTTTTAATTGGTGAAAATTGTTTGTCGGCTGTGGGGTTCGAACCAGGGTTCTCAAGATCCACAGGCCGACTCGATACCACTGAGCCACCTACCCCATCTAAATAAATAAATCTAAATAAATAAATATTTAATAAAAGACTTGATACAATCAGCAACACGGTTTTAACATGCTCGAGATAGCTAAAACACCCAAATACACTGCTCTTAAAACAGACAAAAACAGAGCTTGTGCTACCAGCCATTGTATTTATTTTCAAATCCTGCCAAATTATAATTACTCCAATCAATCATACCAATAAAATTCTCCAAATCACCCTTTTATAATCCCAATCCCCTTGACAACAACAACAACAACAACAACAAACTTAAAAGCAACATGACGTCAGTGTCCATAATCCACGCCTGCGCTCTTCAACTGTCCACTAACTAACAAACAAGAAACAAATGAATTGCCAGGCCTTCTAGATCGCGCCATATAACAAAGTGTTTGTGTAATTTCTATCCACGTATGAGGCCTGAATTGGAAACTTAACACACCTATCTGAAGTTGAGTCGAATGCTCGGACCATTTTATAAACCCGTGGGATTCAAGGCAAGGTTGAGTAGCATGCTGTGGATCACTCATGGATCACTTTAGGATCAGTTTGGGTGAATAAAGAGGGCGGCCCACGCAGGGGTTTGAATTTAATTGTTCAAGCAGAGCCGTAATACGTTTAATGCATTGCTTAACTATTTTCATTATTCATTTGAATTTTATTTGTCGTTTTTTACTTCCTTGTACGAAGTAAAGGAAGTATTGTAATCGCGAAAATTTTCGGTTCTCAGATTTCAACGGAAATAGGTATTTTGGCCTTCCCTGAATCCATTTACGTATGTACGTATGTATCTCGCATAACTCAAAAACGGTAAGCCGTAGAAAATTGAAATTTTATATTTAGGACTGTTATAACATCTAGTTGTGCACCTCTTTTTTTGGTCATTATACAACTACCGGAAGTGGTACTTTACTTGAAGCCTATAATAGATTTTCATGAAAAACTATATTAAAATATAATTTAAAACTTTCCAAATTTGGTATATAAGACTACTATATCAATGGAAATAACATAATAGATTTTGGTTAAAATAGACTAACCGGAAGTGGCACATTACATGAAGCTGCTAACAGTTTTCCTTGAAAAAAATGGTATTATTTTAATTTTAGAAATGAATGCTGCAAATAAAAGTTTTAGAGAATTAAATTCTGCGTCTATCACATTAAGAATTTTTAAATTAGGTTTTTGCATAAACGAGATATCTAAATTTAAATATTATATATTTTTAGATTTAAAAAAAAAATAAGTTTGCTTTGGATTAGAACAAAAAATAAAAGATTTAATGTCAAATATGTGCAATTTAAAAAATATCTATAGTTTAATACGCGTACAAGGAAGTCATTTGGTGTCCACATCAGATTTTTGTATGAAAAGAATTATGAATGTGGTTGAAGCAAAAGTGGTGTGTCAGGATAGGAATGTTTGGAGAAAATTAATTGCGGGATAAATATGAAGAATAAGGACAAGCGTATGATTCTTGATTTTAGATTCATTGGTTAGATTTATCGAGTGTTTACCTGCAATTGTGTGTAGTTCACCGTCAAAAACAAGCGCAGAAAAAAGCTCCCTTCCTTTCTTATCTTTTGATTATTTTTCTGTTTTTACTATAGTGTCCAACAGCAATTGTGTGGAATTCAGTTTCAAAAACAAGCGCAGGTAGATACTCCCTTCCTTCCTCATCTTTTTTTACTTCTTTCAGTTTTTACTATACACTGTGTAACTGCAATTGTATTAAATGTTTTTTTTAAACAAGCGCAGGAGATGCTGCCTTCATTTCTTATAGATTCGTAGTTAGAGAAGTGGGCGTAAGTGAAGATCTACAAAGCAGGTGTACAGGAGCGAATGGATGAATGTTTGTTGCGTGTTGATGGATTTTGGTTGTGAGGAAAGAAAGAGTTCGTATGGAGGAAGTGTTCATGTGGTTGAAACGAGTATCGTGTGTCAGGATGAGAATGTTGACGGGTTCGTGCTACCCCATTTAATGGGATTTAGCGTGATGTTATGTATGTATGTATGTATGTTTTTTTGTTCCATGCCGATTAGGGCATTATTGTTCATAACGTCTGATAATCATTAACTTTATTTAATAGTATATTATGTAACAAATTTAATATACATCTCTTTACTTCCGAGTGTATAAAAAACGAGTATCGAAAGAGTTTATAAAACGAGTCACATTCTATACTTTTTCTATGATTGCAAATTAAGACAACAACTAAATGTAAAATTTTATGAACTATTTAAAAGGTGAGGTTAAGTTACAATGATAGATGCTTGAAGCTAACTTCATCCCGTGCTTAATACTTCAAGCCGTGTCTAAAATATTCCAAGCTACGGTTTGTCAACATGTGATTAAGATGTTATTTAGCGCCATGGAAACCAGTACGTTAAATGACATTTTTAATAACAGGAGTAGAAATATATTAATAGCCATTATATACGAGATATTTTTCCAAATTTATTTAAATAAATATTATCCTTGAATGTCAAAAAAATATTATATATCATAAATATTTCATTACGTCTTTTACCCATTACTGGGTGTGGCACTCTGTCGTAACAGATATCAGTTAGTAATATATTTTTTCGCGTTAAATACGGTTACCAGTCGTCAAATCACGGCCCTGAAAGATATTAGTGGAGGGGAAGCCACAGGGGTAGTTTTTTTTACTATTTCTATTATATTAAGCAAACCTCCACACCATGGAAACAATCAATGCTGTGCTGGTATTGATCAATAATCTGTATTATATTGAGTGTCAATAATTAACTGATAATATATATTTAATTAGTATTTAAGTAGATACCTAATTAATGTTAATTAAATAAAATTCTATTTTGTTTTGATTCATCTATTTAATAAGTAAATTAAAGAATGGGAGTAGAAAATAATATAATACTGCCCTCGAAAATCTTTTCGGTAAACAAAAAAAATTATCGTGGAGAAATAACTATTTCTCTTTTATGTCAAAAAACAATTGAAAAGTGTACTTTTACTCGATCAATGAATAGGTAGTCTTTGAAAATAATTTTATAATATAATAATAGGATATTATGTGTTACCCACATTAGTTCTTAAAAAAAAGAAAAAGTTGTTTCCGCCCGGGATCGAACCGGGGACCTTGTGCGTGTGAAGCACACGTGATAACCACTACACTACGGAAACTGTTGATATTATTTCTACCCTAGAGTATTTTCTCATCTCTTCAATACGGAAAATGAAATCAATAAATTGTATACACATATAATAAAATATATATACAGGGCGACAAGACGACCCCCATCCCTTAACTTTTTTATTTTAAGAAATAGAAACTTTTCTTCATATAGAAGTTTTATTATATTAAATATGCTATTTTGTGACACATATAGAAACTTTATTATAAAGTTAGGTTTATATGATACGACTATCAACTTTTATTTTTCAAATGGGAAACTAGAATTATTTTATTAAAATAAAAACTGCCATTTTTTTCCTTTTCAACGCTGTATTACTGGTCATAAATGAATATGAAAAAATTTGAGATAAATAATTGAGAAATATTAGAAATTATTTAACTATTCTAGGTGGCTATGCGAAATTAAACAAAATGTAACAAGGTAAAATTAATGACAACATTGCAGATATTTATTTGTTACCTGTTTCACGTGTTTAGTCATTAATTTTACCTTGTTACATTTTAATTTCGCATAACCATATATCATCGTACGCCAGTTAAACTTCGTTTTTATTTATTTAAACTAAATTTAAAATGTAATTTCACACAGTGCAATCGGCCATTAGACAATATCAAATAAATAAAATAAATATATCATCACGCCTTTTACCCATTACTAGGTGTGGCACTCTGCCGTAAGCAAATCTCGGTAAGTGATATATTTCTTCATGTGAAGTGCGGTTACCAGCTGTCAAATCACGGCTTCAAAGATGTTAGTGGAGGGGATGCCACAGGAGTAGATGTAATTTGGTGAAAATTGTTTGTCGGCTGTGGGAATCGAACCAGGGTTCTTACGATCCACAGGCCGACTCGATACCACTTGGCCATCTATCCCATAATATAAATGTAGATATAAATAAATAAATATATCATCACGCCTTTTACCTATTACTGGGTGTGGCACTCTGCCGTAAGCAGATCTCGGTAAGTGATATATTTCTTCACGTGAAGTGCGGTTACCAGTTGTCAAATCACGGCCCCAAAGATGTTAGTGGAGGGGGAGCCACAGGGGTAGATGTAATTTGGTGAAAATTGTTTGTCGGCTGTGGGGATCGAACCAGGGTTCTTAAGATCCACAGGCCGACTCGATACCACTGGGCCATCTATCCCATAATATAAATGTAGATATAAATAAATATATCATCACGCCTTTTACCTATTACTGGGTGTGGCACTCTACCTAAGCAAATCTCGGTAAGTGATATATTTCTTCACGTGAAGTGCGGTTACCGGCTGTCAAATCACGGCCCCAAAGATGTTAGTGGAGGAGTGCCCCAGAGGTAGATTTAAATTGGTGAAAATTGTTTGTCGGCTGTGGGGATCGAACCAGGGTTCTTACGATCCACAGGCCGACTCGATACCACTGGGCCATCTATCCCATAATATAAATGTAGATATAAATAAATATATCATCACGCCTTTTACCTATTACTGGGTGTGGCACTCTGCCGTAAGCAGATCTCGGTAAGTGATATATTTCTTCATGTGAAGTGCGGTTACCAGCTGTCAAATCACGGCTCCAAAGATGTTAGTGGAGGGGATGCCACAGGAGTAGATGTAATTTGGTGAAAATTGTTTGTCGGCTGTGGGGATCGAACCAGGGTTCTTAAGATCCACAGGCCGACTCGATACCACTGAGCCATCTATCCCATAATATAAATGTAGATATAAATAAATATATCATCACGCCTTTTACCTATTACTGGGTGTGGCACTCTGCCGTAAGCACCTCTCGGTAAGTGATATATTTCTTCACGTGAAGTGCGGTTACCAGTTGTCAAATCACGGCCCCAAAGATGTTAGTGGAGAGGGAGCCACAGGGGTAGATGTAATTAATAATCCACAGACCGACTCGATACCACTGAGCCACCTACCCCCTAACATATTCATAAAAAATTATTTATAAATCTGCCCCTGCGCATTTCTTCTCAAAATATCAAATTAAATCTTCCCTAATTCCTCCCCTGCCTCATTACAACCTCGTGCAACAAGCATCTAACGTGAGTTTCAAAGCACGCGCTCAACTCAACTCATGCACGCGTGTCCGCAGCTTGTGTGTTTGTTGAAAGCAAACGTTGTTGCGTGGGACGCTTTCGAGATACTTTTATATAATTACTGTCGCATATGGTCTCGAGTGTTTAAGAATCCAGGCTGCTGTGACAACAAATGGAAATTCACTTAATATGGCCTCGATGATTCAAGGAAGCTGAGTATGTCCGCTTGGTGTGTTTCAAATAGCTTTACTTTCGAAATAGGGTATCAAAATCAAAATCTTTTGTGGAATTGTTCATTGTTGTTGTTATTATTAAATTATTAACAAACATACAGGGACGGGTTTAGTAAAAAGACATGTATCTTAGTTCTAAAGCCTGATGTATACACATAGCTAGGGTTGTGCATTTGACCAGTCAAATATTTTTCGGTCAATTGACCAAAAAACATTTAATAAAAATCACAATTAAAATTGTAATTTATTTATATAGTACTGTTTACTTCATCCAATATTACTGAAAATGAAAAACCAACAACAACTAATAAACAAAACCACATCAAATTCAAAATAAAGGGGAAAATAAAGTAAAAGACATATTGAAATGAAATAATATGTATTTATTACTTCCTTGTACGAAGTAAAGGAAGAATTGTTATCGCGAAAATTTTCGGTTCTCAGATTTCAGTGGAAATACGCATTTTAGCCCTCCCTGAGTCCATTTTGACTAATTTCGTCGTGACGTCTGTACGTACGTATGTATCTCGCATAACTCAAAAACGGTAAGCCGTAGAAAATTGAAATTTTATATTTAGGACTGTTATAACATCTAGTTGTGCACCTCTCTTTTTGGTCATTATATAACTTCCGGAAGTGGTACTTTACTTGAAGCCTATAATAGATTTTCATGAAAAACTATATTCAAATATAATTTAAAACTTTCCAAATTTGGTATATAAGACTACTATATCAATGGAAATAATATAATAGATTTTGGTTAAAATACACTAACCGGAAGTGACACATTACATGAAGCTGCTAACAGTTTTCCTTGAAAAAAATGGTATTATTTTAATTTTAGAAATAAATGCTGCAAATAAAAGTTTTAGAGAATTAAATTCTGCGTCTAGCACATTAAAAAATTTTAAATTAGCCTTTTGCATAAGCGAGATATCTAAATTTAAATAGTATATATTTTGTGTTTTTTTTTAATTAAGTTTGCTATGGATTAGAACAAAAAATAAAAAATAAAAGATTTTATGTCAAATATGTGCAATTAAAAAAATATCTATAGTTTAATACGCGTACAAGGAAGTCATGTGGTGTCCACATCAAATTTTTTTATTTGTAAAGTAAAGTAAGCAAATTCTCCAGAACCCAGAATACCAAACTAGATATATTCATGTAATAATAGCATGTAGCTATTTTTATTGAACAACAGATGTCGTGGCGGTTCCATTTAGATTATTTGACCGTTTTATTTGGCCGTCAAATATTTTTGGTCAATTGACCACGGCACAACCCTACAGATAGCTAGGACTGTGGGTTTGAGAACTCGAGTTCAATTCCCACACTGGGCAAAATTTAAAATTATCTCTGTGCCTCCTCCTCCATTTATAATAAAATATAAAATAAATATATCATCACGCCTTTTACCCATTACTGGATGTGGCACTCTGTCTAAGCAGATCTCAGTAAGTCAAATCACGGCCCCCAAAGATATTAGTGGAGGGGGAGCCACAGGGGTAGATTTAAATTGGTGATCGAACCAGGGTTCTTAAGATCCACAGGCCGACTCGATACCACTGAGCCACCTACCCCATATCTATATCTGTAGGAAGCGTGGTTTGACGGTAGACAACCACATTTCAACCACATTCAACGTGGAGAGAATCTATTAGACAACTTAAATTAAATTAAATTTTGTTTCTTTGTTTTTTGGGTTTAGTCTCAATATAAATGAGAAATTTACTAGTTTGTCCATTAGTACGGTGGTGTGGATAGCGGTATGGAATTTGAATCCGGAGATCCCAAGTTCGAATCTCACTCAAGCTAAAAAATTATATGAACACTGCGGCTCGGTGAGTGCGGACCCTGTACTGTAATTGGGATTAAGTTCCTGTTGTACAGCGTAACATAAATAAATAAATAGTATTTGTCCCGCGTGTTGGCCGCGCAGGTTGAGGGCCTGACTCCCGACCATAAAGTCGTGGGTTCGGGTCCCGCCCATGGCGGTCGTACAAAGGACATATCGGCATATGACCTGAGTAGTTAATCTGATATATATATATATTTTTAAAAAAACACTCAATTTGCCAAGTTATTTCCAAATTCTCGTGAAAATCTGAAGCTGATGATTAATTTTCACCCTATTCCAGAAATAAAAAATCAGTTTGTAGATTTGTTTAAAGTTTGCTATAAAGTGTTCTTTATTTACATTCTACCTGAACCCTGAAGTGACATAAACCTTTATTTATGAATCGTTCTCTTTACGATGACATTTGTTTACTCTATAATTTTACGATTTAGTTTATAAATCTGATACCGAACAGAACCAGCTTCTTTCACTTCGGTGACATTCAAAAGTCATTCTATATTTGACCTTTTATTCCTTAAATTTATAACCTTTGTAATACTTTAATAAATTTATTTATTTTTAATCCATTCTCTCTTCTAAGACTGTAAATATACCCACGCAAGTTAATCAGAGGCACATTTATATGTACTATTAAAATTAGTCATTCATATTTTATAGATATTTTTCGTAACACATGCACAAGAAACACGTTCTTATTCCCTAATTTTAGAGAGAGAAACACTGCTTTTCTCCCCTAGAGACTACGATTATTAGCTGTTTGCAACGTTTCCTACGTAACTAGTTACGCAACCCATATTTGACATTTGTCCCAATAAGACAGTAATTTTTGTGCACTTGTTACGAAAAGTATAATATGCTTCACGGGATGGCGTGGTTATCCCTTGTGTGAAGTTGGCAAACCGAGACGTAAGCGAGGGCCGAAGGCTTGTTTCCCTCCCTTGATGCATAACATACTATATTATTTATACTTGCTTTAAATGCATATAAAATATCCAGAAAATGTTGTTTTTCACGCAACTATCAAAGTTAATATTTACATGCACAATTCTGCCCGCGAAATTCGACAAATCTTCGTTACTAGACTGTCAGCTACTTTGACGGACTGTTCTGAACCAATCAAAAGCATTATTACAAAATGTCGCCTATAAACAAATTGTGATTGTTTTCTGAAATCGTCTCCTTGTTTACACATTCATATTTATAACAACCATCATTTCGAAATTAAATTTGTAATAAATTTTGATGTTTTTACTTCCTTGTACGAAGTAAAGGAAGTATTGTAATCGCGAAAATTTTCGGTTCTCAGATTTCAACGGAAATAGGTATTTTGGCTCTCTCTGAATCCATTTTGACTAATTTCGTCGTGCCGTCTGTACGTACTTATGTATCTCGCATAACTCAAAAACGGTAAGCCGTAGAAAACTGAAATTTTGTATTTAGGACTGTTATAACATCTAGTTGTGCACCTCCCTTTTTGGTCATTATATAACTTCCGGAGGTGGTACTTTACTTGAAGCCTATAATAGATTTTCATGAAAAACTATATTCAAATATAATTTAAAACTTTCCAAATTTGGTATATAAGACTACTATATCAATGGAAATAACATAATAGATTTTGGTTAAAATAGACTAACCGGAAGTGGCACATTACATGAAGCTGCTAACAGTTTTCCTTGAAAAAAATGGTATTATTTTAATTTTAGAAATGAATGCTGCAAATAAAAGTTTTAGAGAATTAAATTCTGCGTCTAGCACATTAAGAATTTTTAAATTAGCTTTTTGCATAAACGAGATATCTAAATTTAAATATTATATATTTTTTGATTAAAAAAAAAGTAAGTTTGCTATGGATTAGAACAAAAATAAAAGATTTAATGTCAAATATGTGCAATTAAACAATATCTATAGTTTAATACGCGTACAAGGAAGTCATGTGGTGTTCACATCAGATTTTTTAATAAAGTTTATAGCATGAAATAAAATAAATATAAATATATCATCACGCCTTTTACCTATTACTGGTGTGGCACTCTGCCGGAGCAGATCTCAGTAAGTGATATCTTTCTTTACGCGAAGTGCGGTTACTAACCGTCAAATCACAGCCCCTAAAGATATTAGTGGTGGGGAAGTTACAGGAGTAGATTTAAATTCTCAAGATACTGAGCCACCTACTCCAAAAACTTATGATACCGAATAATATAGGATGTCGGGAATGTGACGATCGTATATACTCGTATATTTTATGTACTGTCAGATTTAATGTAAAAATAATTAGAAATGTTGATGTGACCGGCGCGGCGCGGCGCAACACATCAAAATGTCTTGCATCTTGCGTTTGTGTCTGAAACAATAGTTTGCTTTGTTTTGTTTCTCGTCACGATGGTGATGAGAATGTTTGTAACTGCTGTGAAAGTGAGAATACCAAGTGAATTCTACAAAACTTGACCCACTGAGCGGTTTCCTTCACTTCCAGTAGGTCTAGAGCGGTATTTTGCCGCTATTTTACATTTTGTTGATTCCGATCTTAGCGAACCGTAACGATAATACGTAGTTGTATATAACGCAACCAATGGACTGATTCAACATAATGATACTGATTAAGATTAAAGACGGCCGAGTAGATTGTAGATTGTTATTTTGTTACGAAGGTAAATGATTGTTCATTTATTTGTATAATAAATGGCTCCATGGTAACGTATTGGATTGTGAAAATTGCATTTTTCTACGATTGCTATGAAAAGTTGATACGCTCTCATTTTTTATCGTAAAGTTGACGTTTTCTGTGGAACAATTGAAAAATATCTTTTTTGTGCGTCTCCAATGGCAACGCGCGAAAAAGATGTTAAATGTGCGCGTTTCCAATGGCAACGCGTGAAATAGTTGTTTGTGTTTTAAGAGCGTAAAGTGATTCTTTGTTACTCGAACAAAGACACTTTACGCTCGTGATACACACATAATTTTTCCTACGATTGCATCTTAAAATTATTTAAAAATGTATACGTACTAAAAATAAATTCATTCTGTCAACTGTCAATATGACAAGTTTATGTTCTGCTTATATCCCTGGTAACTATTAAAATAAGCGCGCATTTAATATCTTTTTTCTACAATTGCTATGAAAAGTTGACAATTACGCTCTCATTTGTCATCGTAAAGTTGACGTTTTCTGTGGAACAATCGAAAAATATCTTTTTTGCGCGTCTCCAATGGCAACACGCGAAAAAGACGTTAAATACGCGCGTTTCCAATGGCAACGCGCGAAAAAGATTATAAATGCGCGTTACCAAGGATACAAACAAAACAGAAACTTGTCATTTTGACAGTTGACAGAACGAATTTATTTTCAGTACGTATACGTTTTTTAATGATTTTAAGATGCAATCGTAGAAAAAATAATGTGTGTATCACGAGCATAAAGTGTCTTTGTTCCTCTTACACTATTGCAGCTCTCGCCTTCGGCTCGCGCTGCAATTACCGTGTTCGAGTAACAAAGAATCACTTTACGCTCTTAATACACAAATAACTATTTCGCGCATTGCCATTGGAAACTTGCGCATTTAACGTCTTTTTTGCGCGTTGCTATTGGAGACGCGCAAAAAAGATATTTTTCGATTGTTCCACAGAAAACGTCAACTTTACGATAACAAATGACAGCATAATTGTCAACTTTTCGTAGAAAAATAAATTTAGTTCAAGTTGGTTAAAAATGTAGAATTGCTAACAACCAAAGAGAGTATAAATAAATAAAAGTACCAATTAGTTGAATATTACCATTGCTTCTCTAATTATTTTACAAGAAAATATTTTAAATAAAATTTATAGAAAATTCTGCATCTAAATCAATTTATACATTTCATTTTACTTATTTCATTATTGGCAAAATTTATTTTAAAAGTTTTAAAAAACTAATATTATTTATATAGTTAGTCATGAAACAAAAACAAATACAAACAATTGTATAACGATTAACTGTCACACACATATTTTAATCTTAATTTCAACGGTATGTAAATAAGTTTTTCATCGATTATTTATATTATTTTAAAAACATATTTATTGCTTTAACAAGTTTATAACCATGTGATTTATTGTTACCTGTTTGTTATGAGTTCTTTATGGTTGATGCTCACATATTTTTATTTTTAAACACGTGACTTAAAACTTAATTTAAAGATTAGCTAATTTCTTTTTATGACTTATGTCTCTGAGTAATTTTATCTTGTTTTCAGATGAACTCATTGTTAAATTGTTAATTTATTTTTAACTTTAAATTAATTTCATTTAAATAATTACATTTTTTATATGAAATATGGCAAGCAGAAAATCTGTGCCTTTTTGTTCTTGCCTGGGGAACAAAAATGTTTGATACGGATCTGGGAAATACCCTTATTATTTCACCTTTCCTTATTAACATTTATTTATTTATCTGTATAAACAATTTTATTTATCAATAAAATAAAATAAATGTGGGGTAGGTAGCTCAGTGGTATCGAGTCGGCCTGTGGATCTTGACAACCCTGGTTCGATCCTCACAGCCGACAAACAATTTTCACCAAATTTAAATCTATCCCTGTGGCTTCGCTTCCACTAACATCTTTGGGGTGCGTGATTTGACGGTTGGTAATTGCACTTCACGCAATGAAATATATTACTTACCGAGATCTGCTCTAGTAGAGTGTCACACCCAGTAATGGGTAAAAATCGCTGGTATGGAGTAGGTGGCTCAGTGGTATCGAGTCGGCCTGTGGATCTTGAGAACCCTGGTTCGATCCTCACAGCCGACAAACAATTTTCACCAAATTTAAATCTATCCCTGTGGCTTCGCTTCCACTAACATCTTTGGGGTGCGTGATTTGACGGTTGGTAATTGCACTTCACGTAAAGAAATATATCACTTACCGTGATCTACTCTAGCAGAGTGTCACACCCAGTAATGGGTAAAAATCGCCGGTATGGAGTAGGTGGCTCAGTGGTATCGAGTCGGCCTGTGGATCTTGAGTACCCTGGTTCGATCCTCACAGCCGACAAACAATTTTCACCAAATTTAAATCTATCCCTGTGGCTTCGCTTCCACTAACATCTTTGGGGTGCGTGATTTGACGGTTGGTAATTGCACTTCACGCAAAGAAATATATCACTTACCGTGATCTACTCTAGCAGAGTGTCACACCCAGTAATGGGTAAAAATCGTTGGTATGGGGTAGGTGGCTCAGTGGTAACGAGTCGGCCTGTGGATCTTGAGAACCCTGGTTCGATCCTCACAGCCGACAAACAATTTTCACCAAATTTAAATCTACCCCTGTGGCTTCGCCTCCACTAACATCTTTGGGGTGCGTGATTTGACGGTTGGTAACCGCACTTCACGCGTAGAAATATATCTGCTACGGCAGTGTGCCACACCCAGTAATGGGTAAAAAGACGTGATGATACATTTATAAAATTGCAGGTATTCCAGTTTTAAAAATGTGAATATGCAAAGATTAAGAAGAAAAATATATATGCAAGACAAGATTCAGCAGATATTCCTTGAATTTGTGCAAATTTGCAGTAACGATTAGTTGTGTGTATTACTTATTTACTGTGCTTCTATTTATAGCTATTGCGCATTTTATTTATTTTAGTTTATTGCCATTAAAGGAATTATTAGTTTTACGATCAATTGGAATTTGCATCAGTATGATTTCTTTCAAATAAAATTATTTGTTCTGTTTTTATAATAAATGCTCTATATTATTTTTAATAGCTAGATAATATTGATATATTATTAATTTGTTGCAAAATATCTAATTTTGTTTTATCTAAACATTATGTCTTGTTGCATCAACTAAAGTTGAAATTTAAATTTGGTTTATTTAAATACAGGATGTTTCAAAATGATTGCAACAAAATTTAAGGGTATATGTTATTTGATGTACTGATTAGAATGTAACAAGAATTTATGCAAAATTCAGTAATTATATGCTTCAAAACAATTATTAGATTCTTGAATATATACATACATAGTTAACATCACGCTATATCCCATTAAATGGGGTAGCACGAACCCGTCAACATTCTCATCCTGACACACGATACTCGATTCGACCACATTAACACTTCCTCCATACAAACTCTTTCTTTTCTCACAACCAAAATTCATCAACACACAACAAACATTCATCCATTCGCTCTTGTACACCAGTTTCGTAAATCTTCACTTACGCCCACTTCTCTAACAACGAATCTATAAGAAATGAAGGCAGCATCCCCTGCGCTTGTTTAAAAATACATTTAACTTGAATAATATGTTAAAATCTAGAAGATATATGCACTTGGAGACCTAGTCAATTAAATCAACGGGTCAAAATACATATGTATGTATGTTCGTACAAGAAAGAATATTAGAGCAATCATTTTGAATTTAAATCTACCTCTGTGGCTCCCCCTCCATTAATATCTTTGGAGGCCGTGATTTGACGGTTGGTAACTGCACTTCACGCGAAAAATATATCACTCACCGAGATCTGCTACGAAAGAGTGCCACATCGAGTAAGGCGTGATGATATATTTATATTTATTTCATAAATCTTCAGCAATTTTCAATAAAATTTAACCAAAATATTCTCAGACACCAGTTTTTGAACAAAATCTCAAAAACTAAAAAATATATGCACTTAGAGATCTTGTCATTGAATTCAACATGTCAAAATACATATGTTTGCAAATTTTAATTGCAATATTCGTACGAGAAAGAATATTAGAGCACATTTTGAAATTGACCTAAAATTGAAAAAATTCTCAAAAGATAGTTTTTTAACAATATCTTAATATCTGAAAGAATTTTAAAGCAAACAATTTGAAATTGACCTAAAGTCTTACTCATCTCCCCCTTATTACGATACTGTATTTTAAAGTATGGCAATTTACTACAGCAGATCCCAGTAGGCGATATATTTTTGGTTTTAGAGATATTTCTAATATATTAATAATGAAATTATAATTATAAACAGTAGTCCATTTATTCATTATACAATATGAGATAAATGCCTTTTAGTAATGTTTATAAATATAATTTAATTATTTATAACTTTTAAATCAGTGGCATTAAAAATGTTTACTTTATGTAAACTGCAATTAATTTTGCGAATTAAAAATATTTCAGTTTTATAATCAGTACATTGAGTACTATATGAGGTTAAAATAATTTGTGAAACACCTTGTATAGTGTGTTTAACAGCCGTCAAATCATAACCCCTAAAGATATAAGTGAATTGAACTGATTGTCAGAAGTTATAATAAATATTTATCTTGTTTACTAATGTAATTTCGTCTTATCAATACCGATAAAACTGTTTGAGGACTACTGAACATTAGTGATTTTCAAATATTTACAGCAAATATTGAACAGATATCAAATCTCAAAAGGCAGATGAAAAGATAAATATTTTATTGTTTTGTCATAAACTGTCTAAAAATGATTAATTGCCAAGCATAAAATTTGAACAAAGTCAAAACATTTGAAAATGATGCAAAGCGGAAACAATGTAAAAATGCGTAAAATCAAGGCCGATGTGCTAAGTGCATGAAAAATAAACTTGTATGCAAAAAAAGAAATAATAATTGCAACCGAATATAAACTAATAAATGGTTCAAGATATAGTATATCCACACACCATATTAGGCGTCTCGTACTGCGCATGTCCGAGCAAGGCGCATGCGCGTTTAAAACCGACCGCAGAGAGCACGTCTCAGTAGCTTGTTGAGTCCATTGGAATTTAGTTGAGAGTGAACAGTGTTAGCAAGTGTTAGTGAGTGTTGAACTAGTGACAAAGCTGATAAACATTGTTTTTGTGGTCACACTGTTAGTTTCTAACTAATAAAAATGTGTGATACAAATTCTAGTTCCACGCAAAGTATTGCAGACTATCTTGCACAGTTACTGAAAGACAGAAAACAGCTTGCAGCTTTTCCAAATGTCTTCATACATGTTGAACGTCTTTTAGATGAAGGTTAGTGAGAATTTTCCTTATTTCTAGACGATTCCATGACTTGGAACAAGTCACATTGAATAGAAACATCTGTAAACGTGTTTTAAGTAACATGTGTGTTGAAAACGTTTCAAGTTGTTCGCCGGCAAGACTCCGACGAGATCTTGGGCGTGTACAACTGCACGCTGCAATTTTTTTACTTTATTTTTATAAATACGTCGTATTTATCATGTAAAGTTAATCTTTTGCCAGGTTCAGTACTTTTCCGCGACTTGTGACATGTTCGCGGCGAATTTTACAGGAATCGGTTTGGTTTTTACGTAACTGCACGTTTTAATTTTTTTTACACTCGTATCTATTTCTAAACTTGTTTCACATGTTTGCCGTCGTAATGAGTTTAGTTGAACTAGGAACAAAGTCTGGTAAAATGTAAAAATATTAGTAACGCAGGCGTGGTTAGAAAAAGAAGAATGTAGATGTAGGTGATGTGATTCAAAAGCAAAGGTATTTGTTATGTAAATGAAGTTAGAACGACATTGCGGCTGCCTCACAGGTGCTACTTGATCGTCCGTTGTTTGGAATGTAAATTTATTCTGTGCTATTCAAAAAGGAATTCATACAAATTGACAAACATAATAATATTATAAATTAACTTTAGAGGTTATAATATTTCGCAAATTTATTGTCAAAATAACTCATGTTTTTATTGTTTCTTCCTATTTATTGGACCTATCGATATCCGTAAACAATCAATTAAAATATTTATTGTTTAAAACACTAACGTATTTATTTTCGATACGTGATATTTTTATAAACAGTAGAAAGTATAAAACAATTTTGTTTAAACAACTTAACAATAAACAATGTTTGCAAAATAGGTAAGTTATGATACATTTTAAGAAATCGTATTAAACTGTTGACCAAATGTAATTTATTATTAATTAACAATATTTTATGCGGTAAACAGCCTGAAGATTTAGGTTATAAATTACTGGAGAAATATTAAAATGTCTCCCGCCAAGAACAAAAAAAGATAAATTCCCTTTTGGGCCAAGTTTTTTCACAGATATGTGGTTATGTTTTTACTCTTTGTCTTTGTAATGAATTTCTATTCTTAAAATCGAGTTTGAGAGCTTGAGCTGGTTGAGTGGGCGTTCGATATGACCCATCCTTTGTAATAAAATCTTAGATTATAGGTACGTTAATTTTATTCTTTTCTTTCTAATTAAGATTGCACAATTTTATGCAATTTTATAAGTCAGGTTAGTGATTTAAAATTATTTATAAAATACCTTACAATTTTAGTAATTTACGTTTAAAACTATTGTACAGGAATATTTTAAAAATTGAATGTAAAATTATAAATTATATTATAAATATGTATTTAAATAAATATATCATTATGCCTCTTGTTACTGGGTGTAGCACACTGCCGTAACAGATCTTGATAAGTTATATATTTCTTCACGTGAAATACGGTTACCCAAATTACGACTCCTAAAAATGTTAGTACAAGGAGAGCCACAGAGGTAGTTTTAATTGAACTCGGGTTCTCAAATCCATAAGCTGACTCGATACCACTGAGCCACCTACCCCATAATATGTATTTAAGATAAATCCAATTGTAAAAATTAATATTTCTAAGAAATATAAAAATTGTTTGTCGGCTATGGGAACTAAACTAGAGTTCTCAAATCCATAGGCCGATTCGATATTATTGAATGATAAAATAATTATATTATAATGTAATAAATAGGTAACTACATTTTATTTTTCAATCTTCCAGAGCAGAAAGTATAAATTTAGTTGATTCGTGCTTAATCTTCTTTCTGTTTTGATACAATAGAGTATGATTTGAAAAAGAAAAATTCTTTGTTTCATTTATTTAAATTACGAAAAAAAAGTTTGTTTTCTTTCATTTTATATTTACTAAAAATATGTGGGAAATATTACATTGCCTGTAATTAATTATTTTTAATTAGATTGCGCCTTTAAATCACTTTTCAGGCACTAAATGATTGTATTTCTGTGGTTCATATTCTATTATAAGCTAATATAATTGGGATTAAATGTCTGTTCTGTAAAGTAACAAATAAATAAATAATAATTTTGAAAATTCAGATTTGCTGTACACAGTTTTCTATAACAGCAATTAAATTGTACAAAATAGCAAATAAGTACAGTTTTAAATATCATACACATTTAATTTGTTGTTTTAAACTAATACATATATTATGCCACCTTTTACTCATTACTGGGTGTGGCACTTTGTCGTAGCAGATCTTTTTAAGTGATATATTTAGGCTCAGCCGTCAAATCGCAGCCCCCGATGATATTAGTGTTGAAGAAGCAACAAAATAATAAATTTGGAATAGTGTCAAAATTTGAACTTCAAATATTATTCCAATTAATTTTTATTATATGATATGACTGAAAGTACACTAATTTTTTTTTATTACGGCAGAAAAATTCGGATGACGCCTGGATTCGAACCATGACACTATGACAGAATAATTCGGTTGACGACATACTTCGTTCACAGGTTTCGTGGTGTAGCGGTTAGCATCTCTGCCCGGCAAGCGGAGGGTCCCTGGTTCGAATCCAGGTCTCATCATAAAAATTGAAATTATTCGAATTGTTCCCCGGGTAAAACTTATGCGATAATTCTTCTTGTCAACCCTCTATATCTGTGAATGTACTCTAACAAAGCGCGCAACAGGTTATGGGTGGATGGTGTACCTTGCTTGTCGAAGCATTGAATTCACCCCAGTTAGGGGTAGTATAGAGTCTAGTCGGATTATATACCTACCTGTTGCACACATACATACTTGCATACAGGTATTTTTGTTCGTAAAGTGTTATGTGTGTGAGTGTACCTGTACGCATCAGGTTGATCCGCTGTCCTGGTTTTTACACTTGATTCTCGATGGCGTTGCGTATGCCAAGCAGTGGCGGAGACAAGGGATTTTTCTTATCCGAGAATTTATTTAAAAATACTTTTTGGTTATATGTAAGTTAGCATAATGGAATCACTTTTATCAAATACAGAAGAATGCAGGTATAATGTAGGTAAATTAAATAGATAATGGCTATTTTTAAAGTACAAAAAATTACTGTAATTTTGTTTTGTTTATTATAATTATTTACAGTTGTTTATAGCATTCGTAATTTTTACTAGCAGTTGTAACTTGCTGTCTGGTAATTTAGCGCTCTCGTTTGCGGCGAGAGTTTGTTGTTTTTAAGTAAAAATACAATTCTAGGTCTCTAAAAAATATTGAACCCCTATTTGTTTTTTTTCCGTAAGTTGCTTGTTAGGGGTACAAAGCACCCCTGAAAGGTGGCAAAAGAAAGAATCGTCATAAATTAAATTAAATATTACGCGTTCAATATTGGTTACCCCTGGGTAACGAAAATAGATTCAGCGACCCTAAAAACCCTCAAGTAACTAGTTTTGAACCTAAAACTCGATTTCAGTTGAACATCGTAATTTCATCCCCCCCCATCCTTTTTTTTAACCCCTTAAAAAGTGCATATGATCAAAATGAAAATAGATTTTGGCGATCCCAAAAACCCCTGGGTAACCGATGTTGAACGCTTAATATTTAATTTCATTTATGGCGATTCTTGCTTTTACCACCTTTCAGGGGTGGTTTGTACCTCTAAAAAGCAACTTTCGGAAGAAAAAAAATAGGGGTTCAATATTTTGTCGAGTTCTATTAGTGTGCCAAGTTTCATTTAAATCGGTGAGTGACAGTTGGGTAGTGTTACTTGGAGTCACGTACCCCATAATATAGTATGAATTATATTACATTACTCGCCTACAACTATTTTGATCCACAAATCATCTAAATTCGATTTCAAATCGAAAGTAATTTTAAACTTCTGTCGTTTTCCCATACTTTGATAATATTCCAATCGACTCCATTGATATAAACGAGTTCAATTAGTGTGCCAAGTTTCATTTAAATCGGTGGGTAACAGTTGAGTAGTATTACTTGTTACCAAAAAAAAAAAAATCGATAAAAAATATTAAATAAACACTTGGCTAAGTCTCACAAAATTCAGCCTCCAAGTCACCTTATGAGGGCATCGTCAGAGGCTGGCCAGCACAGTTAGTAACCATAGACGCGTTTCGCTCTTATTAGAGCTCATCAGTATAGATTACTCACTTCTTCACCTAGAACAAAGTTCACGTGAAGAAGCTGGTGACGAAGTGATTTAGCCAAGTGTTTATTTAATCTTTTTTACTAAACCTAGTTTCACCAAGTGTATGGATGACAATTAATTTTGTCTTTGATGTTAAAAAAATAAATATTTCGCTCCTAAATGAATATCTTGTTTCTCCGCTACTGCTAATGGCCGTCGTCTGAGTATGCATTGTATGTCCGATGGTTTGATTTTGCCGATTCCGTTATATGACGAGTGCCTCAACCTTTTTCCAGCGCGTACGCTCTTCACGTCTTCGCCGACTTCGTTTGACCCGAAACAGTTAGAAGAAGTTAGAAACCGACTTCGTGTAACCTCCTTGCGAAGGAATTTTACACATCAGTTTTTAACCCAAATATTAACAATATTTTCAACTGTTCAAATGAGAACTAGATTTTATAAAACTAATAAAATATATCATCACGCCTTTTACCTATCACTAGGTGTGGCACTCTGCCTAAGCACATCTCAAATCACGGCCCCCAAAGATGTTAGTGGAGGAGAGCCACAGGGATAGATTTAAATTGGTGAAAATTGTTTGTCGGCTGTGGGGATAGAACTAGGGTTTTCAAGATCCACAGGCCGACTCGATACCACTGAGTCACCTACCTAATTAAGATTAAACCTGTAATTATATTTTATTGTGTGTAGTTAGCACCGGAATTTTTTATAAGTGAAACAATATTTGGAAGTCTAGGCTTCGCTCGGGAAATAACGAGAGATGGAAAGTTTAAAATGAACAATATGAAATCAAGGAACAACTTTTTACACAATTTTTCTTCGATTTTCCGCTCATATCTGGAAAACGGTTGATGATATTGAGTTCCTGATTGTTTTCTTACCAATTTTCTTTTAAAATCACTTACTAAATGAATTCTTTGGAAATGTGTCTTCATCTGTGGCCAAACAACATAAGAATATCAAGTTTCATCAAAATCGTTAAGAGCCAATTCATAGAGATTATTAACACACACAATTAATGGGGTAGATGGCTCAGTGCTGGATCCAGAGAACCCTGGTTCGATCCCCACAGCCGGCAAACAATTTTCACCAATTTAAATCTACCTCTGTGGCTCCTCCTCCACTAATAGCTTTGAGGGCCGTACTTCACGCGAAGTAATATATCACTTACCGAGATCTGCTTACAGTACAGTGCCACACCCAGTAATGGGTAAAAGCCGTGATGATATATTTATTTATATATAGTTGAGATATTAATTATACAACAGACATCTAACTATTTGTAATGTTTATGGAGACCGTTATTTGACCTTGCGTGCATAAATGTATCACTTATCGAGATTTGCTACGGCATAGTGTCACACACAGTAATGGGGAAAAGGCTTGATATTTTTTTTAATTAGAAATGACGAGCATACCAGTGTTAGCTAAAATGTTTATTTTCGTACATATTTATGCAAATTTAAAAAAAGATTTTTTTTGTTCCAATATGAATATAACAAATAATATATACAGTTCAATTTTTATGCATAAATTCTAAAACACCCTGTGTAACTTAAGTATAACAACTGCTTATTTTGACAATAGTAATCATATTGTTGTGAAGTAATAAATTTTAATATTTTTTTTATTCAAGGTAAACTTATTTTGTTTTATTTGTTTACGGTAGAGTAAAAGAGCTATTAAACTAGTACTGTTGAAATTTGCAAGTTAAATATGTAAATTTAAAAATGTACACACAAAAATGCGTAATGTTTAATTAAATTTCTGTATGCAAATTATTCGACATACCTTTGACAATAAAATACTTACTGTTGAGCAATTTATTGTTCCAAATTTCTTATCTACAATATTCGTAACAGATTATTTAAATATTTCATTTACAAAGAAATATATTCTGGTGGAATTAGAATAAAAAAATTGATACACAAACTTGTGTGTCAAAATTATGACACTTACCAATTTTATTCATATTTACAAGTTATCTGAAAAAATGGTAATGACAAAAAAGTAATAAATATGTATTAAATTCATATAAAAAAGTACAAAGAATAAGATAGGTGACATGTAAACTTGTATAGCTAACAAATATTCACAAAAAATTGTGTACAAAAAACAATTGACCAAAGAAATAAATATCAATTTTACCGCCAAAATAATAATTTAAAATTTGGTTTAAATAAATAAAAGCAACCCAAATGTTTGACAAAAATGTCATGGCAGTTGATTTCGCGTTTCTTTTGTTTATTTAAACTAAGTTTAAAATTTAATTTTTGGCGGTACAATTGACTATAAAACTTTCATAATTGAAACAATAGAAAAAAATTTATAAGCTATAACTAACAATATCTTGAAAGTTATAAAAATAGGTGTTAAGAAACAAATGAACTGCAAAAAATTCTAGACCAATTAAACAAAAAAATAAAGCTTTACCTCTCTATAAAAATGATATTAAAATATAAAACAAAGAGTAAAATAGGCATGGAAAAAAGGTATAAAAATAAGTGTTTAAAATCAACCTATAAAATTTTCGTAATCAAAAGTTCTGTGAGTAAATTTATATAATAAAATAAATTGCAAGTTGCTTGAATTTTTACCGTTATCTTTGTTATTAAAATTCCAGCAATAATTGTTGAAAAATATAATAGCTTTTTAAAATACTTTGAACAAATATATTCTGTCTACCGGCTTTGAATTTCTGGAAATTATGTTAAAAATTTGGAATTGAAGAACCTGACTTAAAATCCGTAAAAAAACACGCTTGAATTTGTTTATAATATCCGAAAAAAAAAAATATTTATAGTAAAAATATAATTGTTTATTTTAATTTCCTAAATAAATATATTATCACGCCATTTACCCATTACTGGGTGTGGGTGGCACTTTGCCGTAAGCAGATCTCAATTTTTGTCAAATCTCACAAAATGAATTGTATTTTACATATAGTAAACATTTTTAATACCGCTTGTTTGCGAGATATTTCTAATATATTAATAATTAAATTATTATTCATTATACAATATTAGATCAATGCTTATTAGTGGCACTAATTTTTTTACTTCATATAAAATATAATGAATTTAGCAAATTTTGAAAAAATAAAATAAGTGTTATAAGTTGTGAAACAGCCTGTATATCAGGTACAAAGATTTGCTACGGCTTAGTACCACATCCAATGAAAAGCGTGATGATTTTGTTTATTTATTTTTAATTTCTTATTTTCATTATTATCCTCACATATACCGTTACTTCTCAAGCAAAACTCAGTCTTCAAGATATTATTTTTAAAATGATGTAATTAATGTACTATAATTACTGAAATTAAGTTATATATATAATTGAATTAAAGGCTTGACAGTTACGTCATTTTTAATTTATTTGTTGTATAAGACATACATAATTCATATTGTTTCTTTCATTTGCATTTTCAATATTTCTCAATGAAAGTACAACGCATTTTGTTTCTTGTTTCGTTATGATTTAAAAATAATATTTGTCTTTTACCAAAATCATTAGCTGTACAGAAATATTATAAAAGAAATATTACAGCAATTAAAAATATTTCTTCTGCACCCAATACTTTTATTCCCTACCCTTCGTCTAAATTTTCTCTTCAACCCCTAATTTCCACCCTCGTCTTGAACTTGCCACCCTCGGTGCCCGCATATTGTCACTCAGGGCCCAGATATCGCCAATTTAAATGTCAGATTGCTGTGCGTAGCTAGTATGAAACGCGCTCCACTAGCCAGGGCCGGCGCAAGGGGGCAGGGGGCGGTGTCTGCATTCCACAGAACCTGTCTCTCCTCTACGTCGCTGGGCCCCTTGTCCATAGATGTGGGCTCTCTCACACAGAGAAAGACAGACAGAAGTGTGTTTGGATTTCTGGTCGAGTAATTTGATTCTGCAGTGTTAATTGATGATTATAGGTTATTGGTTTTAATTTTTTTCATGATTTGAAGTTAATTGCATGAAGGGTAATATTATATACTATGCAAATTTGTAACTGTTGTAGTTGAAGTTTCATCATTAAAAAGATAAAATAAGCATAAGTTTTGTTTTTGGGTGGGTTTTAACTTACAAAATAAATAAATATATCATCACGCCTTTTACATATTACTGGGTGTAGCACTCTGCCGTAAGCAGATCTCGGTAAGTGACATATTTTTTCGCGTGAAGTGCGGTTTCCAGCTGTCAAATCACGGCCCCAAAGATATTAGTGGAGGGGAAGCCACAAGGATAGATTTAATTTAGTGAAAATTGTTTGTCGGCTGTGAGGATCGAACCAGGATTCTCAAGATCCACCTACCCCATGTCTCATTTATAAGCGAAATCTGCTTAAGCAGAGTGCCACACCCAGTAATGGGTAAAAGGTGTGAATATATCATCACTGAGTGTGGCACTCATTTCGGTAAGTGATATATTTCTTTGCGTGTAGTGCGTTTATCAGCCGTCAAATCGCGGCAAAGATATTAGGGGAGGGGAGCTACAAGGGTAGATTTAATTTAGTGAAAATTGTTTGTCGGCTATGGGGATCGAACCAGGGTTCTCAAGTTCTACAGGCCGATTCGATACCACTGAGCCACCTACCCCCATGTCTCATTTATAAGCGAAATCTGCTTAAGCAGAATGCCACACCCAGTAGTGGGTAAAAGGCGTGAATATATTATCACTGAGTGTGGCACTCTGTCGTAGCAGATCTCGGTAAGTGATATATTTCTTTGCGTGTAGTGCGTTTATCAGCCGTCAAATCGCGGCAAAGATATTAGGGGAGGGGAGCTACAAGGGTAGATTTAATTTAGTGAAAATTGTTTGTCGGCTGTGGGGATCGAACCAGGGTTCTCAAGTTCAACAGGCCGATTCGATACCACTGAGCCACCACCTACCCCCATGTCTCATTTATAAGCGAAATCTGCTTAGGCAGAGTGCCACACCCAGTAATGGGTAAAAGGCGTGAATATATCATCACTGAGTGGAACTCTGTCGTAGCAGATCTCGGTAAGTGATATATTTCTTTGCGTGTAGTGCGTTTATCAGCCGTCAAATCGCGGCAAAGATATTAGGGGAGGGGAGCTACAAGGGTAGATTTAATTTAGTGAAAATTGTTTGTCGGCTGTGGGGATCGAACCAGGGTTCTCAAGTTCAACAGGCCGATTCGATACCACTGAGCCACCACCTACCCCCATGTCTCATTTATAAGCGAAATCTGCTTAGGCAGAGTGCCACACCCAGTATTGGGTAAAAGGTGTGAATATATCATCACTGAGTGTGGCACTCTGTCGTAGCAGATCTCGGTAAGTGACATATTTCTTCGCGTGTAGTGCGTTTATCAGCCGTCAAATCGCGGGTCCTAAAGATATTAGTGGAGGGGAAGCCACAGGGGTAGATTTAAATTGGTGAAAATTGTTTGTCGGCTATGAATTGTAGATTGTTTTTAGTTATATTATATATCTAGGTCGTCACTTATAATTAAAAATATAACAAATTGTTTTCTATACTGTAATTGGAGTTATACTTAACGTGTAACATTTTAAATAATAAATAAATGAACGTCTGACTTCGTAATACACCGCATAAAGTATTAATTTCAATTGTAATTAAAAATCAAAACAAAATCAAATATGTAATTAATTTAATAGACAAACAGAAAACGTATAGAAATATATTCTTTTATCTATTGAAATGTAATATTGTAGGCGTAGAATTTCTCCATTGTTATTTTAGTGCCCTCTCAGACTTAGAGATTGTATTTCACCCTTTAGGGGTGTGGCACCTAACCCTTCGTTCTTAGCGTTTGACATAATGACCCTTATGTGTACACTCCCAGACATAAACATACAAAAAAACTTGTCGATGTGCATTTGTCGGTTCAAACGTTCGAACAAAGTCAACTAGGGGGAAAAAGTTAACAGGTGAATACAGGTACTCTGAGTATCAAAAGAATTGTTGAGTCACTGTAGTACGAACACTTCTTATTAATAAAATAAGAAATATATGTATTATCACGTCTTTTACCCATTACTGGGTGTGCTATTCTCCCGTAGCAGATTTCGATATTGATATATTTTGCGAGTGGAGTCGACAAGTGACGGTCTTCAAATTTATTCAAATATTCAAAATAATTTGATGTAATTGTTCTGCCATATCCGTCAGTACGGTGGTGTAGATAGCGATACGGAATTTGAATCTGGAGATCCCGAGTTCGAATTTCAGTTAAGCTAAAAATTATATAAACTACTACACTGCAGCTCGGTGAGTGCGGACCCTGTACTGTAATTGGGATTAAGTTCCTGTTGTACAGCGTAACATAAATAAATAAATAAATATGAACGATTAATTGAACTGTTGTTACACCCAGAACTGGATAAAATGCGTGATAATAAACAATATGGGGTAGGTGGCTCAGTGGTATCGAGTCGGTCTATGGATCTTGAGAACACTGGTTCGATCCCCACAGCCGACAAACAATTTTCACCAATTTAAATCTACCCCTGTGGCTCTCCCTCCACTAATATCTTTGGAGGCCGTGATTTGACGGCTGGTAACCGCATTTCACGCGAAAAAATATATCACTTACCGAAATTTGTTTAGGCAGACTGCCACACCCAGTAATGGGTAAAAGGCGTGATGATATATTTTTTTTTTTATAATAAACAATAAATTCATGTAATTTCTTGTATTATTTCTGTGAATCTAGGACTAAAAAACAAAACAGCAAATTGCAATTAATGTTGATTTGCAATAAATGAGTTGCGTATTGATTTATTGACTTATTAATGACAGAAATTATATTAACAACGTCCCTGGATTTTCTATTATTATGTTAAAGATTAATAAACAAACATATTATATATTCAAGCAAGTAATGTAGTAATATTATTACAAAAGTGAAAGTGGTGAACGAAAATTGCTTTTGTCATTTTTACTAGAATTTGTTATTGATTTGTACCAGTTCTTCTCAAACGGTTTACTATTTTACACAATTACTACTGCACAATAGGAATTTAATTCCAATTACAGTAGTTCATATAGAAATCTGAATGAGTCGAACATAATTTTATTTTTGAATATAAATTGAAGTTAGCCAGATATTTTCAGCTGTGAACTGTGGCTATAACAATTTGACATTTATATAAGCTATTTATTTATTTTACCGGTTTCAGAATATTAAACCTATGTTTACATGCACAAAAGTAGGCTGGTAAGTAAGTAATAACTGTATTCTGTACGGTAATATTACCATACTGACTTGTCAAAACAGTCAAGTCAATGAAAACAAAACACAATGATAATATAACACTATTCATATAAACTCAAAACAACAATAATACAAAGATTACTTCTCCTGCTTATCATAATATATATATATATATATATTAATTGTACAGTCTTTCAAATTAGAAATGACCACGATATGACGTTTAAATAAAGAATGTATTTATAAATATGATACAAAACAATTGTAACCATGGCTTTAAATAAAAACATACAGACCACGGACTTATAATGACAATGACGTTGTTATTCATAAAAGAATTTCAAAAAATAATATTTATTAATGACGTTAACATGTTTATATTCTGTAACCGGTAAACTATTGAACAAACCACGGATGTTATGAGTCATAACAGGCCTTAGATGTCGACGAGCCTGGATTTCAAACTGACATCTGCGGCTGTAATGATACTCATAACATTCCTAGGTATGTTAATAGCTATTGTACGTTTAAATATAAAATTTATTTTTTTCTACTCCTATTATTAAAATGTCATTTAACGTACTGGTTTCCATGACGCTAAATCACATGTTGACAAACCGTGGCTTCGAATGTTTTAGTCACGGCTTGGGGTGAAGTTAGCTTCAGGAATTTGTCATTGTAACTTAACCTTACTTTTGAAATAATTCATAAAACTTTACATTTTGTTGTTGACTTAATTTGCGATCGTAGAAAAAGTTTAGTATATGATTAAATAGACTTTTATAAAACTTGTTACATAATACTATCATGTAATTTATCATAATTTGAATCATCAATATTATTATAAAGTATTGACTCAGACCTCAGAAATTCCACTATTTAAGTAAATAAATTTGATTGGTTCAATCAATTTACAAGTAACCAATGATAGTTAAACAAACAATGATATCACTTTGATTTTCCTTGTGACATACTGCAAATAAGATAAATGTTTGATTTTATAAGATAGAATTTCATTGGGCCTGGAATCCAGTAGACGTATGTTGTGATAACAAAACAAAATGTCGTGAACACAAAAGAAAACTTGAGATATTTAGTAAAATTGAAACAGAATAAAATGAACCAATTTGTATTGTGATAAGAATGTCAAGTGCATCGTACTTTGAGTAGTTATCGCGTTTTGTTATTTTAGTATTTTCACACACGCCTTATCAGTAGCATTGTTTTGAATTGTTATCAGTATTCAGTACATATTTATTTTGTTTTTCAGTCAAATCTACATTTTTTTATAGTTAATTAGCTTTAAAACCTACAGTTAAGTTCAAATAACATTTTTTTTATCAAATTATAAGTGCTTATTATTTGAAATTGTTGTTAGAGCTTTTTAATGAGGTATTTGATTAAAAATGTTATTGTGTTATTACATTTATAATAAATTATTTGTTACGCGCCTAATATTATAATCAAATTTTGTAGCGATGCAGATATACAGGATGTTTCTATACCTCTGTACGAAACTTTAATGACATATATAATTTGAAATTCGCAAAAATTGGGGTATTTCATTCCTAGCGAATATTTTTAGTGTCACTGGTTTAATTCGGAATTTTGCGCCGCTTCTCCATACATTAACAGCATATCCACTAATTCACTGTTGCTATATATTTTTCTCATTTTTTTTACCCTTTCAATACCGTATACGAAATCAGACTAGGTACTCAAATAAAAATAAGGCATTACACCAGGTACCTACATAATAACTAATTCATAAATAATTATTTGTAGGTAGTGTTTATACTTTTATTTCATTAGTAACATAATTATAGATAATTAAATGTACTATTAAACCAGTGACACTAAAAATGCTCGCCAGGAATGAAATATCCTAATTTTTGCGAAATCAAAAAAAATCTGTTTTTTTAATCAGTATATCAAATTATGTGTCATTTAAGTAAAGTAGATGGCTCAGTGGTATCGAGTCGGCCTGTGGATCTTAAGAACCCTGGTTCGATTCCCACAGCCGACAAACAATTTTCATCAATTTAAATCTACCGCTGTGGCTCCCTCTCCACTAATATCTTTGGGGGCCGTGATTTGACGCCTTGTAACCGCACTTCACGGGGAATAATATATCACTTACCGTGATCTGCTTCGGCAGAGTGCCACACCCAGTAATGGGTAAAAGGCAAAATGATATATTTATTTTATTTATTATATAGAAATATAAATATATCATCACGCCTTTTACCCATTACTGACTGTGGCACTGTGTTGAAGCAGTTCTCGGTAAGTGCGGTTACCAGCCGTCAAATCACGACCCTTAAAGATGTTAGTAGAGGGGGTACCACAGGGGTAGATTTAATTTGGTGAAAATTATTTGTCGGCTGTGAGGGTCGAACCAGGGTTGTCAAGATCCACAGGCCGACTCGATACCACTGAGCCACCTATCCCATTATTTTATTTATTATATTAAAGTAAATGGTATATTTATAAATTGCAGTTGTTTCTGAGTGGTTTGAATATCACTATAAGCTGCAAGTCCTTTCTATTGTTATTGTAATTATTATTAACAAAATTTGTAACGAATCTAAGTATATAGAAATGTGAATAGAGCACCAGAAGTATGCATTAATATAAATTAAAAATTAAACGAATAGTCAGGCAATTAAAAATTCCTCATGTGAAGAATTCGCTATTAGCAATTTCAAAAACATCTAGCGCGCATGCAGCTGGACTTGTGAATAAACATCGGTATTCTTAGAAATCGTTGGCGTCTATTTTAGGCGTCCGGTGTTTCACGATTCCAACTAAACCAAACCAAAATCCCTACATTCGACACTGCTTTTGTGCGCATGTTGGAAAACTGCCGTGCATATGCGACACTTCATGTATGTGAACAGCGGCGGAGAGCAGAAAATTTTCCTCCGGGGCTGGGAAATATTATTATTCTTAAATTATATATAAAGTTTTATTCTTTTATTGGAAACATTGTTAGCTTTTAAAAAATATCTATACAGGGTGTTTCACAACTTAGAGCAAAAAATTAAAGGGTATATTCTGTCCGACGTGCTGATCATGAAACAAAAAGAATTTTTTTTTAAATCGTAAAACTATTTTCCATATTTCTCAGTCCAAAATTTTTCGTTGCAACTGCCACTGGGTGGATGATTATGTTAAAGTTATTAATTAAATAAAATTCTATTATAAATAACTGCTAATAATTGAATAGTGTAATTATTCTTTCGTAGTTGATACCTACTTCATTGTTTGTGTTTAATAGCAAAGCGAATCCAGTGCAGTACTACAAAACATGTTTTAGGTAACAACCCTTAATTTTTCGAATTAAAAAAAAAAAATTTTGTTTCATGATCAGCACGTCGTACAGAATATACCCTTTAATTTTTTGCTCTAAGTTGTGAAACACTCTGTATATTCCTACCACTCAGAATCATTTGTAGGTGGCATCATAAATGAAACATAGTATAGATAATTTTCGACAAAGATTCAGGACTTAGAGCTACCTCTTTAGGTGTTTCTATAAATAAATAAATATATGATCACGCCTTTTACCCATTACTGGATGTGGCACTCTACCGTAACCAGATCTCGGCAAGTGATATATTTTTTCACGTAAAGTGCGGTTACCAGCCGGCAAATCACGGCCCCCAAAGATATTAGTGGAGGGGTGTTTCTATATATCTCTAATATGTCGTTTGTGATAAAATTTGTGAATCGGTTTTATTTATTTTTTATTATTTGTAATTATAATTTTCACTTATAATCTTGTTACAGTATTGATTCTCTCCGGAATTTTTCTGTAATATTTTAAATGCTTTATTAATTATTTATCAAATAAATAACACACACATCACAATAAAATTGACAAACGACAACTTGAAACAAAATGAAGTGAGAGTCTTATACAAATGTAAACGTTTTCAAAACCAGTAGGTACCAACGCATGGTAGAGAAATGAACTTCAATTCTTTTAAATAAATTAAAATTGACTGGAAGCACAAGCTCTGTATTGGGATGTTGTAAGAGCACGGTTTTAACATATTAGAGATAGCTAAAACACCCAAAAATACTGCTCTTGAAACAAGCAAAAACAGAGCTTGTGCTACCAGCCAATATGTTTAATTATGTTTTAATTTTAAATAATTGTAAAATATCATTAATTTGTACTTTCCTTATTATAATTATTTTTTTACTTAACTATAAATATGTTTATCATTCTATCCATTCGATGCAAGTTAGTTTTCATTTTGTGCTGTTTTATCCACGAACTATGGTGTCTCTCTTCTATTTTGTATGGAAATAATCTATCACTTTCTGCACGAATAAGTAAATGAAAGAGCATTTAAAAACACGTGTTCAATTTTTCAAATATTGTAGTCAACCTTACATTTAAAAACTGTAATGCACCAAAATCACTTGGATATGAACAGTGCTTATTCTGTCATTGTAACTTAACCGTCAGTACGGTGGTGTGGATAGCAATATGGAATTCGAATCCGGAGATCCCGAGTTCGAATCTCACTCAAGCTAAAATTATATGAACTAGCACACTGCGGCTCGGTGAGTGCGGATCCTGTATTGTAATTGGGATTAAGTTCCTGTTGTACAGCGTAATATAAATAAATAAATATATAAATATATCGTAAAAACTGCTACTGTTGCTTGACGTCATAGTTATACAGCTAACACTTGTTTCTATTTTACATAATAGGTGTCCAGTATTCTTTTATAACTGGAGGAAGTAAAAAAAAAAGTAAAAAATATATGAAATAATTTCATAAAGAACGTAAAATTGCTCACATCCGTTTCTGCCCTATTACGAATAATTTCTTAAAATGCCGATTACCTCAATTAAGAACTATTCGCTTTGATTTAAATCCCGCTACAAATATCACAGCACACTACAATCGCTGTGCAAATGTTGCAAATATCACGAACACACAAACACAACGTGGTAGAGTGAAACAAGATGAATACATGACCCTGTGTGTCAGAGAGAGATAAATGTATTTGTCTTGTGGTGACGTCATTTGATGCGGTAACCGCCTCGCCTTATCTGTGATCTATGGAACTCTGGCAAGATAGACAAAGAGGGAATTAGAAATAGAGAGATGACAATAAGATTAGGATGGTCTGTTTTTTGTTGTTGCAAACATAATTTTATTTAAATTGTTAACAGGGCTGCAAATCGCTAAAAAAACATACTTTTTCGGTTCCGGTTTTGTTCTTGTGTAAAGTAATTCAATTTTGGAACGGTTCATGAACTGGTTCACAAGATCAGAGCGGTTCATTTGTTTTTATCAATTTATGGGGTAGGTGGCTCAGTGGTATCGAGTCGGCCTGTGGATCTTGTGAACCCTGGTTCGATCCCCACAGCCGACAAACAATTTTCACCAATTTAAATCTACCCCTGTGGCTCTCTCTACACTAATATCTTTGAGATCTGCTTAGGCAGAGTGCCACACCCAGTAATGGGTAAAAGGCGTGATGATATATTTATTTTATATTTTTATGAAACATACGTTGTTTAATATTTAAATTTACAAAGACCTATTTATACATAAATAAATATAAATATATCATCACGCCTTTTACCCATTACTAGGTGTGGCACTCGGCGGAAACTGATCTCGGTATGTGATATATTTATACGCATGAAATACTAATGGGGTAGGTGGTATCTAATCGGCTTGTGGATCTTGAGAACCCTGGTTCTATCCCAACAGCTGACAAACAATTTTCACCAAATTAAATCTACCTCTGTGGCTCCCCCTACACCAACATATTTGGGGGCCGTGATTGAATGGCTGGTAACCGCACTACATGCGAAGAAATATATCACTTACCAAGATGTGCTACGACAGAGTGCTACACTCAGTAATGGATAAAAGGCGTGATGATATATTGAAATAATAGTCCTCAAAGATTTAATCTCTATAAGCCATTAAAACAATTGTTGTGATTTTCCGGCAACATATTTTCTATCTTCTAATATTTGTCTCTAATCGTTCTGCCATCACACATTGACGATTTACTTGAATCGAACCCCGATTCTAGAATCCACAATTCGTTTCAGTGCTACCTTTAAGCTTAAGCCATGTACTTCAGTAAAATAAAATGTTTGTCATGTTGTTGTTGATATTTTAAGTATTAGAAAACCTGCCACGTATTTTGTTTCTATTTATATTTTGCTTAAACCATTCTGCGTCACACATTGACGATTTACTCGAATCAAATCCGAGTTCTTAAATCCAAAATTCAATACGACATTTTTGTCATCTGGTCAATATATCATCATCACTAAAGCTCGGATTTTTAGGCAATTGCCTAGATTCAAATTTTAATATACTTCAGGCAATTTCGTTTTCTATACATAGGTAATATGTTTACATGTAATGGAAGGTTTTTTTTTCGTGTCTTAGAGCCTATTTTTTCTATATTTTGGTTATTGTGCCTATTTTACCTATTTTTGTTGCCTATTCTAACTTTTATTGAGCAAACAAGGTTTATCATCTACTTCAGCACTCGACAAAGTGTTTCAATCTAACCTATAATATTTAAAGTACTTACTTTAATCAAGTTTTTGTGTGTGAATTTAAAATGCCGAAAGAAAAAAACGTTTTTTAGTCAAAATTTTACGTGGCAATTCAATTGTGTCTTTGCCATTAATCAATGGAGCTGAGGTAAGTTTAGACGATATGACTAAATATAAAAACGCCCCTGTCACATTTTGTGATGTCGAACGAAGTTCAATTTACAAGCAAGTTCTGACAGACCGAAGACAGTCCCTTTCTGAAAATTCCATAGAGCAATTGCTCGTAATATTTTGTGAATTAAAGTATACTACATAATTTGAATTTGCATAATAGTAATAAAATGAGTACCCTACATTATTATTTTATTATTATTTTTCAGATTGCGTTAATTTTTGTTTCAATTGATTATTTTTTTCTAACGAAGAGTAAATACGGGTACCAATATTAGAAAATGGATTCGTTTATTTTTTTTAAAACAAATTATTTACATTTATGCTGCCTAAAATCCCGCCTATTTTAGAGTAATTACCGGCCTATATGCCTGCTTATTTGGGTGTTTTTAAGTGCCTAAATATCCGAGCTTTAATCATCACGCCTTTTACCCATTACTGGGTGTGGCACTCTGCCTAAGCAGATTTCGGTAAGTGATATATTTTTTCGCGTGAAGTACAGTTACCAGCCGTTAAATCTAGTCAATGCCATGTGAAATATCAGAATCTTGCATCGTACTTGTATCTTTTTATATGTTTTTGAGGCAATGCTGTCGTCACAGATTGACAGTTTCCTCGACTTTGGTCCCCGCTACACCCACGCATTACTCCACACTGTGAAACCTTCTACAATCTGCTCTTTCAGTTTCAATCTCAAGGTTTCAATCTCCTTCCTTCGTTCGTTTCATTTCACTCGCACTTTGAAATGAATTAGAAATTATCTGTCTACTGCGACATTCTGTTTTTTTTTCTTTTTTTTTCTAATCTCCTTTTCTAGATCTAGTTGTCGCAAGTTGCTATAGCAGTTGGCAAACATTTGAATAACACTGCTTAATTAATGAATTCATTAGAAAGAACACAGTTGGAATGGAATATTCAAATTAGGACATTTGATAGAAATGAAATCATTCGAGATATTTACATTTTACATATACTGTGTGATCGAAATAAATTTATAGTCATGTTATCATAAAATACAGGGCGCGGAACAAGGATGGGCATATTTTACTGCAACAATATATCTTCAATTTTGTTTATAAGAAAAAGACACACGTGACTCATTCTAACTTCATGTTTAATGTTTGAAATCATGATTGGTCTGATTTTAATTAGTGTGATTTTTTTTATATCATTGATTTAAATCATTTATTCTTGTTTGTATTTTGTATTAATTTAATTATATTTCTGGTATAGAGCAAAACAAGTGTCTTAATAAAAATTCAGTTTTGTCCCGCGTGATGGTCGCGCGGGTTGAGAGCCTGACTCGCAACCATAAGATCGTTGGTTCGTGTCCCGCCCGTGGCGACCATACAAAGGACATATCGGCATATGACCTTAGTTGGTCCGATAAATAAATGAAAATTTTTTTTAAAAAAATGAGTTGTTTAAGAAAACAATTTTAAAGTTTATTTTGTAAAACAGATATTATTTATGTAGTGAGTTAATATTATATATGAAAACATTAAATTTCGTGTACACGTATAGTCAAGCATATAGTCTGAAATTTATTTATCTTTTGCCATTTTTTAAAATATTTTAATTAATTACAATCTGGATTTTTATTCGCTTCGCTCTTAATGAAATAGATTTTTATAAAACTTGTTACATAATATATTAATATTATTATCCCCACTTTTATTAGCTATGGGGTAGGTGGCTCAGTGGTATCGAGTCGGGCTGTGGATTAGAGAACCCTGGTTCGATTCCCACAGCCGACAAACAATTTTCAACAATTTAAATCTACTCCTGTGGCTTCCCTTCCACTAACATCTATGAGGGGCGTGATTTGACGGCTGGTAACCGCACTTTACGCGCATAAATATATCACCTACCGAGATCCCTTAAGGCAGAGTGCAACACCCAGCAATGGGCAGAGGGCGTGGTGATATATTTATTTATTTCATTAGTTGCTCAGTGGTATGTAGTTGAGAACTCGGGTTCGATTCCCACAGCCGACAAACAATTGAATCTATCCCTGTGACTCTCCCTCCACTAACTTCTTTGGGGGGCGTGATTTGACGGCTGGTAACTATACTTCACTCGCATAAATATATAATTTACCGAGATCCTCTAAAGCAGAGTGCCACACCCAATAATGGGTAAAATGCGTAATGATATACACTATTTAAAATTATATAGGGATATTTTAATAATTGAATGTAAAATTAAAACTTAATATTAAATATATACTAGGCTTCTCAAATACGTAATTATAAAATTAAAACTTTTAAATATAGTCAAATATTTCTAAGAAAAATAATATCTTAATTATTCTTTCAAGTATTTTGAATATATAGAGTAAATACGATGATCGACTGTTTGAATAATGACAACACTTTGATGATCGGGATATCAGTCTAATATATTTTGAAACGGTTACACTTCCTACGTTTCGGCGATAACTATCGCCTCCCTCAGGGATATGTAACGTCTAGTCATAAGCAGGGTTCGAAGATATATATCGATCGATATATATCATGATATTTATTTTGATATATATATCGTCATATTTTTGCAATGATATATATCCATTATATAAAAATATCAAATAGTTTTTGTGATATAGCCTCCGGAAAAGTGAAATTTTTCGAATTTTTCAGTTTTTCTACTTTTCCGAGGCTATATCTCAAAAACTAAATGTGATATGAAAACGCGCTCAACGGCATTAATTTTCTCGTGCTTCAGTTAACTTATAAACATAGTTTCAGCGATTTTTATTTTTTTTTCAATTTTCCGCCAAAAAATCGCAAAAAGCGGTCTTTTAACATTTCCTCGAAAACCAGAAGTCATATGTATTTGAAGATTGCACCACTGGATTCAGTGGGTCAAAATACATATGTATGTAAATTTTCGTTGTAATAATCCTACGTTTAAGGATTTTTGGGAAAATTGAATTAAAATCTGAAAAAACCAAAGGGGTACCCCTTAGGAAATAATTAAAAATATTAAATTGCATAAAATTGTATGAAAATGTGCTTATAAGTCAATTTGGACACTGGGAATTCAACGCCGTTGAGCGCATTTCCATATCTTGTTTAGTTTTTGAGATATAGCCTCCGGAAAAGTGAAATTTTTCGAATTTTTCAATTTTTCTACTTTTCCGAGGCTATATCTCGAAAACTAAATGTGATATGAAAACGCGCTCAACGGCATTAATTTTCTCGTGCTTCAGTTAACTTATAAACATAGTTTCAGCGATTTTTATTTTTTTTCAATTTTCCGCCAAAAAATCGCAAAAAGCGGTCTTTTAACATTTCCTCGAAAACCAGAAGTCATATGCATTTGAAGATTGCACCACTGGATTCAGTGGGTCAAAATACATATGTATGTAAATTTTCGTTGTAATAATCCTACGTTTAAGGATTTTTGGGAAAATTGAATTAAAATCTGAAAAAACCAAAGGGGTACCCCTTAGGAAATAATTAAAAATATTAAATTGCATAAAATTGTATGAAAATGTGCTTATAAGTCAATTCGGACACGGGGAATTCAACGCCGTTGAGCGCATTTCCATATCTTGTTTAGTTTTTGAGATATAGCCTCCGGAATAGTGAAATTTTTAGAATTTTTCAATATGTGTACAAAAACTAAAATTAAAAAATAAATATCCAAAAAGTGATTTTTATCTGATATATATCCTATATATCAGATATTTTGATATTTATTATAAATATCATGATATTTATGAACCCTGGTCATAAGTATAAACAAAATGTTTAAAAAAACAGAACAGAACATAATGTCACAAATTAAAAATAAATAAATAATTAAAAAGGTTTAAAAATTACACAACTCTTAACATTAACAAATAAAACACATTGAAAGGAACATTACAAAAAATCATTTACACAGTTTTAAATCTAGTCACAGTAGGAAGTGTAACCGTTTCAAAATATATTAGACTGATATCCTGATCATCAAAGTGTTGTCATTTTGAATATAATTTATAATTTTAATTTTACATTCAAGTTTTAATATATCCCTGTACAATTTTGAGCTGTGTATTTATATATTAGTTCTTTCTTGTACCTATCAACTTTTTTTTTAATCCAGCTTTGTATTTGAAATGAGTTATTCAAAAAATATATACACAGTTTCCTTTTGTCTGTATCTACCTGAACTTCTAAAATCAATAATAGTTGGTTAGTTAATTGTGTAAATAAATAAAGCAAGTAATAAAGGCAGTTTAGTAAAAATTTAACACACTTTTAACGATTGGCAAAGGCTAAATTGCATCAAGTCACAAGAAACAAGAAGGAAACATTAATTTTATTGTCTTTTACGTAAGAAAAACTTTATATACATGAGAAATAACAAAAGCAACTTAATTGTATAATAAAAACAAAAGATTGTTACAGCATGAATGGACAAACAGTTTTCACAATTTGTCGTAGAGCAAGACACATTTTTGTTGTGTATAAAATAGCAGTAAATATAAAATGATGTCATTTGAATGAAATAATAAAAAATTATTTGTTTTTAAATTAGTTTTATGTTGCATTTTTTATTGGTTCCATTGTTTTGTAATAATAATATTTCAGTCTATTAATATTATTTGGTGAAAATAATATATTTGCGTGAAATTAATAGCAAACGAAAAATGTTTATAGGATTAGTATTTTATGTAAATTGTTCAAATGAATGGTGGGTCAATTATAATAATATTTTTCTACTGCCGTTACTAAATGGTTATTTGTGTATATCTTACACTATTGCAGCTCTCGCCTTAGGCTCGCGCTGCAATTATCGTGTTCGAGTAACAAAGAATCACTTTACGTTCATGATACACACATAATGTTTTCTACGATTGCATCTTAGTTATTAAAAAACGTAGGTATACGTCTAAAACTAAATTCGTTTTGTTAACTGTCAATATGACAAGTTTCTGTTTTGCCATTGGAAACGCGCGAATTTAACGTCTTTTTCGCGCGTTGCCATTGGAGACGCGCAAAAAAGATATTTTTCGATTGTTCCACAGAAAACGTCAACTTTACGATGACAAATGAGAGCGTAATTGTCATCTTTTCATAGCAATCGTAGAAAAATGTTATTTAACGTACTAGTTTTCTTGGTGCTAAACTAACATCTTAATTAATGTTGGCAAGTCGTGGTTTTGAATGTTTTAGTCACGACTTAAGATATTAATTAAGCACGGGGTGAAGTTAGCTTCAGGTATTTGTCATTTTAATTTAACCTAACATTTCAAATAATTCATACAACTTTACATTTTTGTTCTTGTCTTAATTTGTGATCGTAGAAAAAGTTTAAAATGTGACTCGTTTTATAAACTCTTTAGATTCCTGTTTTTAATACACTCGTAACAAAATAGATGTTTATAAAACTTGTTACATAATAATATACTATTTCAATTTATGGTAAAAAGTAAAAGTCCATTTAAAGATTATATTTTAAAAAACAATTTAGCATCATTTCTAACGTAAAACTTACTACATTTATTATGAAAACAAAACAGTATTCTAAACATACCTATAGTTATAACGAAACGTGATACTTAATATTGGCATCCTTTATTCAAATATATGTAGTCTCTCTCAATTAACCTTTGCAGGAGAAATGCATCTATCTTTTAAAAGTTCAACTAGTGCTGCACTTTCTATACTAGTAATCATGCACTAACTTCATTCTAAACGTACTTGTAAAGTAACTCATATTTGATAGAAAATGAATCATTTATTATTCATTCTATGAGAGTGCGCGTGCGCGGTTGTCGTAATTGTTATAAATTTGATTTTAGTATCTGTACTTTTAAGGTAAATGGAACAGCAGTGACTTTGTATGTTTATTTTGTATTATTGGCAGCACTGTTTTGTAATAATAAGTTAGTGTTTTATATATGGATATATACATATAATAAATCTAATTATATTTTGTAATTATAATAAAATATACGACTAGCATTTTCTAAGTTATTCTAAGTATAATTTTTAAAGCAAGTATTGGTTTAAAAGAGATAATACTATATAAATTATTTGTAATAGCATATTTTTTGTACTTTCATGTTATTGTGGTATAGTATGTTCAAAGATATTCCGTTATGGCTTTAACTTACTAAACCTGTGTTGAACCGCACACAGTAAGAGATTCTACCTGTTGGCGCTCAGGGTAGGATTGCAAAATATTTAAATTCGGAAATTTGTACAAAATTCTCTGTTTCATTATTATAATATATTTAAAAATAAAATTAAATTGGGAAACACTGAATACATACCTGTCCTTGCACCCCTATAAATCAAGCTTAAATCCCTAACAATAGACCCGCTGAGAGGGCCATAACGGAGTATCTTTGAACATAGTATAGTTTAGTTGCAACGTGTAGGTCTATGGATATAATAACCCGGGTTTGATTCCAACAATCTACAAACTTTATTCCTAAATTGTCCCTGTTGTTGCCCCTTGACTAACGTCTTTGAGGGCTTTGATTTGACGACTGGTAATCGCACTTCACACACAATAATATTATTTTTGAGACAAGTATAATAAATATAAAGTGAATTTGACAAACTGGGTTCGATTCACACAGCTGCCAAACTATTTTCTTCAAATTAATTATTTCTATAATTCAATCATAAATAAATATCATCACGCCTTTTACACATTACTGGGTGTGGCAGTTCGCCTAAGCAGATCTCGGTAAGTGATATATTCCTTCGCGTGAAATGCGGTTACCAGTCGTCAAATCACGGCTTTCAAAGATATTAGTGGTGGGGGAGCTACAGAGGTAGATTTAAATTGATGAAAATTATTTGTCGGCTGTGGGGATCAAATCAGGGTTCTCAAGATCCACAGGCTGACTCGATACCACTGAGCCACCTACCTCATATAATTTAATCATTATAATTAGATTTCAGGCTTTATTTAAATTTTGAAAAAAATGTCATATGACGATGTTTTAGCCAGGGTTGGCCTGATTTAAATCTTGATTTAAATGTGAATTTAGTTTTTTTTTTATTATTTTATTAAAAAGGTATTAATATTTAACTATTTGTATGGAAAATTCCTTTAAAACATATGTAGTTTCTATTATTATTGCACATTACAAATTTTAACATGAATTTCTGAAACTATATGCTCGACTATACGTCTTTACAAACTTGGATTGCTAAATTAAGAAATAAATTAGGTGTTGAAAAGGCAGGAAAATTGGTATTTTTGTTCAAATGTAAAACAACTAACGAATTATAGAAAGATATATGAGTGTGACAATTTTTCATAAGAATGTATGATTTTATTTATTTCTATTTTTTACGATTCCATTGAATGGATATTGTGTTTTGTTTAATAATAATTTATTTACTAATTAAATTTTAATAATTATTTTGTCTGTTTTACAAAAAAAAATGTTTTTTAAACAACTGAATTTTTATTAATACATTTGTTTTATTCTGTACCAGAAATATAATTACAATAATACAAAATACAAAAAAAAAATATATTAAAATGATTTAAATCAATGATTTTAAAATAATTCATACTAATTTAAACCAGGCCAACCCTTGTTCGATCGTAGCAATAACATAAGCAAGATGTTTTAAAAGTCTTTATAACACTCGTGGGTTTGCAGGACTCGTAAAGCATAAAATAACATAAAAATGTCAGGATAAGCTATTCTGATTACAGAATATAAAAATTGTGGAAATTTATAAAATAATCGTTCGAAAAAAAAGTTATTTTGGTCGATTACAAATAGCCTTATGGTATGTGGTGGTGCGGATAGCGATACGGAATTCGAATCCGGAGATCCCTAAAAATTATATGAACTAGCACACTTCGGCTTGGTGAGTACGGACCCTGTACTGTAATTGGGATTTAGTTCCTGTTGTACAGCGTAACATAAATAAATACATATCGTAAGTGGATGATCGTTTTACCGCGAATTCCTACTACGAAGTAAAATTAGCAAATTTCTAAGTGCACAAAAGACGCAATTCATATATTCCCAGCACAGGTCTTGCATCAAATGCAGAATCATGAAACTTGTCATGGTAAATTTAATTTAACGACCATCTCTTCAATGTTTTAATTACAATTCGCGTTAAATTATCCAAAACGGATCCAGATGTTCTTAAACCTAGCAGTCTATGCTTTATGACTGATTGTCTTTTATTTCTGGATATGACAAAACTAAATTGCGTCAGATTGACAAGTGACACCACCGGAATATTTAAACAAATGCTTGCAGAATTAAACATTATATAAATACAAAAAAAAAATTGAGATAATTTATAATTTACATATGATAACCATTAGGTTTAAACTATTAATAACATGATTGCAATTTTGTTTTTATGTAAACAATATATGGTATCATTGATAAAAATATCATATATATAATTTTTTGTTGCAAAATTTTTGCGTTTTATTCAAATCGCCAAACAAATATTTTATCGTATTAAATAAAAAATAAATAAATATATCATCACGCTTTTTACCCATTACTGGGTGTGGCACTCTGCCTAAGCAGATGTCGGTAAATTATATATTTCTTCGCGTGAAGTATGGTTACCAGTCGTCAAATCACGGCCCCCAAAGATATTAGTGGAGGAGGAGCCACAGGGATAGATTTAAATTGGTGAAAATTGTTTGTCGGCTGTGGGGATCGAACCAAGGTTCGCAAGATCCACAGACCGACTCGATACCACTGAGCCATCTACCCCATTTTATCGTATTAATAATGAATTAAATAATATTTGGAAGATAGAAAGTTTAAAATGAGAAATAAAATACAGGCTGTTTCATAACTTATGATACTTATTTTAACCTCAAATTATACTAAACGTACTGATTATGAAAGAATTTTTGTCAAAATTCGTAAAATTAATTGTACTTTACATGAATGAAACATTATTAGTACCACTGGTTTGAGAGTTATTTCCTAATATATTAATAATTATAATTAGAAAAACTACTAATTAGCATTTATCTGATGTTGTATAATGAATAAATGGACTATTATACTGTATATAATTTTAATTTAATTATTAATATATTAGAAATAACTTTAAGTGGCACTGAAAATATTCGATTCATGGGTTTCAGTGGTTTCCAAACTTTTTCTCTCAGTGGTCCCTTTTTTCCGAAAAAAATTGTCGCGCCCCCCTCATTTTTATAACAGCCTAACTTCAAAATCGTAAATAATTTATTTTATAGAATACAAAAAAAAATGGGTACTATAAATAAATATAGTTATTATATAAGATATTTGTTATAACAAATCTTTTTCTTAACCTAAAATTATGTTTATTATAACATAATAATACAACAAAATAACATTTATAAACATAAAATTGTAATAAGATTGGAAAATATATTTAATTTAAATTAGGCATATTTAATACAATATAATCATAATTTTTGAGTGTGCTGAATGGGCGCTTGTTTTTCAGTTTCTCGAACCGGGGAGTCATTGAAGATATCGCCACTCGCAATTTTTTTCAACGAATAATCGAGTTCGATATTTTGTCTTTAAAACAGCTATAAAGCGGCCCCCCTCGAAACAATCTCGCGCCCCCTTAGGAGGCGCGCCCCACAGTTTGGAAACCACTGGGTTAGATAGCCTGCTTGTGGATTTGTGAATTCGGGTTCGATTTTCACAGCCGACAAACAGTTTTAACCAAATTAAAACTACCCCAGTAGCATCCCGTCAACTAACATCTTTGGGGGCCGTGATTTGACGGCTAATAACCGCACTTCACGGAAAAAAATATTTAATTTACCAAGATTTGCTACGGTCGAGTACCACACCTAGTAATGGATAAAAGGCGTGATGATATATTTATTTATTTACAGTAGTATTTCAAAAATTATTCTACTGAAACATCTGAATGTAAATTTTAGCCAACTGAAAATCCATTTAATTATATAAACGTTCTCGTGCGCATTGAATGACTTTTACGATTGAAAATCACAACCATCTTTCAAGAATATAAATCGATCATTATTCTTTGAACAGCATCGGAAACAAGCGTGAATCGACTACATGACGTCATTTGAATTAAAATTGTGTACTTCGAGTAGGCTCTGGCAGTTTAACTGACAATTGAATGCTTAAATAATTGAATTTCGATTCTGTACACGTATTGGGACTCAATACTAACTGCCGTTAGCAAGACGAATTTATTACTATCAAATATTATACTTTGTTGTTTAGTAAGCTATGAAAAGTTTCTGCGATATTTTGTTTCAAAAGACAAAACACATTCACAGCGTGGCGACTAACCTGGAAAACCGGGAAAAGTCAGGGAATTTTATATTTCTGGAAAAGTCAGGGAATTTGATTCCATGTCAGGGAAAAAAGTTTTTTGTTCTTTAAATTTTTTAATTTAATTTTAGAAAAATAACTACAAACTTTTATTTAAAAATGTATTTAGTTATTTTTAGATTTTATTGGCAGAATACCCTTTATTAGATAGATAGTATACCTTTATTGGCAACAAATACCCTTTATTGCTTCTTAAGAGTGAGAACCGCCATCTATGAAAATATAACCGAAGGATGTTTACTAATTGAAAACTGTTTTGTTTTGTCTAACGTTTCTACCGCGCTATGTTTTTTCTGTATGCAATATTTAAGGTTGTGTGTTTGCGGGTTTAGAAAGACAAATTGATTTTGCTTTTACTATAAATTTAATAAAAAAAACAATTATATTACAATATATGATATAATATATGAAATGTAACCATAAATTCATAAATAAGTCAATATTCTAGAAGTCAGGGAATTTTTTTACTTAATCAGGGAAAAGTCAGGGAATTTATTAATGTTACTTGAATCGCCACCCTGATTCAACATAAGAAAAATACTCAAATAGGTACAAAGTGATACTACTTTTTGTTTCAAGCATTTTTCTAGCTATATATATAATAGCAAATAGCATGTAAATCATTGCAGATATTTAAAATAATTATCGATAGATGGCGACCAAAAACTTGTTTTCTATATATATAAATAAATTAATATATCATCACGCCTTTTACCCATTACTGGATGTGGCACTCTTTCAGAGCAGATCACGGTAAGTGATATATTTCTTCGCGTGAAGTGCAGTTACTAGCCGTTAAATCACGGCCCCCAAAGATATTAGTGGTGGGAGAGCCACAGGGGTAGATTTAAATTGGTGAAAATTGTTTGTCGGCTGTGGGGATCGAACCAGGGTTCTGAAGATCCACAGTACTAAAATGCGTCAGGAAAGTAGGCATTTTCTTGACGATTTCAGAAAAAATAATTTTCATAACTGATGGAAGCCATGTTGTGACATCATCTGCACAAACCTTACTGATGTTCGTTATAGCGCCCCTAAATTTTTGAAGCGGATGCCGAGGCCTGCGACATCTATTGCATAAAATTTAATTTAATCGAATAAATAACCGCTCCTATTTAATTACCGTGATAAATCGTAATTATGACGTAATATCCGCGCCTAACATTGTTGAACAGTTCGGCAATTGTTTTACAAATAGAAACAAGATGACATCTTGGTACAATCATAGTTAGTTCGGCAGTATGACTCAAGTCCATAAAACTCCCTTAGTAACAATATATAAAGTTTTTAATTCGTTTGTTGACAGGGTCGCATTCAGTCTAGATTTTGAGTAAAAATTAGTTTAAATGATACATTTTTCTATTGACAATATTGTTTCATTTCCAAGGTATATTTTTAAACTAATTTTCAACATATTCAATTTAATTTCTGTCATTATGAAACATGAAAAATTAATTTTGTTTATTGATTTCAATGTAGAATACAACATTTCTTTGAAGCTTTTTTCTCTTAAATAATAAGGGAAGCAGGAAATTATACAAATATGATTTTACATGTTAGAAGAAATGGGGTAGGTGGCTCAGTGGTATCGAGTCGGCCTGTGAATCTTGAGAACCCTGGTTCGATCCCCACAGCCGACAAACAATTAAATCTACCCCGGTGACTCCCCCTCCACTAATATCTGTGGGGGGCCGTGATTTGACGGCTGGTAACTGCACTTTACGCGAAGAAATATTTCACTTACCAAAAATCTGCTTAGACAAAGTGCCACACCCAGTAATGGATAAAAGGCGTGATGATATATTTATTTTATTTAAGAAATGTAACAAGGAATAAAACAAAAATAATTTGTAAGATTCTACTTTTTCTTGTTGTTTGCACAAACACCTAGAAGCATTATTTATTTATTTATTTATGTTACGCTGTACAACAGGAACTTAATCCCAATTACAGTACAGGGTCCGCAGTCAAATTCTATCCTCGCTATCCACACCACCGTACTGACGGACATTATATATCCATATATACTATAATATGTGCTCAAAACACCGAAATAAACAATTAGAATAAATAAACATATACTTGTTCAGAAAACTCAACTTTCCAAATGAGTAGACGGTAAATATCTATCGTTCATACATACAATAAGTGCAGAAAAACCTAGTTTTTGTCAGAGTCGTATAAACAATTAATTAAAACTTTTATTTTGCATGATGACTTGACCACTATTTTAGAATTCTGTGATTAAAATAATTAATTGTTATTACTATTTTATTTTTGCGCAGTTTGTGCTCTCGTATGAAGTACAAAAAATGATACTTTTTACGAATCTGTCATTGTATTCTTTTTTATAATAACAGCTGTATATACAGGGTGTTTCTATACCTCTGTATGAAACTTTAACGACATATATAATTTGATATACTGATTATAGAACAAAAAGAATTTTTTTGAAATTCGCAAAAATTAGGGTATTTAATTCCTAGCGAATATTTTTAGTGTCACTGGTTTAATAGTACATTGAATTATTTATAATTATGTTACTAATATGGGGTAGATGGCTCAGTGGTATCGAGTCGGCCTGTGGATCTTGAGAACTCTGGTTCGATTCCCACAGCCGACAAACAATTTTCACCAATTTAAAAATTTACCCCTGTGGCTCCCTCTCCACTAATATCTTTGAGGGCCGTGATTTGACGGCTGGTAACCGCATTTCACGCGACAAAATATATCACTTACCGAGATCTGCTTAGGCAGAGTGCCACACCTAGTAATGGGTAAAAGGCGTGATGATATATTTATTTATTTATTTTTACTAATGAAATAAAAGTATAAACCTTGCCTACAAATAATTATTTATTAATTAGTTATTATGTAGGTACCTGGTGCGATGCCCTTATTTTTATTTTTTCAAATTAAATGTACTATTAAACCAGTGACACTAAAAATGTTCGTTAAGAATGAAATATCTTAATATTTGCGAATTTCAAAAAAATTCTTTTTGTTCTATAATAAATATATCATCACGCCTTTTACCCAATACTGCGTGTTGCACTCTGCTGTAGCAGATCTCGGTAAGTGATATATTTCTTCACTAATATTTCGATCGCTTACATCTAATAATACAATTTGGAAAAAGTTTTATATTTGTACAGTTATAAATTTATATCCTAAATCCGTCCCTGCATCTACCGATTCATACTTTCAATTGTTCGTAATAATTGAAGTACCCGCTTACTTGATCTTTTATTTACGAGCACGTGCCATCATAGTTGGCTTGGCGCAGTAGGGGATCGTGTTAGAAAGAGATAGATTCATGTGAGATTGTATAAGAGCGAGGAAGAAAGATATATTGCGTAATGGAGGGTTCTAAAAGGGTATATATTTGGGGTTATAGCTATTTAATGGTCGTAATTTGATGTTAAGTGGGTTGATAAAATTATCCCGCATTATTTGAGCAATGTATTTTAAATTATTTTTAAATTTGAAAATATATTTAGGTGATATTATCAGCAATTTAAATGATATTTAAATTTGAATTACAGCTGACAAACTAATAGCAATTTTAATTTCTAATTAATTAAAGTACACTCAATATTAAACCATTAATTAACAACGAAGTTATAAAATTTAGTCCAAAGGTCGAATTATTATGAAATATTATAATCATGTGCTTTTTATTTATAATTTCTTATTTGATTTTAATTTAAAACGATCAAGTATTGGTATAAAATATTGATTTAATATATCAATTTCTTTTAATAATATTATTTTATTTTATAATATTTTCAGAATAATATATGTATATTAACCGACTATTAACCTAAATCGCACCTATATTCTCCAGTTTTTGAAACCGAAACCTATATTTTTTATTTTGAAAGGTGGAAATCAAAAATTAAAACGATAATTTAATTTCTGTAACTGAACCGATATCATTTCGGTTCTAAAACCGTAAATTTAAAGCGGTATAAATAACGCAATAAATCGAAATAGTAAGAATACGAAGAAAAATATAAGTTATTAGTTTGTATGTTTTTGTAAACTTATAACCGAAACGAAACAGAAAATTTTAAATTTGAAAACCGGAATCGTAAGTTATTTAATATTTTTAGAAAGCGTAACCAAGTAACGAAACCGAAATATTACTTATATAAAATCCGTTAACCGTAACCGAACCCTAAAATTATCAAGTTCAAATTCCTGATAGAAAGGGCCTTTTTTAAGTCTTCTTCTTCTGATGGCGCTACAGCCCAAATTGGGTCTGGGCCTACCGGACACACCGAGCCGCAGTTTTTACACTGCCGTACTGCCGGTTTTCGTAGTCTATTGCTACATTATTTAAGACGTATAAGTGACTAGCTTATAGCGCCCGAGTGTGATAAATACATGTAACTGTATTTTATATTTAACGACAAATCACATATTGTCGACACGCGGATTCGAACTGACGAACCTTGGTTCGGGTGACGTCACAGTATGTTAAGAGATGTGCATTAATACGCTCGGCCACCGCGCCTTTTTTTTTAAGTATTATTAATAAAAAAAAGACTTACGCATAAACGAAGCAAACAGCCACCGCCAAAATAATCACAAACTTCATTTTTTGTTTTCACTCAACATATAAAACAAAATACAATCGCTGTTGATTGTTCGAACAATTCTAATGTGTTTAACACTATTTCAATATTTATAAGAATGTTTATAACCTCATTGCTTTCTTGATTAAGGATATTTTAATACAATTTTAATGATTTTAATAATGATTAAACAATACAAAACATTATTGTTAATTAATTAGATTTGCAATTAGGTCAGATGAAGATGTTGTAAACAGTTTTATAAATACAAATAAAAGATAACATTGTTGTCTTTGTTTTACAATCAGTTCTGCAATTGCAAATCTATATCGATGTACAGGGTTGTGAATCGAAGAATGCACCATATCGTTTTCAATGCTATTTTTGAAATGTTTAATTATTGTCTGCCTTAATTATTTTACATCAAAAAAGTTAAATAGTTTATTGTAGAGGAAAAGTTTCTGCAATTTTTGATACTCATATTTATAATTTTATTCTACTTAGAACCGAAAAAATGACAGAAATGTTAATAAACCATTTTTATGTATTTTATTATACAGGGTATTTCATAACTTAGAGCAAAAAATAAAGGGTATATTCTGTACGACGCGACGTGCTGATCATGAAACAAAAAAAAATTTTTTAAATAGCAAAACTATTTTCCATGTTTCCCAGTCCAAAATTTTTCGTTGCCACTGCCACTGGGTGGATGATTATGTTAAAGTTATTAATTAAATAAAATTCTATTATAAATAACTGCTAATAATTGAATTGTGTAATTATTCTTTCGTAGTTGATACCTACTTCATTGTTTGTATTTAATAAGGAAAGCGAATCCAGTGCAGTACTACAAAAAATGTTTTAGGTTAACAACTCTTAATTTTTCGAATTTTAAAAAAAATTCTTTTTGTTTCATGATCAGCACGTCGTACAGAATATACCCTTTAATTTTTTGCTCTAAGTTGTGAAACACCCTGTATATATTTATTTTTAAATGTTTGCTCAATTTCCACAAAATCCATAAATTTTAATACAATATTTGTGATCAAATATTTGAAGATAATAAAACCGTATTTCCTCATTTATTTTCAATTTTCAAACAAGAATTGACTGTGAGAAAAAGCTGTCAACCTTATCCGATTGTCATTTGTCACGTGCTGAGCATTAAGAAGGCTGTACACGAGACGATGTTCATTTATTTCGTAAATACCATCTTGAAGCGTTTGTAATCATGGCATCCGGGAAAGCTAAGGACTCGAACTAGCCTGACGACATACAGGGCCGTATTAAGACTCTCCCGCTTTTGTTTTTATAGAAATAATAACGATATTAAATTATTTATTGGGTAGGTGGCTCAGTGGTATCGAGTCGGCCTGTGAATCTTGAGAACCCTGGTTCGGTCCCCACAGGGGACAAACAATTTTCACCAATTTAAATCTACTCCTGTGGCTCCCCCTCCACTAATATCTTTGGGGGACTGTGATTTGACGGCTGGTAACCGCACTTCACGCGAAGATATATATCACTTACCGAGATCTGCTTAGGCAGAGTGCCACACCCAGTAATGGATAAAAGGCGTGATGATATATTTATTTATTAAATTATTTTTAATATACATATAGGGTGTTTCAAAATGATTGCAAAAATAAAAGTATATTATATGATGTACTGTTTACAACAACGCAAATATAATTTTTCCGAAATTCGCGAAATTTGTTGCACATTACTTACGCAAACATTTTTTGTACCATTGGACTGATAGGTTACAGTAATAAAAACAAAATTAGTTAACATTGAACTGTTACACAACTTCAATTAAATAAAATAAATTTTATTGTTTACTACATTTAACGGGGTAGAGATCTCCCCTAATTTTCACCATGTTAAAACTACCCCTGTGGCTCCTCCACTAACATCTTTGAGGCCGTAATTTGACGGCTAGTAACCGTACTTCACGCAAAATAATATATCAATACCAAGATCTGCTACGGTGCAGTGTTACAACTAGTAATGGATAAAAGGCGTGATGATATATTTATTTATGTAATACACGATGCAATGTTTTTCATATTGAACTAAATTGAATTTCAAAATGAAATATAATAAATAAATAAATACATCACTTACCGAGATCTGCTACGGTAGAGTGCCAGAGTTCAAAAAACAGATTAACACTATTAATTTAATATTATCTATAGTTCTATAACTATATAAATAAAATTGGGTGCTAATTAACAATCTTTCTAACCCAGGTTAAAATGATTTGTTTCGTTAATTGAAAAAAAAATGAGTACATACATACATAACATCACGCTATATCCCATTAAATGGGGCAGCACGAACCCCTGAAACATTCATAGAGCATCAGTGCACATCAACATTCTCATCCTGACCAGGGTTCGTAAATATCATGATATTTATAATAAATATCAAAATATCTGATATATAGGATATATATCAGATAAATATCACTTTTTGGATATTTATTTTTTAATTTTAGTTTTTGTACACATTTAGAAAAACTGAAAAATTCGAAAAATTTCACTTTTCTGGAGGCTATATCTCAAAAACTAAACAAGATATGGAAATGCGCTCAACGGCGTTGAATTCCCCGTGTCCGAATTGACTTATAAGCAAATTTTCATACAATTTTAAGCAATTTAATATTTTTAATTATTTCCTAAGGGGTACCCCTTTGGTTTTTTCAGATTTTAATTCAATTTTCCCAAAAATCCTTAATCGTAGGATTATTAAAACGAAAATTTACATACATATGTATTTTGACCCACTGAATCCAGTGGTGCAATCTTCAAATGCATAGGACTTCTGGTTTTCGAGAAAATGTTAAAAAACCGCTTTTTGCGATTTTTTTGGCGGAAAATTGAAAAAAAATAAAAATCGCTGAAACTATGTTTATAAGTTAACTGAAGCACGAGAAAATTAATGCCGTTGACCGCGTTTTCATATCACATTTAGTTTTCGAGATATAGCCTCGGAAAAGTAGAAAAACTGAAAAATTCGAAAAATTTCACTTTTCCGGAGGCTATATCTCAAAAACTAAACAAGATATGGAAATGCGCTCAACGGCGTTGAATTCCCCGTGTCCGAATTGACTTATAAGCAAATTTTCATACAATTTTAAGCAATTTAATATTTTTAATTATTTCCTAAGGGGTACCCCTTTGGTTTTTTCAGATTTTAATTAAATTTTCCCAAAAATCCTTAATCGTAGGATTATTAAAACGAAAATTTACATACATATGTATTTTGACCCACTGAATCCAGTGGTGCAATCTTCAAATGCATATGACTTCTGGTTTTCGAGAAAATGTTAAAAAACCGCTTTTTGCGATTTTTTTGGCGAAAAATTGAAAAAAATAAAAATAGCTGAAACTATGTTTATAAGTTAACTGAAGCACGAGAAAATTAATGCCGTTGACCGCGTTTTCATATCACATTTAGTTTTCGAGATATAGCTTCAGAAAAGTAGAAATACTGAAAAATTCGAAAAATTTCACTTCTCCGGAGGCTATATCTCAAAAACTATTTGATATTTTTATATAATTGATATATATCATTGCAAATATATGACGATATATATCAAAATAAATATCATGATATATATCGATCGATATATATCTTCGAACCCTGATCCTGACACACGATACTCGTTTCGACCACATTAACACTTCCTCCATACGAACTCTTTCTTTCCTCACAACCAAAATCCATCCATTCGCTCCTGTACACCTGTTTCGTAAATCTTCACTTACGCCCACTTCTCTAACAACGAATCTATAAAGAAATGAAGACAGCTTCACCTGTGCTTGTTTAAAAAAAAGAGTTAAATACTATATTAATATTAGCGCTAATCTGTTTTATGAATCTGTCTCAATATTACCAATACATATTTAAATAATTTCGGGAAAATACAATCTCTGAGCGATTGTCTATTTAGTCTAGACCTGAAGACGGCCCTGACAATATGCTAGGAGTGCTATTACTATTATTTAACGGAGAATAAAAGAAACCAGCGGTCGGTACCCAGATTTGAAGTTAAATGTCGGTAGACGAGAATAAATTTAGATTTACTGCGAAAAATGTGGATGATGGCAGACGGAAATGTCAAATAAAATATGGTACAAATTTTTGGAAACTTTCTGAGGAAACTGTTGGCAATAAAATGTTGTTGATTGAACGTTGAACATGAAGCACAGCGCTTAGAATTTGTTTTTAGTAAAGATGGGCGAATATCAAATTTCTCGAATACGAATATTAATCAGATCTCGAATACTCGAGGTACTCGAATGAATACTCCTAAAAGTTAATTTATTTAATATTAATTATTATTTAATTATGTCCTTTTCATTATTTGAATGAAATTGTTAAGATAAAATAAAATTAAAACAAAAAAGAAAAAGATGAAAACATCAAATTTAAGGTGAAACGTACGGATTGAAATTTGAAATATGGTACGTCTTCATGGTTTTGAAACAAAATATCTTTGTTATTAATAACTTCAAAGTATTGTAATAGCTTTAAGTTTATGCACAAATGATAAAGAAAAACATAGTCAAAAATTGAGGTCAACATATGGCGCGATATTCGAGGTATTCGAATGTTCGCTATACTGACGTTAATATTCGAAAATCTCGAATATCGAATAATGTCAATATTCGCGGCATTCGACTATTCGCGGATGATATTCGCCCATCTCTAGTTTTTAGTTTTTATTTGACTCTGAAATTTGAGTATGAAGCAGAGCTAGTGACTTACTGTTTATTTTAAGTGTGACGTTTACTTTATTACTTTCTGAAATAAAACATGACAAGTAAAATCATTTCTTTTTTTACCGCATTACGTATGTTTGATTTAAATCGTGCAAATATCAGTAATGACGTAATCATTACCACATTGTAAATACTTTTTTAAATGACTTGTAAAATATTCTTTTATTATCTGTGGTGCTACAGCCCAAATCGGGCCTGGGCCTACCGGACACACCGAGCAACAGTTTTTACACTGCCGTACTGCCGGTTTTCGTAGTCGAATGCTACATTATTTAAGACGTATAAGTGACTAGCTTATAGCTCCCGAATGTGATAAATACATGTAACTGTATTTTATATTTTACGACGAATCACACATTGTCAACAGGCGGATTCGAACTGACGAACCTTGGTTCGGGTGACGTCACAGTATGCTAAGATATGTGCCTTAACACGCTCGACTATCGTGTATGTTTATTATTCTTTACTAATTTTAATTTCAGTACAAGACTATTATTTTATCTTTTCAGAATTTTGATAATAATTGTCCGGCGTGATGGCCGCGCGGGTTTACCTTAAGGTCTTGGGTTCGGGTCCTGCCGGTGACGGCCATTTTACAAAGGGCACATATCGGCATATAACCGTAGTAGTTGGTTCGATATATATATATATATATATATATATATATATATATATATATATATATATATATATATATATATATATATATATATAAAAAATAATAATAATAATAATCTTGTCAATAAGGTATTATTTCGTACAAATTTTAGAACATGTGTCGGTAAGAAAAACAGAAACATAACGCTAATAACAACTTAGCAGAAACAATAGAATTACGAGTATATTAGTAATAACAAGTATGCCATATTACAGTAGGCCGTGTCTAGCATGAATAAACAAAACACAAACATACGACGTCAGAATAAAACAAAGACGAATCACGGTGACTATGACGCCGCAAATAAATTCTGAGTGCATTTCCTGGACACGCCTATCGATTTCCTAGAAACGTAAGTTTCTATTCGTTAAAATTTATACTCATTCAAAAATAGTAAAAAAAGCTTTTATTGAATTCACTTCCAGTATTTATTTCCTAAAATATAGATAACAAAACAAGTTTATGTAAACAAACGTATAGTGAAGCACTTGTTTTTTTATTATGTGATAGTGACATTGCAACAAAAAAAAACTAATAACAATTGTTATAACAAATTATGTCACCACATGAATGCGCGTGCACGAAAAAGAACCTCATGTGTTCCCGAGAAAACCCGACAGTAGCCGGAAATTATCGACAGTTAAACCTTCATTAAAAAATAATACGCACAACATAAAAAATAAAAGGTTATACATTTTTAATTGACTGTTATATTAAGTAAAAATGAAAACAAGTTTTACCTAAAACTGACAGGAAAATAGACATTTGCCTGAGCTTTAAGACTCAGGAAAGCTTTGCTTTGCATGCCTAGTCAGGAAAATAACATATTGCCTGCCTAGGCAGGTAATGAAAGAAACGTGAGTGTCTAGTTACTTAGCAACATAAAATACTGACTGAATATGTAAGTCAAATATTTCTTTTAATTTAAATTAATTTAAAATATGTATTATTTGTTTATAATTTTCAGGTAAAATATTATACGTAACACGTCAGTAAAGCGTCGTACAGGATTCGTAAGCTGTCTCATCCTGTAATTGAACGCTTTCCTGACTGTTTACGTAAATAACTATTTGCAGTTTAATCATTATTCTTTATTTTGTTATAACGTTCTGGCTGACACTTCAGTTTTCTACAAAACAAAATTAAATTAAATATAAAAATTAATAATGATAGAAAAACTTGGTTAATTTAAATGAAAATGTCAATTTTTTTTTGTATATAAATACAAAAATAAGTATTTATATACCTATAATAATCAATAATATATAATGTAGTTGGTCGGCTTGCGGTTCTTGAGGACTCGAGTTCGATTCCCGCAACCGACAAACTGACTTTCACCAATCTAATATCAATTCTTGTGGCTCCCCCTCCTCCAACAACTTTAGGGCCGTGATTTGCCGGCTGGTAACCGCACTTCACGCGTAAAAATATATCACTTACTGAAATCTGCTACGGCAGAGTGCCACACCCAGTAATGGGTAAAAGGCGTGATGATATATTTATTTATTTATAATAATTAATTAAATATGAAAACAGGTTTCTTTTATTTTTTTTATTATTAGGTGAAAAATTTACTCTAGTCGTTTTACATTTTTAAATCCGATTTTCTGGGATTTTAGAAACTAAACCGAAATTTTGTCCTTTACTTGCTTATAAATAGAGATATTTTAAATATGTTTAAACAATTAAACATCATTAAAGTTATAAACATTGCGTAAAAACTTTAAACCTAGCTTTTAATTTAGGTGAAATATTGACTCCAGTCGTTTTACAATTTTAATTAAATTATTAGATTGTCTCCAACGCTATCTGAATTATTCATTATCATTGGTCAAATTTGACATATTTTCTAAAGCTTTAATTCACACATTTCCCAAATTTCACTCCTCGTTGCCTACGTCACACTGGTTGGTAGCACAAGCTCTGTTTTTGGGTGTTCTAAGAGCACGGTTTTAACATGTTAGAGATAGCTAAAACACCCAAAAACACTACTCTTAAAACACGCTAAAACAGAGCTTGTGCTACCAGCCTATATGTTTATAGTAAATTTTACAAATCTCCCCAATGCTTGTAAGTTATAATATTTGCATCGTAACCATAGTACCAACACAAGTACGAAATACGTTAATAAATCCCCCACACAGAGATCTCAGCATGTAAGAAGTAAACGAAGGAAGAAGTTCTGAATCATCAGTCGCAATGGATGCAACATGAACAAGATGTGGCCAGAATCCGAGTTACGCAATCTTTAAGCTAACGTGGAGATAGCGCTTTAGTTCCGCGTGTAATGTCAATAAAAGTAATCGCAAACAGCAGAATGGTTTTAGTTTGCAAATGTTTTTGAAAGTTACTTAAATATGTACTGATGACAGAATTGTGATGAGGACGACATTCAATTAGGATATTTGAAAAGATCTTGACAGACGTCCGTAAATTAATTTAAAGAAAAATAATTGTAGTAAAAGATGAACTTAATGTTATATATTTTTTATTTGAAACATTTTTACTTCCTTGTACGAGGTAAAGGAAGTATTGTAATCGCGAAAATTTTCGGTTTTGATCATCCCTGAATCCATTTAGACTAATTTCATCGTGACGTCTGTACGTACGTATGTATCTCGTATAACTCAAAAACGATAAGCCGTAGAAAGTTGAGATTTTGTATTTAGGACTGTTATAACATCTAGTTGTGCACCTCCCTTTTTGGTCATTATATAACTTCTGGAAGAGGTACTTTACTTGAAGCCAATAATAGATTTTCATGAAAAACTATATTAAAGTATAATCCAAAACTTTTCAAATTTGGTATATAATACTACTATATCGATAGAAATATCATAATAGGTTTTGATTAAAATGGACTAACCGCAAGTGATACATTACATGAAGATGCTAAGAGTTTTTCTTGAAAAAAAAAAGGTATTATTTTGATTTTAGAAATAAATGCTGCAAATAAAAGTTTTAGAGAATTAAATTCTGCGTCTAGCACATTAAAAATTATTAAATTAGCCTTTTGTATAAGTGAGATATCTAAATTTAAAAATTATATCCTTTTTGTTTTTTTGTAAAATAAGTTTGCTATGGATTAGAACAAAAAATATCTATAGTTTAATACGCATACAAGGAAGTCATGTGGTGTCCACATCAGATTTTTTAATAATCTAAGATGCAATCGTAGAAAAAATTATATATGTATCACGAGAGTGTCTTTGTTCCTCTTGGTATTATTTTGATTTTAGAAATAAACGCTGCAAATAAAAGTTTTAGAGAATTAAATTCTGCGTTTAGCACATTAAAAATTATTAAATTAGCCTTTTGTATAAGCGAGATATCTAAATTTAAAAATTATATCCTTTTTGTTTTTTATTGTAAATAAGTTTGCTATGGATTGGAACAAAAAGTAAGAAAAAATAAGAAAATTTATGTCAATGGCAATTTACCTCAAATATGAGCAATAAAAAAATGTAGGTATAGTATAATACGCGTACAATGAAGTCATATAGTGTCCACATCAGATTATTTTTATAAACAATTTACAGCGGATAATTTGTGGTGCCGAATGCGTCAAAGGATTTTATTTATTAAAATTGAATAAACTATGGATTCATATTATCAATGTTAGTGGTTAAAAAATGTTTACATTTATAATATTGCAATAAAATTAATCATGTTTAAATTAAAATTTCAAATATTTGTTTTAACATTATTTAATACATAAATTAAGATACTTGATTAAAATTCTTAAAAATATAGTTCATATTATGATAGTTCAAAGAACGGTTTCAAATAAAATATGAATTAATGTGTCAGCGAATTATTTCTAAAAATATTGCGGATTGATGAAATTGAATAACTAGTGATGGAAGTATGAATATAACTTATATATAGATTACAGTAGAAAAAAATTTGGGTTATTGCATACCCTACATACATACACCACGCTATATCCCATTAAATGGGGTAGCACGAACCCGTCTACATTCTCATCCTGATACACGATACTCGATTCGACCACATTAACACTTCCTCCATACAAACTCTTTCTTTTCTCACAACCAAAATCCATCAACACACAACAAACATTCATCCATTCGCTCCTGTACATTGCGCTTGTTTCTGAAGATGGTCTCCACACAATTGCAGGTAAACACTCGAAACATCTAACCAATGAATCTAAAATCAAGAATCATACGCTTGTCTTCATTCATCATATTTATTCCGCAATTAATTTTCTCCAAACATTCCTATCCTGACACACCACTTTTGCTTCAACCACATTCATAATTCTTTTCATACAAGCTCGTTTATTATTCACGCTCAGAATCTTTCGCTCACGCAACAACCCTTCAATCATATTCATCCACTTGTTCCTAGGCCGTCCACGCAAACTTTCACCCTCAATTTCACCAACATACACCTGTTTCACCAATCTGTCATTCGACATACGTTCTACATGACCAAACCATCTCAACTGACTTATTCCCACTCTTCTTACAACATTCTTCCCAATCTCACATTCATCATACACCAATGTATTCCGGACACGATCTCTTCTAGTATATCCACACACACCCCGCAAATACCTCATTTCCACAGCAGTTATACATCGTTCATGTTTCTTCATCCATACCCAACATTCACTACCATACATCAACGTAGGCACTAACACACCATTATAAACACTCAATCGAGCATCTCTGGATACATTCATGTTCCCAGAGCACCCAATATCTTACATCCAGCAGATACTCTTCTTTCAATCTCTCGATCAATACGGCAGAGTGCTACATCCAGTAATGAATAAAAGGCGTGATGATATATTTATTTATATTTTCGTTCTTTGTCCCCTTTTTGGTTTGTTTTGACGCCGCCTATGCCTAATTACTTCTAATGCTAGAGACAGAGAGTTAGTTTATGAATGATATTCCATGTTGCACACATCTGGATCGTATATTATTTAGTCGTCTGTTAGTTTGCACACATAATATTGTAATGTATGAACGTAGTGTCCGTGTGCATGTGCGTATGTGTGTTTGAGTGCGTTGTCGGTTCTTATTTCATGCTGCTGTGGTTTTGTGAATAATTCCAGACCACAGGTCCAAGATTATGTAAAAGACAAAGTATTATTTGACTCAAATTTACTTCCATTTAGGGGACTTTACTTGTGATATTAAAAATTGTGACTACTTCAAAATATCAACATTTATTATTTTATTCCCCTTTTATGTCTAAAACCAGTGTCATTCAGTTGATGTTTTCAACGTTTGATTTTGTTCTACTTCCGATAGGAAATAGACGTTTTATTTCACTTATTTGAGTTAGGTAATGAACTGCATTATTTAACTATTGAAATAATGAGGTAACATAGCAACAGATATCTTGGTAGACGAATTCTGATGTGTTATTCTTTTATTTTTTGAATTTATAACTGTCATTAATATGTCATAATTTCATAATTTCAAAAACGCTCTTTCGTATTTATTAGAATGGAAGTAGAAAAAATATTGTATGAAACTAATAAGCAAATAGGTTATTACCTTACTTATGTGTTTACATAACTCGGCTACGCCTCGTTCTGCAAATTTCACAAGTTTTTGATGAATATTGTAAGGAACTTGTTCAACAAATATTACAACACTGTAACAAACAAATGTCGAACTCTTTTACAATATGTCTAATATTCAGTTCATTTGTTTAATTTTCCAACGCAATCTACAAAAAAATTGAATAAATTTTGAATTTCATTTAATTAATATCTCGTGAACTATTCACATTTATGTAATGAAATTTACTTTATAGGAAGCGTTTTTAATTTCTGAACAATGTTTGTATTTACGCTTTTGCTCTAAAGTGAATAGGTAAACAGCATTATTTAAAAAATAACATTGAAATCCCTATACGCCACATTTCAGTTCGACACCCTGTATACATATATATATATATATATATATATATATATATATATATATATATATATATATATATATATATATATATATATTCATTCGGTAGTAGGCAGTACATTTAATTGCCTTGCTGATAACATGACATCTAGATTAAACCAAAATAAATATAGTTTGGTACCTGTATAGCATTCGCCAAGAAAAAAAAGGTTGAATCACCGTACCAAAAAACGAAGGTTAGTTAAGAAGACAATGTTTACCACCTACATCGTTAGATTTTGCCAAGTGAGTTGGCTGTGAACCAAGAATTATTTTTCTTTTTTGCATGTCATCGGTCTGTTCTGCGCCTCTAAAAATAAAAATACGAAATTCAACTCATTAGGATTTTAATTATTTTTGTAGATTTTCTTTGTGCTGCAAATAGGCCATGGTTTAAAATTGTCTGTTATCAGGTGCCAACGCCGGAACCACTTTTAAAACGTTGACAAATTCCTTCATATTTATTTTAAATAAAACAACGAAATACATATTTTTAGTACTACCTGTCATATCTTGTCAATTTTATTTCAACAATTTTTCTTGATGTACATAATAGTTATTTGTGTATTAAGAGCGTAAAGTGATTCTTTGTTACTCGAACACGGTAATTGCAGCTAGAGCCGAAGGCGAGAGCTGCAATAGTGCAAGAGGAACAAAGACACTTTACGCTCGTGATACACACATAATTTTTTCTATGATTGCATCTTAAAATTATTTAAAAACGTATACGTATTTAAAATAAATAAAAAGTTTCTGTTTTGTTTGTATCCCTGGTAACTATTGCAATATGCGCTCATTTAATATCTTTTTGCGCGTTGCCATTGGAAACGCGCGCTTTTAACGTCTTTTTCGCGCGTTGCCATTAGAGACGCGCAAAAAAATATTTTTCGATTGTTCCACAGAAAACGTCAACTTTACGATGACAAATGAGAGCGTAATTGTCAACTTTTCGTAGCAATCGTAGAAAAATAAATATATCGTCTCGCCTTTTACTCATTACTGGGTGGGGCACTCTGTCGAAGCAGATTTCGGTAAGTGATATATTTCTTTGCGTGAAGTGCGGTTTCCAGCCGTCAAATCACATTTTTCTTGATGTACAGCGCAACCAAAAGGAAAGATAGCTCGGAAAATATGTGAACTAAAACTAAATTTTCTGCACTGATTTTATTGTCATATATCAAGACAAGTACAGTGATAATGATAAATTTAAAGTTCAATTTATGTTAAAATTCGGATGAATCCAAGTGTCATCCGAATTTTTCTGTCATAAATTTAACTTTAAAAGTAAATTTTCTATAGTAAAAATAATAAAGGGATTAATTGACGTCATAAAAATGTAAATAAAAGAATGACGTAATGTGCTGCTATGTATACACGGTATATCTGTATTCGAAATAATAAATATGCATAGTTATATGTGGGCCTGTAATATTTTTGAAATTTCCAAAATTGGTTTAAAGATTTGTGTAACTGCAATTGTGTTAAATGTATTTTTAAACAAGCGCAGGCGATGCTGCGTTCATTTCTTATAGATTCGTTGTTAGAGAAGTGGGCGTAAGTGGAGATTTACAAAACTGGTGTACAGAAGCGAATGGATGAATGTTTGTTGCGTGTTGATGGATTTTGGTTGTGAGAAAAGAAAGAGTTTGTATGGAGGAAGTGTTAATGTGGTCGAATCGAGTATCGTGTGTCAGGATGAGAATGTTGACGGGTTCGTGCTACCCCATTTAATGGGATATAGCGTGATGTTATGTATGTATGTATCAATCAATTGACAGATTAATGACAACTAATACTTATGTATCATATTAAACTGTTGAATCGTCTTGTAAATTTAAGAATCTCGATTCATATAGCCGACCAACAATTTTCACTGCATCAATATCTTTGGGGGCCGTAATTTGACAGGTAGTAATCGCACTTCATGTAAAGAAATATATTATTTATTGAGATCTGCTTTGGCAGAGTGCCATACCCAGTAATGGGTAAAAAGTTGTACATAAGACGTTCCATTGAATTTTTTCCAAAAAAATAAAAACCTAGTCGTTTTTCGGATTTGAGAATCCGAGTTCAATTTTTACAGCCAACAAATAATGTACTAAATATCTTTAAGGGGCATAATTTGACGGCTGGTAACCGCACTTCACACGTATAAATATATCACTTGCTAAGAGCCGCTTTAGTATTACACCCAGTAATAGATAACAACCGTAATAATTTATTTATTTATTAGTTTGTATGTTCTTGCTTATTTGTTTTTAGTATTCATCTCTTAAATATGGCACCAGCTTTTTATGATTTTATTAAAGTGGTATCGTGTCGGTCTGTGGATCTTGAGAACCCTGGTTCGATCCTCACAGCCGAGAAACAATTTTCTCCAATTTAAATATACCCGTCCAGTAACATCTTGGGAGGGGGAGCGTGATTTGACGGCTGGTAACCGCAATTCACGTGAAGAAATATATCACTTACCGAAATCTGCTTCGACAGAGTGCCACACCTAGTAATTGGTAAAAGGCGTGAAGATATATTTATTTATTTATTTAAAGATTTTTAGTATGTACATTTTTATATGAAATAGTTTTCTAAACTAGAGATGGGCGAATATCAAATTTCTCGAATTCGAATATCGAATACGAATATTAATCAGATCTCGAATATTCGAGGTACTCAAATATTCGAATACTCCTAAAAGTTAATTTATTTATTATTAATAATTATTTAATTATGTCCTTTTAATTATTTGAATGAAATTGTTAAGATAAAATAAAATTAAGACAAAAAGTACAAACAAAAAAGAAAAACACGAAAACTTAAAATTTAAGGTGAAACGTACGGGCTGATGTTGGCGAAAAACAAATTTGAAATACGTACGTTTTCATGGTTTTGAAACAAAATATCTTCGTTTAATAACTTCAAAGTATTATAATAGCTTTAAGTTTATGTACAAATGATAAAGGAAAACATAGTCAAAAATTGAGGTCAACATATGGCGCGATATTCGAGGTATTCGAATATTCGCTATACTGACGTTATTATTCGAAAATCTCGAATATCGAATAATGTCAATATTCGCGGCATTCGACTATTCGCGGATTATATTCGCCCATCTCTATTCTAAACGTTAGACAGAGGAAAATATAGCATATTACAAGCAACTGTTTTTATTTTTTCCAATGATCTTGTCATTATAAATATTTATAAATGAAATGTTTGTGATATGATGTTTATTTCCCCGTGACTTCATAGTCAACTATGGAAATAGTTTGAAATGTCGAGTAGCGAATGCTTGGGTAAATATTGAAAGGTGAATAATTTGCATACAGAGAGCTGGAGTTTTATTTTATTTTCCTTGAATACGATACGGTGACGTGTAGGTATGCGGTTTAGCGCTAAACACTTTTAGATTAGAACTATGAATGATTGTGAACAATTTCACTGGAATTATTTTCTATGGGGATTTTTTACTTAAATTTGTCATTCTTAAACAATTTTCACCAATTTAAATCTAACCCTGTGGATCGCCTTCCACTAATATCTTTGAGAGCCGTGATTTGACGGCTGATAACCGCACTTCACGCGAAGAAATATATTACTTACCAAGATCCGCTATAGTATTACACCCAGTAATGGATAACAGCCGTGATAATTTATTTATTTATAAAATTTGTTTGTCCTTGGTTATTTGTTTTTAATATTCATCATTTATATATGGCACCAGTTTTTTATGATTTTATGAAAGTGGTATCGAGTCGACCTGTGGATCTTGAGAACCCTGGTTCGATCCTCACAGCCGACAAACAATTTTTACCAATTTAAATCTATCCCTGTGGTTCTCCCTCAACTAATATCTTTGGGGTCCGTGATTTGACGGCTGGTAACTGCATTTCACGCGAAGAAATATATCACTTACCAAGATCCGCTATAGTATTACACCCAGTAATGGATAACAGTCGTGATAATTTATTTATTTATAAAATTTGTATATCCTTGCTTATTTGTTTTATATGGGGATTTTTTACTTAAATTTGTCATTCTTAAACAATTTTTACCAATTTAAATCTACTCCTGTGGCTCTCCTTCCACTAACATCTTTGAGAGCTGTGATTTGACGGCTGGTAACCGCACTTCACGCGAAGAAATATATCACTTACCTAGATCCGCTATAGTATTACACCCAGTAATGGATAACAGCCGTGATAATTTATTTATTTATAAAATTTGTATGTCCTTGGTTATTTGTTTTTAATATTCATCATTTATATATGGCACCAGCTTTTTATGATTTTATTAAAGTGGTATCGAGTCCGCCTATGGATCTTGAGAACCCTGGTTCGATCCTCACAGCCGACAAACAATTTTTACCAATTTAAATCTACCCCTGTGGTTCTTCCTCCACTAACATCTTTGAGAGCTGTGATTTGACGGCTGGTAACCGTACTTACCGAGATCTTCGTACGGCAGAGTGCCACACCCAGTAATGGGTAAAAGGCGTAAAGATATATTTATTTTATTTAGAAATTGTAGTAGCAAAATATACCAAACGAAAATCTTTTTAAAATCTTATGTTTACATAAGTTCGGTTTTAGTTTTTGTAAAATTAACTATTTATTGTTTAAAAAAAAACCAAAATGACTTCATAACCTAATAATAAAGGCATATTCACATATTATTAAAAATAAATTCATGCTAGATTTCAAGGGAACAATAAAAACGTATAAACTGATAAAATCTGCATTTACAATTCTTAGCACATATCAAAACTTCCCAAAAATAGTCTATGACTAAGAATACGATTTCAACTTCCTTTGTACGTAATAACACACTTACACACGACAACAACACTCTCTGAAAACAGGATGAAGAATGGCATTTCAGCATCTTCTGTTCTTCTAATTCAACATTTGCTACTTAAAAATGCTTTTAAGTTGACAGGACACTATGAAACATATAATTAATAATTTGCAACTTCAGGAAGCAAGTTATTAGTAAGAACTTCATGTTGATTAATTGTTGTAACATTTTAGTCACTTGCTTTTTGTTGTTTAATTTAAGAACAGTTTTATTTATTGCTAGGTTTGTTTTGGTTTCTATGTAGGACAGGAAAAGAAAAAAAATATAAAAAAGTGGTTTAAATTTGGAGAAATATACGAGTTTTTGATGATAATATATTAATTGATTTTTTTTGTGTGCTAAAACTAATTATGTTTTTTTTTTTGTTACAGGTCAGTACTCAGTCTTATTTGACAAGTTGAACGACGTATGGTGTAAGCAGTAAGTACTGCTCAAATTTTTCTTAATACGTGCCTGATAGAAGATTTATAGATTTTTTTCGTAACACATGCACAAGAAACACGTTCTTATTCCCTAATTTTAGAAAGAGAAACACTGCTTTTCTCCCTTAGGGACAGAATCATTATGTTTCTCTTCCTTGGTAGGATGTTTCTCTCCCTAGGTAGCATGTTTCTCTCCCTAGAGACTACGATTATTAGCTGTTTGCCGCATTTCCTAGGTAACTAGTTACGCAACCCATATTTGACATTTGTCTCAATAAGACGGTAATTTTTGTACATTTGTTACTAAAAGTATAATATGCTTTACGAGAGGGTGCGATTATCCCTTCGGCCCTCGCTTACGTCTCGGTTTGCCAACTTCACACGCGGGAATAATCGTTTGTTTCTCTCCCTTGATGCATAACATACTATTTTTAAATAGTTGTTACTTTGACAATGATTACCTGGCTATTTTATAAACTGCCCAACCAGTATTTTGTTGTAAATTATTGGTAGCACGCTTGCTTTATAAGCAAGTAGTCGTGAGTTATAATTTTCAAAAATCATTTTATTCAATTTATGAAGAATTAAACCGTAAATATTATTTTCAATACCTTGTAGTAAAATCGTGCGAAAAGTGAGTCATTATACACTTATTTTAATTGCAAAAATAACTCTTTATCATTCAGCGGGCAATAAAATAGTTACTAGGAAACAAACGTACCCATGTAACTTACAAAATGAATGTTTTTGACGTTTAAAATGTGATATGTAAAATTAGTATAAATAGTTAAAACTCAATAGTAGAAAATAATTATTTACTATATAATTGTATGAAATAAAGCTTTTATGTATATGTTACGAGGTTTAATCATGCAATATTTTATTTACAAACTAATTAGAAAAAAATAAATCAACAAATACAATTTATTAGATAATCTTTTTTAGTTTTGCTTGTCTTAAAATAATCATTGATTGATGCTGTACAAGAAGTTATGACTCAGTGATTAGCACACTCGTCTTATGAGCTAGCTTCATAGAATTCAATTTGCGCTTTTATTAACTTATATCCAAAAAGTACTACATTACAAAGATCTATATCCTATTTCACGTAAAAATATAGTAATTCTAAAATTACGAACAGTTAAAGCTGTGTATAATAGATGTTTTTAAAATATTGCCTTACGTCATTAATTATGAAAAAAAAAACTAGTCTTAAATGACACTGTAATCTGTTACAGAATCTAATATAAGTATTTGTATATGCCCGTGAGTTAAAACCACGTTCATATCAATTAATATCTAAACAATAAGATTTGTTTTGACTGGTTTGTATGTTACTATAAACTGTAGGTCCCCTATACGGTACTTGTGATTAATTTACTGTTGTACAGAGCAATAAATACATTAATAAATTTAAATTGCAATAATACAAATAATGGGGTAGGTGGCTCAGTGGTGGATCTTGAGAACCCTGGTTCGATCCCCCAGCCGACAAACAATTTTCACTAATTTAAATCTACCCTGTGGCTCTCCCTCCACTAATGATGGTCGTGGTAACTGCACTTCACGCGAAGAAATATATCACTTACCGAGATCTGCTTAGGTAGAGTGCCACACCCAGTAATGGGTAAGAGGCGTGATGATATATTTATTTTATACAAATAAATAATCGGTAATATTCGCGCTTAATCGTTAATCTCCGCCTCAATCTCAATCTTACAAACAAAACACAATCTTATAAATAAAAACTAAAGGGTGCAGCATAGGTGTGTCAAACCACCAACCATAACTTAAGTACACTCAACGAAAAGAGTAATTTGAGTTCTTCTGTACAAGTCTGTCCCTTGTAAGCTGATTCCATACGTAGTTAGGTATTCTAAGACTAGTTTCTCGTTGTGTACAGATATGTTCAGTATATCAACTAATGATTCAATGGCCGGCAGGTAATTTTTCATTCATTACTGATGTGTGTGTGTGTGTGGTTATTTTCTGGTTTAGAGTTCTCTCAATTGAGTGCTATTTAACGTGATTATGTAATCAGTTTTTGTAGATGGCTGAATAAGATGATTGAAAATGAATAAGAAATTGATATGTGTGGCTCTGTACAGCGTAAACGGTTGAAGAATTGAGATTTGATACGATTTTTTAATTAACTAAATTACAGAATGATTAATTGATCATTTTTCATAATTTAAATCTGGGTTGCAAATCGCTGATAAAATGATTCCGTATCGGATCTTAGTTTTGTTTTTTTTATTATTATTGTATAGTAAAATTACTTATTCAGTGCATATGCGTAAAATACCGGATCACATGTTCAGTTTGGATCATTTAACCGGTTTTTTTGTGATCGATACGGTTCGGTTTACAGCTCTTCTTAGGTTGTTTACTGGCTTGGAATGTCTGGAAAGCCAGGATAAAGACTGTAATTGAAAAAACCTGGCATGAAACGTTTCAAAAAATCTTTTAATTTGTATATAATATTTATTGAATATTGACAATCAAAAAATGTAATAGTTTTTTTTGTATACAGGAAATTCAGTAATTGCTTTCCAAATTAAATTTACCCCTGTGGCTCTCCTCCACTAATATCTTTAGGGATTTGACGGCTGGTAACCGCACTTTACGTGAAGAAATATATCATCGATATCTGCTTCGAGTGCCACACCCAGTAATGGGTAAAAGGCGTGATGATATATTTATTTATTTTATATTCTCTCCAATTACCTAATTGAAAAATGGCTATTTCTGGTAATTCATACCCCTTCCACAAACATCTTTAGACGTCGTAATTTAACGGCTGGTAACCACACTTCACTCGCATAAATATATAACTTACCGAGATCTGCTTCGGCAGAGTGACACATCCAGTAATGGGTAAAAAGCGTGATGATATATTTATTTATTTTATATACTCTTCAATTACGTAATTGAAAAATGGCTATTTCTGGTAATTCATACCCCTTCTACGAATATCTTTAGAGGTTGTAATTTGACGGCTGGGAACCACACTTCACTCGCATAAATATATAACTTACCGAGATCTGCTTCGGCAGAGTGACACCCAGTAATGGATAAAAGGCGTGATGATACATTTGTTTATTTTTATAGTAATTAAATTCTTAAAATATTTAAATACAGCATTTGATTTTCTATTATTCCAGCTTAATAATAATAATAATATTATATATCATCATCATTATCACGCCTTTTACCCATTACTGGTTGTGGCACTCTGCCGTAGCAGATCTCGGTAAGTGATATAATTTTACGCGTGAAGTACGGTGAACTACAGGAGTTGATATTAAATTGTTGAAAGCCAGTTTGTCGGTTGCGGGATTATATTTTATAATATTAATTATTATCTTGTAAATCAATTTATTATTTTGATTTTCAGCAATAAATTATATGTAAATTTACAAGATATATTTCGATACAAATTGCATAATAATTATAATAACAAATTAATTCATTGCAATTAAATGAATCTAAAACAAAATTTCTAAAACTATAATTGTGTGTTTAGTTGCATAAACAAATAAATAAGCTTTGAAACTAGAACGCACGTTACAATTCACTTTACTCGTGTATAACATTATTTAATTCAACAAAAAGTGAATTTACTTTCTCATGTTTTAATTACTGGAAAAACAAACAATTCACTTCAAAGAAATGTTTTAAACACTGAACTAGTGTTACTAGATGATATAATTGTTAGAACAGAAACAAAAAACTTTACTGAGATTGATCTGAATTGGTTTTTGTTTTAATGTATGACGTAAGAAAAGTGAATCATGACTGAAACTGTACGACGCCAACTTTTTACAACGATAGAATCACAGTTTTATAAAATTATTAATTTACTTTTTCTGGCTCATAATTTTCAACATCAAATTTAAATTATATAGAGATCGTAGCTAAGTTGGTAACAAGCAAATAGACAAAGTTTAAAAGTCCTGGGTTCAATTCCTAACGGTATTTTTCTTTATATTATAAAATTAAGAGAATAAAATAATATATCATCACGCCTTTTATCCATTACTGGGTGTGGCACTCTGTTGAAACAGATCTCGGTAAGTGATATATTTCTTCGCGTACAGGACGGTTACCAGTCGTCAAATCACAGCCCCCAAAGATATTAGTGTAGGGGGAGCTACAGGGGTAGATTTAATTTGATGAAAATTATTTGATCAATGAAGTTAACGTGTTTATATTCTGCAACCGGTAAACTATTGAACAAACCACGGATGTTATGAGTCATAACAGGCCTTAGATGTCAGGTGTCAATATTTCCAAAAGTTGAAGAGATAATGAAAATCTGAAAACACCAGTGAATTCCTCGCGTGAAAATACATAGGTATGCAAATTTTTACAGCAAAATTCGCACGGATACATTTTTAATTTAAAAAAATCAAAATAGCCATTTTCTAGAAATTTCTTAAGGGACCCCTTGGGATTTTACGAGTTTTGTCCATTTTTGGATTTTTTGTTATAAAAAATGTATCCGTCCGAATTTTGCCTTAGATGTCTTAAAATCCTCTGATTTCAAACTGACATCTGCTTCTGTGATAATACTCATAACATTCCTAGGTATGTTAATAGCTATAAATAATTTCCACTATTTTCTCCTGAAATATTATATTTGATAAAAAAGTGCGTTTTAAATGAAATAAAAATAAAATCACCTAGTTACATCAGCGACTTGAGAATGTTTCCAAGATAATTGAATGCAGGCTTGGCCTTCTTAATTGCATGATAAATCGAATGCTTAATTAATTTTAATTTAATAAATAGTTAATTGAAACATTTGAGTATAAATTCTGCTACCTATATTCTGTAATTATATACACTCTTATATGGTTGAATTACTAATTGACTTTTGTGTTACAACATATATAATTATTTTTCTTAAAATAGTAAATCTCGATTCTTTTGAAAATAATAAAATAATAGTTGTATTAAATTAATAATTATATGTTTAGTATATTCATAGATACTTTGATTGAAAACAGAAGTTTTACGCCTGGATTTTCTTAGAAATTCTAAGAAATTGTTTATTATTTTCTGTAATTAAAAACAAATATGTTATTAAAGTTATTGATAGATTTGCAGATGTTTTGTGACGTGAAATATTGTTTGCAGACTAGTATTAATCGATAATAATCATTATTAATGGATTATTTATTATCTTAAGACGACTTTATTTTAAAAAATGTCGATTTGAATTAAGTAAATATATCATTACACCTTTTTATCCATTACCTGATGACTATTACAGTCCTGTAATTTCAGATTTGATTAGACGACATATTATGCATATGATTAGTTGTAGCACAATGGTAGTGCTTTCACTTATAGATTCGTGGCTCAAATTTCGGTGACTTCAATGTTGAAATTAGGAATAATTTCTTATTTTCTCACCGAAGTAAAATAGTTATTTATGTGTCTAGGCCGCGAAATGGTTGTTTGTGTCCGTCGAAGAAAAAGTTCGGTAGCCGAGGTAGACTATTTTCTGAGCACACTAAATCATTTCGCAGCTGAGGTGCAGACTAAATTTTTCATGTAATTGCTTTTTGTACATTTAAAAACTACAATAGCTATTTATGAAACTAGTAAGGAAATGAAGATTATTACTTTACGCATGTGAAATTTGCAGAACGAGGCGTAGCCGAGTTATATAAACACATAAGTAAGGTAATAACCTATTTCCTTACTAGTTTCATACAATATTTTTTCTACTTCCATTCTAATAAATACGAAAGAGCGTTTTTGAAAATATGAAATTTTGACATATTAATGACAGTTATAAATTCAAAAAATAAAAGAATAACACATTAGAATTCGTCTACCAAAATATCTGTTGCTATGTTACCTCATTATTTCATTAGTTAAATAATGCAGTTCATTACCTAACTCAAATAAGTGAAATAAAACGTCTATTTCCTAACGGAAGTAGAAAACATTTATTATAAATTTAATTTTGAAATGATGGTTATTATAAATACTACTTGATTGGTTTATCCAGTAATGAATATTTATCGGACTGTTTACAAAGTTGAATTTAGCGGCCTGAATTGTGCGTGTAAATATCAACTTTTGTAGTTACGTAAAAACTTCTATGAAATATTTATTGTGAATTGAGCTCGAACCTGGACCTGGTAAACCACAATCCATCACTGTAATAGCTGAGTAATCACAGTCTGACATCAATGAAAAATATAGCATTATGACATATTTCTTTGATTTGTGTTAATTTATCCATCATAATTGTAAGTTTTATTAATATAACCAAGCATAATTTAATTTTGTATTACTCACATTTTCTTGAACTTTGTTACTTTAAATTGAGAAAAAAATGTATGATGACATATTAAAATTATTAATTATGTATTTCTTAAAAGTTATTTTGTGTCATTATTCCTATAAATAGAAATTAAATAGTGTTTCATAAAAGTTATGCATAAACATCGAATTTTTTTAAACAAATTTTTTATGCAATTGTCAAAAAGATGTTAACATTTACTAATGCGATTCTATCCACGACGTACGTCATTATATCCTTGGTAACAGGGATGTAATGAGTCATTTATCCAACCATTGCAATGAAACATATGACATTATTGTTATGTTAATAATACATTAATCATCAGACTTGACATATATATTTCAAACTATTGAAGATATTTTAATTTATTTTTCACTGTTTGTTGATAAATATTTGTATGTGCCACGAGCGTTAAGTGAATTTAAAGATCTTCGATTTTTTTCGACCTTAAAAAATCTCTTACAGATTTTGTTATATAAATAACTATTATTTGATGTTGCTATTAACGACGACCGGTAATAGTTCTTTGTGTATCTAGTTTGTCTGCAGAGGTAGACTATTTTCTGAGCGGACTAAATCATTTTACGATTAAGATGTATACAATATTTTTACATAATGTTCATTAAAAACTTCAGAATTGGTAACAAATTTAATTTCGAAATATGAATGTGTAATCAAGGAGACTTTTTTTTTAAATAACAATTTGTTTATTTATCGGAGGCATTTGTTTTAGTCATATTTTTTATTTTTTATGGGGTAGGTGGCTCAGTGGTATCGAGTCGGCCTGTGGATCTTGAGAACCCTGGTTCGATCCCCACAGCCGACAAACAATTTTCACCAATTTAAAAAATCTACCCCTGTGGCTCCTCCACTAATATCTTTGGAGGCCGTGATTTGACGGCTGGTAACCGCACTTCACGCGAAAAAATATATCACTTACCAAGATCTGCTTAGGCAGAGTGCCACACCCAGTGATGGGTAAAAGGCGTGATGATATATCTATTTATTTTATTTTTTTATATTTTTGATTGGTTCAGAACAGCCCGCAAAAGTAGTTGACCGCCCCGGCCCCGGTAATGAATTTTTGTCTGGTTGTTTATTAAAAAGTTTGAATTGTGCGCATAAATATCAACTTTGTTTGACAGTTATGTGAAAAACTGTTTTATCGGCCTCTATTATTGGAAGTATCTGTTGAAATTGCTAAAACACCAAATATTTTAAATAAAGTTATTGTCTCCTTGGTTACAGAATTATATTTATAGTTTTAATACGGGCTTAAAAATGTGTAAAATTTTTTTTATATCAATGTACATAGTTCAATTGCAAAAAAAATATTGCGTACACCTCCGTCTGTGCTATATGCTTGGCTTTCTTAGAATATCGTCTACTTCGGTTTTCGCTTCGGCCAACAAGTTGATTCTTAATATCCTGATTTGATTGATAATAATTTTTTTTTATTTATATGGGGTAGGTGGCTCAGTGGTATCGAGTCGGCCTGTGGATCTTGAGAACCTTGGTTCGATCCCCACAGCCGACAAACAATTTTCACCAATTTAAAAAATCTACCCCTGTGGCACCTCCTCCACTAATATCTTTGGAGGCCGTGATTTGACGGCTGGTAACCGCACTTTACGCGAAAAAATATATCACTTACCAAGATCTGCTTAGGCAGAGTGCCACACTTAGTGATGGGTAAAAGGCGTGATGATATATTTATTTATTTATTTTTTTATAATTTTAATTTACAAATCAGAGTTACCACACAGAGAAGAAATAAAAAGCAATTAAAAAATGAAGCTTTAGTTTCCGCTGTACGCCATTGGTATTTTTCTTGTGTTGTTTATGCCCTAACGGGCTAAATTTAAAACAAATGATAAACGAGCGGTGTGTCTGGTACGAACGCGTAGCGCTGTCCAAAAATAAACAACTGACAATCGCATTTCTGTCTGTCGTGCTGTGGCGTGTGTGGTTTTTGGCATGGCCACATTTTACAGTTTACTTTATATTTTATAGCTTTTGTTTGACTCGAAACATCTGAACACAGTTAGTTTGCGAGTCAAGTTTGGAAGGTGTAAAGGTCAAAACTTGACCCCAATACATAGAAATGTTCATGATGTTCGATTGTTTTCCTCATTGATAAATTAACAAAATATCAGAATGATAACAAGATTTATATGATTTTTTATTACATTGTGCCTGTTTCTATACCTCTGCACGAAACTTTAATGACATATATAATTTGGTATACTGATTATAGAACAAAAAGAATTTGTTTGAAATTCGCAAAAATTAGGGTATTTCATTCCTAGATAACATTTTTAGTGTCACTGGTTTTTGTGCCGCTTCTCCATACACTAACAGTACGGTGGTGTGGATAGCGTTATGGAATTCGAATCCGAAGATCCCGTGTTCGAATCTCTCTCAAGCTAAATATTATATGAATTAGCACACTGCGGCTCGGTGAGTGCGGACCCTGTACTGTAATTGGGATTAAATTCCTGTTGTACAGCGTAACATAAATAAATAAATAAATATCCATAAATTCACTGTAGCTATACATTTTTCTCAAATTTCTTACCGTTTCAATACCGTATACGAAATCAGATTAAAAATAAAATTAAGGCATTACACCAGGTACCTACATAATAACTAATTAATAAATGATTATTTGTAGACAGTGTTTATACTTTTATTTCATTAGTAACATAATTATACATAATTAAATGCACTATTAAACTAGTGACACTAAAAATGTTCGCTAGGAATGAAATACCCTAATTTTTGCTAATTAAAAAAAATATTTTTGTTCTATAAACAGTATATCAAATTATATGTCATTAAAGTTTCGTGTCGAGGTATAGAAACACCCTAATATATTTTCACGTGAAGTGCGGTTACCAGCCGTCAAATCACGGCCCCCAAAGATATTAGTGAAGGTGAAGCCACAGAGCTAGATTTAATTTGGTGAAAATTGTTTCAATAAGAGCTATTATTAATTTACCTAATATCTAATCAATATATAAAATAAAGCACAGATCCTTAAAATTATACTTAAAAAAAATTCTAGTACGACTATGTGTATGGCTAGCTATATGTCTTTATAGAATGCCGTAGTACCGTTTTGGAATAATCAGAGAAAATGTGACTTAGGATGTTTGGAAATAAATCTTGAAATTATTGCCAGATTGCAAAAGGATTTGCCTTACAATTCCCGTTATGTAAAATAATTTAAATCTGACATCTTGGTTCTAGTATGGCATGGAATTTATCACATACAAGAGAAATCGTACCTAGCTTTGACCAATCGATTCTAATTTGTTTCTAATTACACTTGTATTTAAACAGTAGACAGTAGGATTTAAGTAGAACGCAAAATTTAATTTGTTACACATTAAAATTCTTCTTTTCTAGAACGAGCACGTATATAAAGTGCACAAAAACTACATTTCATAGACAGTTTGTGGGTTCGATTCCCGCTGACTTCAATTTCTAATTAAAAGCATAACTGGGTCCGATTTTTACTTGATTTAAATAATACTCTCGGTTAAGATTGAATCAATTTACTTCCATAGTAAATGTATTTAAATTAACAAATTTGAATCAATTTAAATAAATAAATATATCATCACGTCTTTTACCCATTACTGGGTGTGGCACTCTGTCGTAGCAAATCTCGGTAAGTGATATATTTTTTCGCGTGAAGTGCGGTTACCACGGCCCCCAAAGATGTTAGTGGAGGAGGAGCCACAGGTGTAGATTTAATTTGGTGAAAATTGTTTGTCGGCTGTGGGGATCGAACCAGGGTTCTCAATACCCACAGATCGACTCGATACCACTGAGCCATCTACCTCATTTAATCGATTTTAATCCTTGGTCAACGATGACTTTTACATCAATAAAATGTCGTCAACTTTACGATGACAAATGAGAGCGTAATTGTCAACTTTTCATAGCAATCGTAGAAAAAAATAATTATTTTACGCGTTGGAGACGCACGACAAAGTTATTTTTCGATGGTCGAACGTCAACTTTACGATGACAATTTAATGTTACAAAATATTATGGGGTAGGTGGCTCAGTGGTATCGAGTCGGCCTGTGGATCTTGAGAACTTTGGTTCGATCCCCACAGTCGACAAACAATTTTCACCAAATTAAATCTACCCCTGTGGCTCCTCCTCCACTAATATCTTTGGAGGCCGTGATTTGATGGCTGGTAACCGCACTTCACGCGAAAAAATATATCACTTACCGAGATCTGCTACGGCAGAGTACCACATCCAGTAATGGGTAAAAGGCGTGATGATATATTTATTTAGTTATTTTATAACAGTATCTGTGTGATTCTGATTCTGATATATTTTAGTAACTGTCAAAATTCTTCAGTTTGTAATTCGATCGTTTTCATAGAAAGTAGAGCATAAAAATTTGAAGAAATCTTAGCAATTATATGGACACAAGATGATAATATACTACACTAGTAAACTTATGCTTGGTAATGTTGATGTAGTGTGGTGATACGAAACGAATGAATTAATGGTGGTCTTATCGAGTTGGTTGGTTAGAATCCCGCACAGGCGGTTTGGTTTGCTTCATCAGTTCCGCGTGCGCAGGTAGGTCACTCGCGAAACCCGGTCGTCAGCCCGGTTGCAATTATACGAGCACTACATTACCACAGAACAACCGAAACTAATTTAAATAAATAAATAAATATATCATCACGCCTTTTACTCATTACTGGGTGTGGTACTCTGCCGTAGCAGATCTTGGTAAGTGATATATTTTTATGTGTGAAGTGCGGTGACCAGCTGTAAAATCACGGCCCCCAAAGTTGTTAATGGAGCGGGAACCACAGGAGTTGATATTAAGTTGGTGAAAGCCAGTTTGTCGGTTGCGGGAATAGAACTCAGGTCCTCAAGAACCGCAAGCCGACTGCATACCCACTAGACCACCAACCTCATCCAAAACTAATTTAATACTTTTGTATTAGCTACCCTGTAGATACAGACGAAATTTAATATTTTGTTAAATACACTTAAAGAAAATAAATAAATATTTGTTTTAAGAAAAACTAAATCTTGAATGGCATTGAGATAATGTACATGGAGTATTTGATTGAATTTGACGGATGGTAACCGCATTCCACTCGAAGAAATATATCACTTACTGAAACCTGCTACGGGAAATGTAACAGCCAGCAATAACTAAAAGGCGTGATGATATATTTATTTACTTTATTTTATAATTTTGGCAATATAGAAATGCAAAAACTGTCTGGAACTATAACTACGTATAACTCCTGGAATTTTATATTTTGAAACCGGTCGACATTATGCTATACTATTTTCATTTTAAACTGGAGGGATCGACATAAAACGATTAAACGCCCCTGTCCCATATAACTACAATGAAATCTATTAGTGCGGCTACCACAAATCGCTTAACGATGGTCACAACAGGTAATTTTTAAGGGTTGTATTCAGCCTAAAATTATTCTTGATTTTTCCTATGATTGACCATTTAAAAATTACTAATTCGGATTAAATTATCCAATTAGCAGTTACGTTACTCAATAAAAAGATTAAATATCCTGTACTGAATCAGACTGAGTAATGTAGGTAAATGTTTAAATTATGTTAACCTCTGTTTTATGCTACGACTATAGTATTTTTATTTTAAACCGGAGGGATCGGCATAAAATGATTAAACGTCCCTGTCCCATATAACTACAATGAAATCTATTAGTACGGCTACCACAAATCGCTTAACGATGGTCACAACAGGTACATTTTTTAAGGGTTGTATTCAGCCTAAAATTATTCTTGTTTTTGATTAACAATTTAAAAATACCGGCGAATGGGGCTGTACAATATTTTGAGTTCCTTTGTAAACGTAATTGCGGTGCATGTAATCGTTTTATGCCGATCCCTCCAGTTTAAAATGAAAATAGTATATGGACCACAAGTAACATTATTTTCTCGCCAGTTGAGATCAATATATTGGCACAGATTGTTGTACAGGTCTCTGGCACAGTATCAAAGCAAGAATCACACTTTATTGACGAGGTACATATTGTTTTCGCACCACCGTCCGGCATTAGCAGTATTACATAACTAAAAATCGTCCGGAAACCATGTGTTACCGGCCGAGGCCTCAAAAATTAGTGACTTTTTATAATTATATGTTGGCATCACTAGTATAGCGAACTCCTGAACGTACGAAATGTCAAAATATTGCATTGGCGTAAACATATTATGATAAAATATTCCTAGTTGAGTATTATCAATACAAGAAAACAGAATATTTATACATATATTTTAAACAAAATTGTAAGTAATTATAATTGAATTAGAAATGTAAAATCCAAATAAAATATGTTGATTTTTTAGGTTATAATACTGGAATGACAATTCGAGAAATAGACAAAGAAATGAATTATGTTGTATGTTTATTAAATAAAGTGTACAGTGTAATTAAACTTATTGAAGATGTAAATTGATGAACAATAAATAATTAATTAAAATTAAAAGTACAGTTCAAATATGGTGATGTTACCAACATAAAAAAATTCCCTGACATTTAGAATGTGAATAATAAATTAAACGTTTTTATTAAATTTACAAAAACGTTGGCGCGAAAAATCTTGTGTATTACACGTCTAGAAACTATTTTGCGAGTGCTCGTATTTAAAGGCCTCGCCTGCGTCTCGTCCTTTCAAAATATACTCGCACTCGCAAAATAGCAGTTTCTGGACTAGTGATACAAATAACTATTACACGATTTCAACTTCTTGCCGAATGTTTTATATTTAAAAGTGCAGACAGATATCGCATGTGTGCGTCCTGGCTGGTGCGATGTCGGCCATGCTGGCCACACCAGGGCTAGGTCGCGGACGCGGATAACTCCGCAGTGTGACCAACATATCCGCAACTTAATGTCATCGACCTACTACCTGTACCAGAACACATGTGTCTTGTACACTGGACATTCACACTCACTATACATTTCTGTTTCACCAAATACACAATTTCAAAGAATTGTAGAATTATACAGGATGGTGAATCGAATTGCGCACCATAGCGTTTTCAATGCTATTTTTCAAATGTTCAATTATTGGCTTCCCTAATTATTTTATGCAAAAAAGCTTCAAATAAAAGTTTTAGGGCATAAATTTCTGCATCTAAATCAATAATAGTATATTATGTTACTAGGAGTAGAAAGCAGTCTTTTTTATTGAGCTCAGATGTTTGCGGCCGAGGCGTGTAGCCGAGGCGATGCAAACTGAGCGAAATAAAAAAGAGCATTCTACTCCGAGTAGCATATACTATTTTTTCTTCAAGCATTCTAACGTAAATTTCAAGAATAAAATATAAATTATTTAATTTTTTTCCCTAAGTCGCTTTGTTAACAGTTATGTTAAATGTACAGTTTTCTATTTTACAATTTTGAATATTTAAACCACTACTGGCAGTATTTGTATCGATAGTTCCAATATCCTAATAGATAGAAGCTGTATAAATTTAATTGTTTATTTCCGTACCTTGATTACTTCCAAATGTAACAGGTATGTTGCAAGTCATTTCTGTCGAAGTATCAAATAACTCAATATTTTCAAAAATGCTATTAGTTTAGTGTATTTACATATGTTTACGTTATGTTTGATATTTAATTCAGCCTTAATTATTGAGTAAAGTAAGTTAGCATAACATTCTCAGAGAAATTCTTCACATTTTGTTCTCTAGTCCAATTGACAAATCTCTCATAAGCGAAATCATAAACCTTACGTGATTTTTCAGGAATCAATGTTTGAATGACTGACTTTGCGATTTCTGCTATTGCTGGAGGTGTAAATTGCATTTCATCCACTTCTTGAGACATTTTTTTTTGTGAAACAAATAACGATATTTATCACTACTGGCTGTCAGTCAGTTAACCTCACTTCACTTCAGTTGTCAACATTAGATATTGAAATTGTCGTACGGAACACTCAAAATTATGGGTTGTTACTCCTAATTATGTTCACGATATTTTTTTTATATATATTTTGTCATTTTAAGTACGCTGTACGATAGTAACTTACTATCGTACATCGTACAATTCCCCTAATTATCCTACATGTATGATAATTATCGTACGATTGGTAACGTTGAGCCAGTAGCCGGGCTGCCCTAGCAAGTGCTGCTGCCTGTGGTATATTTTATAACTAACATTATTATACTAGTACAATAATGAATTTCATTATTGTACTAATAACATAATGACTTAGTTCTACATAGTGTGTGTAGTAGCATAATATGAATATTGTTGTATGCTTGAAGAAAAACATAATTTTTATTACATGCTTTGTAACGATAGAAATTAAATATTAAAATCTCGAAAATTGTGTTGAAAATACAGACAGCCATGGAATTGAACAAAAAATAAATAAATGCTTGACGTTTTATCTGTCAAAACGACAACGTTGGACGTTTTATCTGTCAATCGTTGACGTTAAAACGCCAAGCATTTATTTTTTGTTCAATTCCATAGCTGCCTGTAGTTTCAACACAACTTCCGACATTTTAATATTTAATTTCTGTCTGTACAAAGCATGTAATAGAAATTATGTTTATTGATTTAGATGCAGAAATTTATGCCCTAAAACTTTTATTTGAAGTTTATTTGCATAAAATAATTAGGGAAGCCAATAATTGAACATTTGAAAAATAGCATTGAAAACGCTATGGTGCGCAATTCGATTCACCACCCTGTATATAACTGTACGATGAAGTATTGTGCTGAAGAGGCATTGTGGAGTTGGTAGAATGGTAGTGATAGGTGCTTTCTCTAACTTTATAGACGGTTTAAATGAAAGGAATTCTAGATTATAATAACTAGGTTTATTTATTACATTTCATTTTGCAATTTAACTTAGTTCAATGTTTTACATAAATAAATATATCATCACGCCTTTTACACATTACTGGGTGTGGCACTTCACTGTAGCAGATTTCGGTATTGATATATTATTTTACGTACATTTGAATCGTAATGAACTGTTTACTTAACTCTGTCTCTAGCGGTTACGAGACTTATAACGTGCTAGCCCGTTAAAAAATTATAACGGGCTGTTGACATTGGTTATCATGACAACATATTTAATTTTAAACGTTTGACACTTTAATATTTTTTAATTAAACAAAATTGTCAGATTTTCAAAGTCTACCTTGATTGAACATTTTAGTTATTGCGTTATACTGTTGCAATTAATTTGATTAAATATACATATATTGCGATTCAAATGCACATAAAACATTGTACAATGCTCGACCGTTAACTGAAATTTACAGGCTCGCTAGCGCTCGCCCGTTACCTTTCTATGCTCGCCTGCAAATTTCTGTATAACGGTCTTGCAATGTAAATAACTATTACGTGAAGTGCGGTTATCAGCCGTCAAATCACGGCCCCTAAAGATGTTAGTGCCACAGGACTGAGTTTAATTTAAATAAATAAATATATCATCACGCTTTTTTACCTATTACTGGGTGTGGCACTCTGCCTAAGCAGATCGCGGTATGTGACATATTTTTTCGCGTGAAGTGCGGTTACCAGCTGTCAAATCACGGCCCCCAATTTAATTTTATTTGGTGGATCAATTTATGTTACGCTGTACAACAGGAACTTAATCCCAATTACAGTACAGGGTCCGCACTCACCGAGCCGCAGTGTAGTAGTTCATATAATTTTTACCTTATGTGATTCAGACTTAAGATCGCCTGATTCAAATTCCATAATTCTATTCACACTTCCGTACTGCTGGACAATGTTAGCAAAGAGTAGCGTATTTTTTCCCTTGTACGAAGTAAAAGAAGTATTGTAATCGCGAAAATTTTCGGTTCTCAGATTTCAGTGGAAATGCGTATTTTGGCCATCCCTGAATTCATTTTGACTAATTTCGTAGTGACGTCTGTACATACGTATGTATCTCGCATAACTCAAAAACGGTAAGCCGTAGAAAATTGAAATTTAAAAATTACGACTGCTATAACATCTAGTTGTGCACGTCCCTTTTTGGTCATTATATAACTTCCGGAAATGGTACTTTACTTGAAGCCTATAATAGATTTTCATGAAAAACTATATTCAAATATAATTTAAAACTTTCTAAATTTGGTATATAAGACTACTATATCAATGGAAATAACATATTAGATTTTGGTTAAAATAGACTAACCGGAAGTGACACATTACATGAAGCTGCTAACAGTTTTCCTTGAAAAAAATGGTATTATTTTAATTTTAAAAATAAATGCTGCAAATAAATTTTTAGAGAATTAAATTCTGCGTCTAGCACATTTTTAAATTAGCCTTTTGCATAAGCGACATATCTAAATTTAAATACTAAATATTTTTTGTTTTTTTTTTAAATTAAGTTTGCTATGGATTAGAACAAAAAATAAATGATTTAATGTCAAATATGTGCAATTAAAAAATATCTATAGTTTAATACGCGTACAAGGAAGTCATGTGGTGTCCACATCAGATTTTTTTTTCATCTATATCTCTGTTGCTAAGATAATAATTCGTACTTGGCACAGGGTTCTAGACATTTGAAAACATTTTAGATCTTAAAAAACTGAATATTTCTCATAACGTAGTACAAAATAAAATAGTTCCACATGTTTGCATCCATCTCTCGCATTTTAAAACCGCCTCCACTTGAGTCTAATCACACTCAACAACTCATACACTTCTTCCAGAATGTCTGCATCAGCAGCGGCAGCAGCAGCTGCTAATGGCAGCTCGCTAGAAAGGGTTCTGTTTCTGTTAGGATAGGTTGGCATTGGCATGCTATGCTCAACCAGCGGTGTTTATCGAAAACACTTGAGTTCGCGAGAAGCCGGTTTTATTTTTAACTGCGTCTGCAACGACACAGCATAGATACGTGATTGCAGACCTGGGTACCATCACGCTAGATGCGAACAGAATGCTCTTTCATACTAAGAACAACACGGTTTTTTAACGTTTCCGTTCAATGCTTCAACGCAGTTTTCAATTTTATAAGTGTTTGTTTCAATTAGATTTATTTCATCTATACAGGGTGTTTCAGGACTAGTGTAACAAACTTTAACAGCTTATTCCTGAGGTCATTTTGAGCCAAAAATGTCGTATGAACATAGGTCCTATTCCTTCTAGTTACCAAAATACAAGAGGTTGAAGTTCTATAAATAACACGACATTTTCAAATTTTTTTAATCAAGATACTTTCGGAAAACAAGAATTTTATTGAAAAGTCATACCTTATTTGTCTTAATTAATTTTATTTACTACTATTTACTAATTCACTATACATTTTTCACAAATTTACCCTTTCAATACCGTATACGTAATCAGACTAGGTACTCAAATAAAAATGAAAATAAGGTATTTCACCAGGTACCTACATAATAACTAATTCATAAATGACTATTTGTAGACAGTGTTTATACTTTTATTTCATTAGTAACATAATTATAAATAATTAAATGTACTATTAAACCAGTGACACTAAAAATGCTCGCCATGAATAAAATACCCTAATTTTTGCGAAACGGGCGCGGTGGCCGAACGTGTTAAGGCACATCTCTTAAGATGCTGTGACGTCACCCGAACCAAGGTTCGTCAGTTCGAATCCGTCTGTCGACAATGTGTGATTTGTCGTAAAATATAAAATACAGCTACATGTATTTATCACACTCGGGCGCTATAAGCTAGTCACTTATTCGCCTTAAATAATGTAGCATTCGACTAGGAAAACCGGCAGTACGGCAGTGTAAAAACTGCGGCTCGGTGTGTCCGGTAGGCCCAGGCCCGATTCGGGCTGTAGCGCCACAGATGATGATGAATTTTTGCGAAATAAAAAAATCTGTTTTTTAATCAGTATATCAAATTATGTATGTCATTAAAGTAAAGTAGGTGGCTCAGTAGTATCGAGTCGGCCTGTGGATCTTGACAACCCAGGTTCGACCCCCACAGACGACAAACAATTTTCACCAATTTAAATCTACCCCTGTATTAGTATTAGGGTATTAGTGGAGGAGGAGCCCTCCTCCACTAATACCCTAATTTTTGCGAATTCAAAAAGATTATTTTTGTTCTGTAATCAGTATATCAAATTATATATGTCATTATATACAAAGAGGTCAGTAGCGTAGGCGACAACAGGTTTCAGGGGTCAAAAAACATATGATTTTATTATCGTTATCTATTGGTCATTTGTAACATATCTAAAAATAGCTATGACATTAAATAATTGTTAAATTTATCATAAAAAGAAATTATGCTAATGAGATAACTGTTCATATGATAATTAAATATTCTTTAGAGATTTTGGTTCTCTTCAAAGAGATATATTATCGGATTTTACGATCTGTGCTACTAATGATTACAGATAAATAATGGCTGGAAGCAATTGGCAACATTATAGTAGACACAAAATAAAGATTTGGACAAAGGAATGGATTTACTGCTCAAGTACTTAACGCATGTTATTGCCAAATTTATTTATATACACATATAATGTTTAGTAACGTTAAATACATTCAAAATATTTATGATATGTTTTTGTTTACTGTCGTATTTTGAAGCTTAATGTACTGAGAAAAATTTGAGAGAATGATAGAAATAAAATGAGCAACAAAAATAATTCGCTGAGGTAAATGTCAAGCCATTTAACATGGCGTATAAAATAGTATATTATACATCTAGGGAGAGAAATGCAGGAGGAAAAATAGCATTCTATCCCTAAGAATTTATACAATTTTTTCATGACATAAGCAAGATTATTTTGAATATGCATTGTGTCAAACGGCCTTTAAGAATGAAAGTATCATATTATTCACTCATTTGAACAATAAAATTTAACTTTCTGCCGGGTTGTAGCAAATAGTTATTTGTGTATTAAGAGCGTAAAGTAATAATTACTTCTTTTGTTTTGTGAATTATGAATGTGGATGAAGTGTGGTGTGCCAGAACAAATAGTTATTTGTGTATTAAGAGCGTAAAGTGATTATTTATTGCTCGAGCACGGTAAGTGCAGCGCGAGCCGAAGACGAGAGCTGCAATAGTGTAAGAGGAACAAAGACACTTTACGCTCGTGATACACACATCATTTTTTCTACGATTGCATCTTAAATTATTAAAAAACATATACGTACTGAAAATAAGTTCGTTCTGTCAACTGCCAATATGACAAGATTCTGATTTGTTTGTATCCCTGGTAACTATTGAAATAAGTGCGCATTTAACATCTTTTTCGCGCGTTGCCGTTGGAGACGTGCAAAAAAGATATTTTTCGATTGTTCCACAGGAAACGTCAACTTTACGATGACAAATGAGAACGAAATTGTCAACTTTTCATAACACTCGTAAAAAAACCTAATTTTTCGTATGAATTGCACACGGCGTAGTATTCATGAAGCACTCTGTATTTTACTATGAAGTACATAACAAATATAAATAAGCAAAGCATAATATATAATATAAAGTTGTGTATTATTCAAATACCACGGTACCAAATTATCATAATTATGAACATTTATTCATATGACAAAATTACAATTTGCTTTGTCTATAGACGTAGCTATCTTACAAAATGATTCAGCCCACATCAAGACGATGATCGTCAATTTTCATGACTTTATTACCATAATACAGTCGCAGACCGTGTCTGAACATAATACAACAGCTTGTCTTTTGTTTTATGTTTTATTATGTTTCATTTGTTATTTGATACGTGTGCAATAATGTTTTGTAATTACCTTGCAATTTTTAATTGTAGATAATGATGATTTGAATGCTAATTTTATTATTGTTTTATGAGTATTTATAATAGAATAATACTAAGAAGTATGTTTCATTACACATTATAAATAAAAAGCAGTAAATATAGATGATGCGATGGTTAATAAGATTTGTATCCTGTACTACACTAACATCTGGATAAGTAGGGTTGTGCCGTGGTCAATTGACCAAAAATATTTGACGGTCAAATAAAACGGTCAAATAATCTAAATGGAACCGCCACGACATCTGTTGTTCAATAGAAATAGCTACATGCTATTATTACACAGGGTGGCGATTCAAGTAACATTAATAAATTCCCTGACTTTTCCCTGACTAAGTAAAAAAATTCCCTGACTTCTAGAATATTGACTTATTTATGAATTTATGGTTACATTTCATATATTATATCATATATTGTAATATAATTTTTTTTAAATTAAATTTATAGTAAAAGCAAAATCAATTTGTCTTTCTAAACAGGCAAAGACACAACCTTAAATATTGCATACAGAAAAAACATAGCGCGGTAGAAACGTTAGACAAAACAAAACAGTTTTCAATTAGTAAACATCCTTAGGTTATATTTTCATAGATGGCGGTTCTCACTCTTAAGAAGCAATAAAGGGTATTTGTTGCAAATAAAGGTATACTATCTATCTAATAAAGGGTATTCTGTCAATAAAATCTAAAAATAACTAAATACATTTTGAAATAAAAAATTTAAAGAACAAAAAACTTTTTTCCCTGACATGGAATAAAATTCCCTGACTTTTCCTTGACTTTTACAGAAATATAAAATTCCCTGACTTTTCCCGGTTTTCCAGGTTAGTCGCCATCCTGTTACATGAATATATCTAGTTTGGTATTCTGGGTTCTGGAGAATTTGCTTACTTTACTTTACAAATAAAATAAAACATATTATTTCATTTCATTACGTCTTTTACTTTATTTTCCCCTTTATTTTGAATTTGATGTGATTTTGTTTATTAGTTGTTGTTGGTTTTTCATTTTCAGTAATATTGGATGTAATAAACAGTACTATATAAATAAATTACAATTTTAATTGTGATTTTTATTAAATGTTTCTTGGTCAATTGACTGGTCAAATGCACAACCCTATGGATAAGTCTGTTGATGTTATTGGATTAAAAACTGTATTTAAAAATACAATATGTCATACTGGGTGTTTCAAAATTGTTACAAAAAAGTTTAAGGATATATATTATTTGATGTACTACAACTGAAAATAATTTTCTGAAATATATCTAATATTTTTAATATATACCACTGATCTGATTTAGAACTTAATAAATTAAGAACTTATAAAACTTTAATATATTATATAATGGGGTAGGTGGTTCAGTGGTATCGAGTCGGCCTGTTGATCTTAAGAACCCTGGTTCAATCCCCACAGCCGACAAACTATTTTCACCAATTTAAATCTACCTCTATAGCTCCTGTTCCACTAGTATCTTTGAGAGCCGTGATTTGACGGCAGGTAACCGCACTTCACGCGAAGAAATATATTACTTACCGAGATCTGCTTAGGCAGAGTGCCACACACAGTAATGGGTAAAAGGCGTGATGATATATTTATTATTTTTATTTATACGTTTTTTAATAATCTAAGATGCAATCGAAGAAAAAAGTATGTGTGTATCACGAGCGCAAAGTGTCTTTGTTCCTCGAGTAACAAAGAATCGCTTTACGCTCTTAATTCACAAATAACTATTCCAAGTTTCACTTCCTGTTTGGTTGAAATAATTTTTCGCAAAACTCTTTATAAACTTTAAAATCAACACTCAAAAAACTTTAAATCTTTTTCTCGTTAACTATATCCTGAAGTGGGGTCCAGACCTTTCGTAAAAAATTAAATTAAAACATTTGTATGGAGTATGTGACTCAGTGGTATCGAGTCGGCCTGTGGATCTTAAGAACCCTTGTTCAATCCCCACAGCCGACAAACAATTTTCATCAATTTAAATCTACCTCTAGTATCTTTGAGAGCCGTGATTTGACGGCAGGTAACCGCACTTCACCGAGATCTGCTTAGGAAGAGTGCCACACCCAGTGATGGGTACTAGGCGTGATGATATATTTATTTTATTTATTTATACTTGTATTGATAGTACTGCAACATCCCTTATTAATAAAGCCCTGATTTTTAGGCAATTGCCTAGATTCAAATTTTAATATACTTCAGGCAATTTCGTTTTTCTATACATAGGTTACATGTTTACGTGTAATGGAAGGTTTTTTTTCGTGCCTTAGAGCATATTTTTTCTATATTTTGGTTATTGTGCCTATTTTACCTTATACAGCCTATTTTGCCTATTTTTGTTGTCTATTCTAACTTTTATTGAGTAGACAAGGTTTATCATCTACTTCGTTGACTAATTCAGCACTCGACAAAGTGTTTCAACCTAACCTATAATATTTAAAGTACTTACTTTAATCAAGTTTTTGTGTGTGAATTTAAAATGCCGAAAGAAAAAACGTTTTTTAGTCAAAATTTTACGTGGCAATTCTATTGTGTCTTTGCCATTAATCAATGGAGCTGAAGTAACTTTAGACGATATGGCTAAATATAAGAACGATCCTGTCACATTTTGTGATGTCGAACGAAGTTTTCAACTTACAAGCAAGTTCTGACAGACCGAAGACAGTCCCTTTCCGATAATTTCATAGAGCAATTGCTCATAATATTTTGTGAATTAAAGTATACTACATAATTTGAATTTGCATAATAGTTAATAAAATGAAAACCCTACATTATTATTTTTCAGATTGCGTTAATTTTTGTTTAAAATGATTATTTTCTCTAATGAAGAGTAGATACGAGTACCAATATTAGAAAAAGGATTCGTTTATTTTTTTAAATAAATTATTTACATTTAGGCTGTCTAAAATCCCGCCTATTTTAGAGTAATTACCGGCCTATATGCCTGCTTATTTGGGTGTTTTTAAGAGCCTAAATATCCGGGCTTTACTTATTAAAGTTCTATGGTTGCTCTCTCGATTCACGAGCAAGAGTTTGTTCAAGCATCTTTTTCACTTAACTAATTAATGAGTTAGTCAAACATTGATAATAATTCCTAAATTAATTCAATTATTTATAAGAATAATTTAAAAAGTTTAATTATTTTTAATATTAATCATATGATTTGTATCTAAATGCCTCCTTGTGTTCAATAAAAATAATCTAAAAAAAATACTGTTTCACTTTTCCTATTCATCCGTTAAAAACTTATTAATCACAGACCTCTCATTAAAATAAACATAAAAAGAAACAGTCTCCTTTCTGTTCTAACATTCTAACTTCGTAACTATTTAAATCTTAAGCTATTAATTCTAGTTTTTAATTAAATGTTAAAGTGTGCACAACTATAAAAAATGTAATATGTCATTAGATTCTTTAATTACCAAGACACTAAAATAAAAAAATATTTCAGTATTGATAAAAAAATGTTTACATATATGACAACTCGTCAAAATTTTAAACAGACAGAAAAAATAAATGTTTAACTTTGCTCTTATGTTACATACTTTGTTTATTAATTATTCAAATTAATTTCAAAATATTGTTTGAATTATTTATAAAGTTTTTGTTTCCTATGAATAAGGTTAAAATAAAATATTGGTCGTACAATGCAAAACTTATAAAAGATAAATAAAATAAATATATCATCACGCCTTTTACCCATTACTGGATGTGGCACTCTGCCGAAACAGATCTCGGTAAGTGATATATGTCTTCGCGTGAAGTGCAGTTCCCAGCCGTCAAATCACGGCCCTCATAGATGTTAGTGGAGAGGAAGCCACAGGAGTAATATTAATGTGGTTATAATTGTTTGTCGGCTGTAGGAATCGAACCCGGGTTGCCAAATGCACAGTCCGACTTGATACTACTGAGCCACCTACCCCATAAAACAAGTTTTATTTAAATTCTGCATTATTTTTTATGGGATTGGTGGCTTAGTGGTATCGAGTCGGCCTGTGGATCTTGAGAACCCTGGTTCGATCCCCACAGCCGACAAACAATTTTCACCAATTTAAAAATCTACCCCTGTGGCTCCCTCTCCACTGATATTTTTGAGGGCCGTGATTTGACGATTGGTAACCGCACTTCACGCGACAAAATATATCACTTACCGAGATCTGCTTAGGCAGAGTGCCACACTCAGTAATGGGTAAAAGGCGTGATGATGATATATTATATATAAATCTACCCCTGTGACTCCTCCTTCATTAATATCTTTGGGGGCCGTGATTTGACGCCTGGTAACCGCACTTCACGCGAAAAAATATATCAGTACGGAAATCTGCTTAGGCAGAGTGCCACACCCAGTAATGGATAAGAGACGTGGTGATATATTTATTTATTTACTTACTGCATTATTTTTTTAATGTAAAGCTTAACGTTTTCGGTACACTAAATCTGTTTTCTGTAATTTTAAGACAAAACTAATATCATTACATCTTTCCACAAATTGTAAATTATGTTCCTTATCAGAAAGATTAAAGTAAACAAAACATACACCAAAATTTGTTTTAATGATTAAAATATGAATTCTGAGAGTTTTTTTCACAGTTAGATACATTTATCTTTAACAACAAAGACAAAATTAATTGTCATCCAACACTTGGTGAAACAAGGTTTAATAAAAATATAAAGTAAACACTTGGCTATGTTTCACAAAATTCAGCCTCCAAGTCACCTTATGAGGGCGAACTGTGCTGGCCAGCCTCTGACGATGCCCTCATAAGGTGACTTGCAGGCTGAATTTTGTGAAACATAGCCAAGTGTTTACTTTATATTTTTACATTTATTTTTATCAAAATAAATTTTCTATGAAGAATTTTATCACCATATTCATTGAAAACCTAATTAGTCGATTTCTAAGATTGCATCAAAATTACAAACCAATTCTTAAAACTGTGAATGGTCTTACCGCAATAAAACTATGTCACGACGTCACTACTGACACAGCTTTCATTTTCAGGGTAACTCACTAACTCGCAACAATCCACAATCACGATCTTGCATTTGTTTTCGCGCGAATCACATGAAGATTTGACATTTTAACATTTGTTTATATCCATATAAATATCAATTCTGTAAAATGTATATTGTGTTGCATTGAAAAGTTTAGGTTATGTAGTGTAACATTGAAGGTACGGTGGGGTGATGACGTCACTGGCCCACTTATATTGGCGCCTGAGTTTAATCTAACACAGGATCTAGTGCGCTCTCTCTCTTGCTAATATACAGTGGAGTCTGTTTGTAATTTAAATATTTGATAGAGAACATTTGTTACTATTTAAATATATTTTGCTAAGATTGCTATGCAAATTTGACAATTACGCTCTCATTTGTCATCGTTAAGTTGATGTTTTCTGTGGAACAATCGAAATATTTACACTATTGCGGCTCTCGCCTTCGGCTCGCGTTGCAATTACCGTGTTCGAGTAACAAAGAATCACTTTACGCTCGTGGTACATACATAATTTTTTCTACGATTGCATCTTAAGATGATTAAAAAACGTATGCGTACTGAAAATAAATTCGTTCTGTCAACTGTCAATATGACAAGTTTCTGTTTTGTCTATATCCCTGGTAACTATTGAAATAAGCGCGCATTTAACATCTTTTTCGTAACACAAACACAAGAAACACGTTCTTATTCTCTAATTTTAGAGAGAGAAACTCTGCTTTTCTTCCCTAGGGAGAGAAATAGTATGTTTCGCTCCCTAGATACTACGATTATTAGCTGTTTGCGGCGTTTCCTAGGTAACTAGTTACGCAACCCATATTTGACATTTGTCCCGATAAGACAGTAATTTTTGTGCACTTGTTACGAAATAGTTATTTACGTATCAAGTGCAGAAAGATGGGTTTTTTTGAATGAGTGGTCCGTTGCTGCATGAGCGAAGCGAATGCTGCTAGACCGGGAGTTAAAAAACCCCTTTCTGCACGAGTTGCGTACACTATTTTTTCTACAACCATAAACCAAATTTTGATAAAAAAAACAAATTTCAGTAATTGTAACATCTCTGAAATTTTTTATTAATTTAGAAACTTTAGAAAGATACCTAGTTTAATGTATCCATGACAACTGACAATGACAAACAAACTCAAGAAAGTATACTGTATAGAGTTTATTTATATTAAATTACTTTTCTGCACTAGTGCAGAAATAATTCACATTTTTGCACTAGTGCAAAAATCTGCTACTTTCATAATAAAAATAAGTTCAAAAACGCCTACTTTTTTTAATGGTTGTAGAAAAAGTATAATATGCTTGACGGGAGGGTGCGATTATCCACGCGGGAATAATCGCTTGTTTCCCTCCCTTGATGCATAACATACTATTTCGCGTGTTTGTTTGTATTCCTGGTAACTATTAAAATAAGCGCGCATTTACATTTGTTTTGTTGTTTCATGGCATAATTTCAATAAAATTATCAATACACAATTTAGTTACATTCTATTATTTAAATCTAAACAAGGAACGACGGTGATAGCTATATCAATCGGCAAAGAACAAAAGAAGCTCACCTAGATTCAATGACATCCACATATAAAAAATACAATTGATAAACAATAAGCAATAAGTGACGATCGTTAGACATTATATGTTCTTGTTCTTCGCATTGCATTCAAATAACTATTACATTAACGATTCTAGGAAGAAGAAGAAACGCTCTGGTCGGCATATATAGTCAGTTAATCAATCTGTGATGCGTGTTAAATACATTAGCAGGATATTACGACAGACGCGTCACTTACAAACATGGCACTCTGCGATGTGAAACTGTGCAGAGGAATATAATTAAATTAGCATCCGTACACTTTTATTCAAGAAAAAAAATGTGCTTTTTTTAATTTAACGGCTGTCCCATTCGCTTCTCTGTAACTAACAAGATCTGCAAGAGTAAAACTGACTCACTCAAGAAGAGAATATTATAATTTACATTCATATTAATTTTTATTGAAAGAGAAAACATTTTTTTCTATGATTGCTATGAAAAGTTGACAATTACGCTCTCATTTGTCATCGTAAAGTTGACGTTTTCTGTGGAACAATCGGAAAATATCATTTTTGCGCGTCTCCAATGGCAACGCACGATAAAGACGTTAAATGCGCGCGTTTCCAATGGCAACGCGTGAAAAAGATATTAAACACGCGCTTATTTCAATAACCAGAGATACAAACAAAACGGAAACTTGTCATATTGACAGTTGACAGAATGAATGTATTTTCAGTACACATACGTTTTTTAATCATTTTAAGATGCAATCGTAACCGCACTTCACGCGAAAAAATATATCACTTACCGAGATCTGCTTAGGCAGAGTGCCACACCCAGTGATGGGTAAAAGGCGTGATGATATATTTATTTTATTTAAGATGCAATCGAAAAAATTATGTGTGTATCACATAATAACTATTTTCTACAACTTCAATTAAAAGTAGGTTTTTCTTCCCCCATAATACCCATTACTGGGTGTGGCACTCTACCGAAGCAGATCTCGGTAAGTCATATATTTCTTCGCGGAAAGTGCGGTTACCAGCCGTCAAATCACGGCCCTCAAAGATATTAGTGGTGGGGGAGCCACAAGGGTAGATTTAATTTAGTGAAAATTGTTTGTCGGCTGTGGGGATCGAACCAATATCATATGCGGCCAAAAGTAGGAAATTCTCTTCCTAGGGAGAAAAGTAACTGTTTTCTTCCTTTATTATGATTGTTTCATAGCAACCATTCACAATCTTAGATATTTATTTATTCATATATCCTAAGAATTTTTAAATGTTTATTTAAATGACATAAATGGTCGCAGTAAAAATAAAAGTAAAGTGTCATTTTCTCCCACGTTATAGAAATAGCTATTTTCAGTACCCTATCGAAAAGTAACCCTTAAAAGGTTAATATTTTTAATCCTTAAGAAATAAATTCTCTGCATCTTCGGTGGCGTCTTTACCATTTGTTACTAATCAACCATATACTCGTAAATAAAATGTAAAATAAACATAACTATAGCATCGCGCTTTTTACCTATTACTGGGTGTGGCACTCTGTCTAAGCAGATCTCGGTAAGTGTTATATTTCTTCGCGTGTAGTTCGTTTTATCAGCCGTCAAAGCACGACTTCCAAAGATATTGCTAGAAGGGGTGTCACAGGGGTATATTTAATTGTTTGTCGACTGTAGGAATCAAACCCGGGTTCTCAAATCTACAAGACGACTTGTTACCACTGAGCCACCTACCCCATGATAAATAAAAAAAAACATAAAATTTCAAATACAAAACATTTTCGAAGTAGTGTTATGAATAGTTACTTAACAGTTTGGAAACTTCTGTATTATTTTTGTTCTTGTACGTCAGCGTCATGTATAAATTAAAGAAGTAAATATATAAAGTGAGTCATGATTGTAAATATAGGTGAATAGCTATTTTGTTTTACGTTCCAAAAGATTGGATTCACGAATTAAAGTTTGTCTTGTATAAAATATATTTTCAATTTTGGCACAAATTCTTGAAACAAATATTCACTAGTCCACCTATATTTTAGTATTGCTGGCATATTTGTTTTACTTCTAAATTTATATAACACTATCGTAATTTATACTACCACTACCTAATTTCTTTTTAAATTTATTGCAAAGTCCAAGGTTTTATATACACAGGATGTATTTTGTTTTTGGTGTTAAGTAGCCCTCACATTTTTTTTCTAAAATACAGGGTGTCGCACAACTTATGGCATTTATTTTAACCATATATAGTACGTAACATACTTATTATGAAACAGAAATAAATTGTTCAACATTTTAAAAATTATTTGAACTTTCTTCTTCTGATGGCACTACAGCCCAAATCGGGCCTGGGCCTACCGGACACACCGAGCCGCAGTTTTTACATTGCCGTACTGCCGGTTTTCGTAGTCAAATGTTACATTATTTAAGGCGTATAAGTGACTAGCTTATAGCGCCCGAGTGTGATAAATACATGTAACTGTATTTTTATATTTTACGACAAATCACACATTGTCGACAGGCTTATTCGAACTGACGAACCTTGGTTTGGGTGACGTCACAGTATGTTAAGAGATGTGCCTTAACACGCTCGGCCACCGTGCCTGTTATTTCAACTTTACATGAAGTAAATATTTTTTTCTACTTCCGTTAAGAAAAAGACGTTTTATTTCAGTTATTTGAGTTAGGTAATGAACTGCATTATTTAAGTAGTGAAATAATGAGGTAACAGCAACACAAAAAAATTAAGATATCTTGGTAGACGAATTCTGATGTGTTATTCTTTTATTTTTTGAATTTATAACTGTCATTAATATGTTAAAATTTCATAATTTCAAAAACGCTCTTTCGTATTTATCAGAACGGAAGTAGAAATAATATTGTATGCAACTAGTAAGAAAACTCGATTATTACCTTACTTATGTGTTTACATGCGTAAGGTAATAACCTTCATTTCTTTACTAGTTTCATAAATAGCTATTATTGCCACTAGTTTGGGAGTTATTTCTAAATAAAATAAATAAATATATCATCACGCCTTTTACCCATCACTGGGTGTGGCACTCTGTCTAAGCAGATCTCGGTAAGTGATATATTTTTTCGCGTGAAGTGCGGTTACTAGCCGTCAAATCACGGCCTCCAAAGATATTAGTGATGGAGGAGCCACAGGGATAGATTTTTTAAATTGGTGAAAATTGTTTGTCGGCTGTGGGGATCGAACCAAGGTTCTCAAGATCCTCAGGCCGAATCGATACCACTGAGCCACTTACCCCATTTATTATTATTATTAGAATTTTTGAAAAATCATGAGCATTCGCCGGGATTTGAACCCAGAACCTTTCACTCGCTAGGTGACAGCTCTACCACTTGAGCTACAAATACTCGGCGAGTATTCATGATTTTTCGTGCATTATAATTTAGTTGTTAAGTAAATGTAAAGTGACATCAATACGTCAATTCGTTACAAATCAACAGAGATGTCGAATATATATATCTTAAATTATTATTATTATTATTAGTTATTTCTAATATATTAAATTATTATTATAAACACTACAATAGTACATTTACTTATTATACATCAGATTAATGCCTATTAGTTAAATGATGATGAGTCCCATCATTCCGTTTCGGAACACAGGGGCCGGACACACCGAGCCGCAGTTTTTACACTGCCGTACTGCCGGTTTTCGTAGTCAAATGCTACATTATTTAAGACGTATAAGTGACTAGCTTATAGCGCCCGAGTGTGATAAATACATGTAACTGTATTTTTATATTTTACGACAAATCACACATTGTCGACAGGCGGATTCGAACTGACGAACCTTGGCTCGGGTGACGTCACAGTATGTTAAGAGATGTGCCTTAACACGCTCGGCCACCGCGCCTACTATTAGTTAAATAATCAGGAAAAAAAGAATAAGAAAAACTTCTTTTCCATGAATCTTAGAATCTCTATCCTCATAGATCACGAAAAACATATTTTATCGTTTCCTTTCTTGCACAAGGAAAACTATTAAGAAAGATATCTTCTTATAAAACATTCACTCAATTTCAATTTTCAATCAGTCTAACCTCAATCCATTCACAGATTTCTTGCATCCATTACATAACATCCACAAAGGCGTCTGTCAATTGTTTTCGCTTATATCCTCCGCTAAACTTTCTCCATGCCTCGCCGCATCCGCACAAAACAACCGACGATCGTCCTCGTCTTCGATCACTGATCACTGTGCTAAATGATCCAGTCACTGATCCGCAGTAGATCACTTGGCAACGTTGTAAAATGCATTGTTGCAAAGGTGATGATTGTGATATTATTGTATTGTTCTGTTTCCAATCATTTGTTTCTGTTTCTCTGATTTAAAGTCTTGGGATTTAGTGGTTTGGTTGGTAAACCTGAGAGATGGTTGTGTAATTTGACTGGAAATGAGGTTAGGGTCATTTTGAGAAATTTTGGTGGAATTTTAACAATCAAAAGTGAATGAACTGTTATTTTTAAATTAGCATTCTTTGCAGAGCTATTGTCAATATTAATTGATTATTTAGATCAAGAAACATTTAAATTAATAAATGTATTTATTGTTAATTTCCGGATAGTTCAATTAATTTAGAATGCACTAGAAATTGATCTTGTTATATTGATTACTTTTAGAATTGCTTCCGGCTCAGAAATTACTGTTATTCTAATAAACGAGAGCGTTAATGTGATGCATCATAATTAGAGATTGTATCTTAAGTCTTTTATTAAATATTTATGAACTAAATTGATACTAAATTCATTAAATATATCGAGTATCTATTTTGTTTTGTAATATAGAAAATATATTGGTAATTTTTGTATTTGTCAATAGTTTCTTTTCTAAGAAACAAAAGTGTAAAATATAGAAGTTGTTCAGAATTAAAAACTACATTTAATGGCTATGTATTTGCCTGTTTTAAGAGTAATGTATTTGGGTGTTTTAGCTATTTCTGACATGTTAAAACCGTGCTCATAGAACACCCAAAAACAGAGCTTGTGCTACCAGCCAATGAGTTTCAATTTATTGATATAAAGTCAAACATAAATTAAAATTTACAGCTTTAAAATAAATATTTTTTATTGACAAATTTTTATAGGATAGATGGTTCACTGATATCGAGTTGGACTGTGAATTTGAGAACCCGGGTTTGATTCCGACCATCGAAAAACAATTTTCTTCACATTAAAATTTTCCCCTACTAATATTTTAGGGCATGTAACCCCCAGCACGCATATAAATATATCACTTACCGAGATCTGCTACGGTAGAATGTCACACCCAGTAATGGGTAAAAGGCATGATGATATATATTTACCACGTATATGTTGGAATCAATAATATCACAAATTTCTTTGAAAATGAATCAATGAAATGAAAGCTAGTTTATAGTTTTCCTTGGTTACCAATAAAATAAATGCTGTTTTCAAAAACGTCAATTGTAGGAAATTTATCGAAATGGCAAATTCTCGACGGGCAACTGCATCTTCAGCAGAAATTTTTGCTTGTTAAATATAACTCGAAATATGATAACTGTCAAATAATATTTTGACATCATTTTAAATTCGTTGTTACGAAAATAGGAAATACAGGTCGTGCTGTGCACTCGCTATATTTCAATTCAGTAGTATCGAGTCGGCCTGTGGATCTAGAGAACCTTGCTTCGATCCCCACAGCCGACAAACAATTAAATCTTGTTTCACCAAGTGTTGGATGACAATTAATTTTGTCTTTGTTGTTATTTAAATTGCTATTGCGTAGCTTTCCTTTTTTTCGGTAGATGGCATGGCCTGTTCCACAGAACTTCTCATGTCATCTTACCTGTTTGTTAGAGATCTTATTCTCTGCTGGCACAGTTCTTCGTCACTAGCTTCTTCACGTGAACTTTGTTCTAGGTGAAGAAGTGAGTTATACCATACTGATGAGCTCTAATAAGAGCGAAACGCGTCTATGGTTACTAACTGTGCTGGCCAGCCTCTGACGATGCCCTCATAAGGTGACTTGGAGGCTGAATTTTGTGAAACATAGCCAAGTGTTTATTTTATATTTTTTATTAAACCTTGTTTCACCAAGTGTTGGATGACAATTAATTTTGTCTTTGTTGTTAATTAAATCTAGCCCTGTGGCTCCCCCTCCACTAACATCTTTGGTGGCCGTGATTTGTCGGCTGATAACCGCACTTCACGCAAAGTAATATATCAATACCGAGATCTGCTTATGCAGAGTGCCACACCCAGTGATGGGTAAAAGGCGTGATGATATATTTATTTATTTATAACAACTAAAAATTCATGTCAAAATATTATCGATAGTTATCACTTGTTATATTAGTTCTTCACTTATTTTCTGTAGTTTTTCTTCTTTAATCACATTCACAAAAGAGAATTTGTGTCAATATTTACGGTTACAGTTGTGTAATTACCTTTAAACACTTACTATCATGTTGTCGTTAATATAGCTACAAGTTAAATACATTAGTGTAAATGTTGGTTTCTTTACGTTTCAGTGAGCACTACTTAAAAATGTACTATGGAATTAGAAATAAAAGGAAAAAGCTTTTCAGGATTTTCCTAAACGAAGCAGGAAAGTTGTTTTTTCAAGAAATATAAAGCCCATGAGGAAATAATGACATATTTTTTTACGATATTTCCATATTTTTTTCATACATTTAAATAAATAAATAAATATATCATCACGCCTTTTACCCATTACTGAGTGTGGCACTCTGCCTAAGCAGATTTCGGTAAGTGATATATTTTTCGCATGAAGTGCAGTTACCAGCTGTCAAATCACGGCCCTCAAAGATATAGTGGAGGGGGAGCTACAAGGGTAGATTTAAATTGGTGCAAATTGTTTGTCGCCTGTGGGAATCGAACCAGGGTTCTCAAGATCCATATATAATATTTAATTTGTTCATATTAATTATAATTTATAGAATTTACTTAATTAATTCTAAACAAAGTTACTTAATTAATACATATTTGAATACAAAACGAATGAGATTTAAAATTTATACAGTTTTAGAATTAAGTAACATATTTTTCTATTACTTTTTATTTATGAAATACATGTTTAAAACTGCAAAAATCTTAATACTAAATAGAGCTAGTATTTGTAATAGTATATTACATAATAAGTCAGGAAAGTGATGCTTTACGTGACGAAGCGGTTGTTTGAAGTACGAGGCCGTCAGGCCGAGTATTTTAATTCGCTGAGTCAAGTAAAACACTTTCGTGACGTATTATGTATACTATTTTTTCTGAAATCGTTCATATTTATATTTTATCAATATAATTAATAAATGTTTAATTTTTTGGTAAGAATCATATTGGCAGCAAACTACATATCCAAGGTGATAACAAAAGTTGTTGAAAACAACATCTTATATGAAAAATCTATTGGGTCATATATGTATCAAAAGTAATATTGTTGAGAGAGAAGATTTCTTTATAATGTTGGAAAATATAGATGAAAATGAGTATGAGGCGGTATTTTCAAGTACTCCTCCTGAAATCTTAAATCAAGCAACTGCGGCTGTTGAAAATTTATTACCGAGCAAGTCCAAAGACCGATATGATAAGGCGTATGAAATTTTCACGGATTGGAAAAAGCAAAATAAAGCAAATAATTTGTCAGAAAATGTGCTACTTGCTTATTTTATTCATTGAATCTCCAAGTAATTTATCGATTACAACAAATAATTTAGCTTCAAATTCGCCAGTGTCATGCATAAATTTTAGTAATTTAAGCAATTGTATATTTAGTATTTACGTTATTGATAAAAATAAATAAAAATCTTATTAAATTTTTTAGTTATTTAGTTTATTTACTTGAGTCAGGTAAACACTTACTTTCCATACTAAAATGCGTCAGGAAAGTAGGCATTTTCTTGACGATTTCAGAAAAAAATAATTAACATCTTATAAATTATTTAAGCATCGTAATTTTGTATATTTTTCATTTGTAAAACATTTAAATAACTATTAAACTTAATCCTTTTACTAAAATTACGAGAATTTCATAATTTATTACTTAATAACAAACTCACAGGATGATATATTAGTATCATTACTGCGGTTTTAGTAAGAAAATACTTGCAAGTAATCTTATACGGGTAACATAGATCGTTTCATATTTTATTAACGGCATTTTTCTCTAAAAAAAAAACTTTACATAACCGGTACGTTGATTCAATAAAAATAGTTTTCCATGTCAACTACTGAACAAATATCTTATAATATTACAGTTCTTCATCTTTATAAGCTGTACAGTTGGTATTTGTTGCCGGAAATAATGCGTCCTCTTTATAAAGAGTTCCGTTTTCTTGATGACAAGTGACATCTGCTAGCGATTGTCAAGTTTTCCCGGATTTGACAATGGATTCTAGATTATTAACCTAACAAATTCGTTTGTTTTCATTGTAAACTTGATTTTGAGTTACTTTTTAGGGGAAATAAGAATGTTTTGGGGAATTTAGGGTTATTTTGATGGAAATCTGGTGTAGTTGAGTTTAAATGTTGGTCAGCAGTGTGGGTCGATAACACATAACCGTAGAGTGGGCTGGGAATTTAAAAGTGTGACCCCGTTTTTGAAATATTTCTAAGTTTTGATGAATGAAATGCATTGATGGATGATGGAGTGTAAATTCTAGAACGGTAATACATTTTTGAATGGTCTTTAAGTTAGAATATTCTACTAATTGACACTTTGTTTTTATGGTGAGTTATAGATTTATTTCTTGTTTATTGCTCGTAAATTTAGAGTAACTTCCTCTGTCATAATTTTTTTTTATGTTTCAAGGAAAAATTTATTTAAAATTGATGTTGGTAAAATTGTCATAAATTTAAAATAGAACCAGTTTGTTTATTTTTATATTTTAGGTGTAAACAAATTATTGAAATATGTTGAAATAAATTATACATTTTTGGCACACCTATTTTATAAATAATTTAATATCTGGTTGAATAAAATAAATATTATTTTAATAATCTGTCCGATGTTTTACCATAAATTAAACGCTTTTTAAATATTTCTTTTTATGAGTGACATCCGTTAGATATTATTTAATCATACAGTCTTGAATTATCAAAATTATTATTAATATTTCTAAAAAATATTTACATTTTTCTACAAAGTAAAAACCACTGTTTTTCTTAGTATCAAACTTAACAAGTATTCAAGATAATAAATAATATTACTAATTATTTAACCACTGAAATATCTAAATTTCTTAAAATTGTAATATTCCTCATACATATAGACATAGATTTCTTAAAATTTGCAAATGTATACTTTTCTCATTATTTGATTTATGTAAAAGTAACGTCCTAGATAATAGTATATTATTCAATGAGTAAGTAATAGCTATTACTTGCGAATAGAATACAATACTTTATCTAAGACTATATGTTATTAGGTAATAAGATTTTACAATAAAAATTTTTATGTTACATTATGAATAAGTCATGTTGCTTAAATTGTTTGTTTTTATTTTTATTTAATAAATATTAACACTACTTAACATGGAATAAGTAGCCCATAATGACGATGATTTATATTTATCAGAAAGTTCGCCAAAATATACTATGAGAACATTTTCCGAAAAGGAATTTACATTTTTGCGTATTCGCCTATCCATAAAAGTTTTATAAACTTGTTCATAGTTTTTTTTTTTTTTTTTTCGGGCAGTAAATTTAAGAAACGTACATGTGCGGCTTCTACAATATCTGGTGGAGTACAAATTTCACTTTGTTCGCTTTCAGAATCCATAACTCACATGTATAATCACACAAATTACAGTATTATTGGAAACAAAAACGTTTTAAACTAATTTTGACAGATAATTAACAATAGCGCGCTTCACTGTTTCATAGCATACTTAACGCGCGGCAATTATCGTTGTTTTTTGATTGGCTATTAAAGTGTTAAGTAATGAAAATTCAGACGTGTGATTGGTCGTGAAATGTTGAGTAATGAATTATTACTTAACACTGTCAATACTGATTAGTATTACTTATCATAAATTTCATAAGTAATTAATACATTATTTAATAAGAGTAAATAAATGATATTTATCTACGACCATATATGTAAGTAGGCCATTAAAAACAAATTTGCAAGAACAGTAAATGCTTGTTTACGGTTGCTAAGGGTTTACTGCACTAGTTAACTGTTCTCAAGAAATTTTTCATTTGTTGTTGTTTGACAGTTGATATAACCTAACAAATATTCTGTAATTGTTGTTATTATAATTTATGATCGTAGATAAAGTATAATACACAACTCGAATTGTAACGCAATTACATTGCTTGTGAAATTACTGCTTGTGCGCAACTTTTTCACTCGCACGTAATGTGCTTGTTACAATTCTCGTTATGTAATATACTATTTAATAACTGGAGTAGAAAAAAAATGTGGTCTCATTGCGAATCAATGAGTCCGGTCTCTGTACTGTAATTGTGATTAAGTTTCTGTTGTATAAAGTAGCATAAATAAAAAATAAAACGCAGCAAGATATGAATCTTGTACGCCACTGGTCCACTATTTAATCCCAATGACAAGAAGATCACATATAAGAAACAGATAAATTTATTCAACATATTGTTTTGTCTCGCATATGACACACCTATATATCACACATACATATGAAGTCAACCTCATATATCTCCATTTATATATGTATGTGTATTTTTTTTCATTCTTCGAGGCCGACCGCACCTATATGATACCTCCTTAGCCCCTCCCACTTCCATGTGAAGTAGGGTTGCCTCTGCCCCGTCTGGAAATTATGATTGACTACGCCACTGGTGGGACGAGCTGAAATGTTGCATTTTAGATGGGTGCAGTGTCTATTACGACTATTAGGCTTTTATGCTGTGTAATTTTAAATTGTATTTAATTGTAATCAATTAAACATTGATTACTCATTGATTAAGATTAGTTATGAGAGAGAATTTGCTATAGATGAGTTTAAAATGATTAATTAGTATTTTAAATATTTCTTTTTCAATATATTTTGAAAACTTGAATTTTTTTTTACTATACTTGTATTTGTTATAAATAAAAATAAATATATCATCACGCCTTTTACCCATTACTGGATGTGGCACTCTGCCTAAGCAGATCTCGATAAGTGATATATTTCTTCACGTGAAGTGCGATTACCAGCCGTCAAATCACGACTCTATAAGATGTTAGTGGTAGGGGAGCCAAAGAGGTACATTTAATTTCATGAAAATTGTGGGAATCGAACCCGGGACCTCAAATTCACAGCCCAACTCGATACCACTGAGCCAATAGAAAATAAACTATATTATCTATGTCAAGTTTATCTCTAAATAGCACTCATAATTTTGTTATTTGAATGTAGGTTTTATACAATAATAAATTATTAAATTAAACTGATCTACTAATGCCCGGTTTTATAAAGGACAGTATAAATTTACTTTCATAGTAAATGTACTTAAATTAACAAGATCAAATTAATTTTATTTATTTAATGACATATATAACATTACTGTCAAAAATTCGACTGTTATTAAAATATAAGAAATTTTATTTATCCACAATCAACTCATAATATGCATTTATTTGTGCTCATTGCAGCTGTATAAACGGACCAATTATACACTAGTGGAATAAAGTAATTTTATTTCGCTGTTAAAAGAATGAAGGAATAATGCATAGGAATCAGTCAAATTTATTGAATTACTTATTAATATTAACATTTACATTTATATTAACACTTAAATCATTGTTCGTTTTATCTAATTTGATGTTCTCTTTCCAAAACGGCTGCTTTTTTCTGTTTGTACCCCTTACATTCACTCTTCAAATAAGCTGTCTGCTTGCTATATTTTGAAATATCTATATTTTCGTTAACTTTTATAGTAGCCTTCAACATGGAATACGTAGACCACGCTGATGAAACCGCATACTTTTTCTTGATTTTATAGAAATATAAAAGCATGACTTCTTCATTTATTACCCTTACTCCAGCTCTTAAATTCAGCAAACTCTTTTTCATACCATTCCTTAGACTTCGCTGGCAATAAACGCCGAGTTGCTTCTCGAGCTTCTTCATAAACTTCTGTAGGAATAAAGTCAATTTCTTCCATTTTTCATCAAATTCATAATTTGTTTCAATATAACAAACGATAAACAAACATTATGTCATAGCAACAAATGCATAAATTAAAAAATGACATTTTGTAAAATGAATTAATTTTGAATAAAAGTTTTGATTGTGGATAAAACGTTATATTGTATTCGTGTTTTAGTTGCGCATTATCCACTCAAGATAATTAAATGCTCGAACTTCGTTCTCGCATTTAAACAATCTTTCGTGGATAAAACGTCACCTAAAACACTTATACAATAAATAACTATTAATGTGGACAAGTTTCATTTTTGTATGTATCCTTAGTAACTATTGAAATAAGCACGCATTTAATATCTTTTTTTTTGTAGAAAAAATGTATTACAAAGTTTCTAGCTAAATACTGCGTCTATACCTCATCATTTGACATTATTCTAAAATTCAAATAAACTCTGATATCTAATTATTATTACTGGATTTTCAATATCGAAAAATATTCTTTCGGACTAACTAAGCAATAACAATACACTCCCAGGAAACGTAGATATATTACGAGAATATTACAATTAATTAAACAAAAAAATTACGAATCTGAAACAGGTTATATTGTAAACAACAACTGCATAAATTTATATTTTGTATCACGATTAAAATGACACAAATAATAAAGTATCTCACTTTACTTTTCTTGTAACGTTCTGCCGGTATCGTAATTAAAACAAGTGCAATTATAGGTACTAATTACGAACAGAACTTGGCAAACTGGCTTCTATATAGATCATTGGTTAGTTGAGTAGGAGGTGTGAATAAATTAATCATTTCGAAGAAATTAATTACCTTACAAACAACATTTTATATTTTGAGTTCATGCTAAGTTTTTAATAATAAATTAAGAAATTCTTACGCAATATTTAAACCAATAAAATAGTATAAATATATCATCGCGCCTTTTACCCATTACTGGGTGTGGCACTCTGTCGTAGGTAAGTGATATATATTTTTACGTGTGAAGTGCGGTTACCAGCCGTCAAATCACGGCGGTCAAAGCTGTTGCAAATATAAATACAAAATAGTGGAAAATATATATATACAGGCTGTTTCACAACTTAGAGCAAAAAATTAAAGGGTATATTCTGTACGACGTGCTGATCATGAAACAAAAAGAATTTTTTTAAATTCGTAAAATTAAGGGTTGTTAACCTAAAACAATTTTTGTAGTACTGCACTGGATTCGCTTTCCTATTAAACACAAACAATGAAGTAGGTATCAACTACGAAAGAATAATTACACAATTCAATTATTAGCAGTTATTTATAATAGAATTTTATTTAATTAATAACTTTAACATAATCATCCACCCAGTGGCAGTGGCAACGAACAATTTTGGACCAAAAAACATGGAAAATAGTTTTGCGATTTAAAATAAAAATTCTTTTTGTTTCATGATCAGCACGTCGTACAGAATATACCCTTTAATGTTTTGCACTAAGTTGTGAAACACCCTGTATAGATATTTGTATATGAAGGAAAAAAAATGAGGCATTTCTTCTCGAAGGTATAATTTCAAGTTACTTTCTATCTCTAGGGAATAAAGTAAATTTATCTGATAGTAAAACAGCCAGCTTATGGATTTGAGAACCAGGTTCGATTCCCACAGCCGACAAACAATTAGATCTACCCCTGTGGTTCCCCCTCTACTAACGTCTTTGAGGGGCGTCATTTTACGGTTACTGACCGCACTTCACGCGAATAATTATATCACTTACCCAGATATGCTACGGAACAATCCCACACCCAGTAATGGGTAAATGGCGTGATGATATTTATTTATTTTACGCTGTACAACAGAAATTTAATCCCAATTACAGTACAGGGTCCACACTCACCGAGCCGCAGTGTTGTAGTTTTTATATAATTATATCACTTACCCAGATATGCTACGGAACAATCCCACACCCAGTAATGGGTAAATGGCGTGATGATATTTATTTATTTTACGCTGTACAACAGAAATTTAATCCCAATTACAGTACAGGGTCCACACTCACCGAGCCGCAGTGTTGTAGTTTTTATATAATTTTTAGCTTGAATGCGATTCGAACTCGGGATCTCCGGATTCGAATTCCGTTTCGCTATCCACACCACCGTACTGACGGATTTATTTATTTTGTAAATGGGTACTAAAAAAATATGCTTTACATCCCTTGCCTCGGTTAAAATTATGAAACGGAGAAACGGAAAGAAATGTGTCACTTTCTTGTCTTGATATACAAATAACAATGTCAATAGCAAACATATTTCTGTGTCATTAGTTCTGCCTATTATGTGACAAGACATGTTTATTTACAATGTAATTACAAAATAAATATAGTTTGACAACAATAGAAGAATAATCTTCGTGGTTAGAACATAATTATCAATAGGTATAGGTTTTTCCTTTCATTTATTCCCGGATTACATCTCGTTAACGGTACATGTAGATAATGCTATTTAATTCGCTACTTTCGTAACATGTAAACATAGTCACGTGCGCTTCTATTGTCATTTGTCAGTTTGTAATTTTTAAATGTGTAAACATGAATGTACCATTGGTAACGCAATGAAACAAATTATATTTGCACATGATATGCAGGTACTAGCGTAATATATCATGAGTCATGTTATATGCATCTTTATTATACAGGGTGTTTCACAACTTAGAGCAAAAAATTAAAGGGAATATTCTGTACGACGTGCTGATCATGAAACAAAAAGATTTTTTTTTAAATCGCAAAACTATTTTCCATGTTTCCCCAGTCCAAAATTTTTCGTTACCACTGCCACTGGGTGGATGATTATGTTAAAGTTATTAATTAAATAAAATTCTATTATAAATAACTGCTAATAATTGAATTATTCTTTCGTAGTTGATACCTACTTCATTGTTTGTGTTTAATAGGAAAGCGAATCCAGTGCAGTACTACAAAAAATGTTTTAGGTTAACAACCCTTAATTTTTCGAATTTAAAAAAGATCTTTTTGTTTTATGATCAGCACGTCGTACAGAATATACCCTTTAATTTTTTGCTCTAAGTTGTGAAACACCCTGTATACTGGAGGCAATATTTTATTCTTTTAATTTGACTGGCGTTAGATAATGCTGGATTTATGCAGCAACTAAATTACAAAATTAAACTTGGCAAATCAAAAACTTTAATTTAGTGCGAATCGTTTATGGCCAACATTTATAATTGGTTACTTTATGCTATAATATAAACTAATTAATTTGATTCTTATTGATATATTATCGCACACAGAAAAGTTTCAGGCTTCAGGTATAAAAATAAAGTGTACAACGAATATTCAACTATTATAAATAATAATAGGGTAGGTGGCTCAGTGGTATCGAGTCGGCCTGTGGATCTTGAGAACCCTGGTCCCCTATCCCTACAGCCGACAAACAATTTTTACCAATTTAAATCTACCCCTGTGGCTCCCCCTTCACTAATATTTTTGGGGGGCGTGATTTAACGGCTGGTAACTGCACTTTATGCGAAAAAACATATCACTTATCTAGATTTTCTTAGGCAGAGTGCCACATCCAGTAATGGGTAAAGGACGTGATGATATATTTATTTATTTTATTTATAAATAATGTTCTAGCTCTAAAATATATTATTCTACTTATTAAAAATTTTAAATAACTTCAAAATGTAAAACTATAAAATTAGACTAAAAAAAATTGGATATAATAATAGTATATTGTGATACTAGTGAGGACAGTGTTTAATTACAAAAAAGTACAATAGCACGCGTTTTGCAATGGCCCTTTCCCACTTGTGTTACATACTATTTTTCAACATTAAACTTAAAAATTACATTTTTACGTTCACGAAACAAGAAATTTAATAATTATTTTATATAAATCAAAGGAGTTGTATTTGCAAATACACATCACGTTTCCTTGGTCACCATGTCAAATGACATTTCTCTCACTCAATTTAGTTTTGATAGTAACCGTTTCCCGCACTAGTGAGGAAAGTTATTTACTTTCATCACTAGTGAGGGAAACGGTTATTACAATTAAGTGAGGGAAATGTCATTTTTACAAGTAATGTTTAATAGTTTAATTTGATAAACGCAAGCATAAATCAAATTGATTAAATTTTTAAAATTTAAATACATTTACTGTGGAAATTAATGTATACCATCGTTTATAATACCAGGAATTAATGTACTATTAATTTATAAATTGTTTTCCATGTTTTTATGTTTTGAAGAATTGTTTATAAATACAGCATATTTATTTAACATTAAACTTGTAACAATGACTAAGCACTATGTAATGATAAATATGTTTTATAAAATTAATTATTTAGTTTTAAATATCAAACGGATGTAAAATTATAAACTCAGTAATATCGTGATTTGCAACTATTAACTTCAAGAACGAACCGCGTTAAATGACCTAAATTAAACACCTTAAAATAATTATATGTTGTTAATTGCGGTAATTAAATAATTAATGAAATTATAGATATATTATTTTGATAATGAAATCTTGTTTAGAAATTTTGACAATTTGAAGAAATAGTGGGAGTGGGATTGAAATTATTGGTTGTTGATTTTTATTAGCTAAATTGTTGTGTAAGTGGGTAATTTTCAATTTATCAAATTATAGTTTTTATTGTTTTTTGTCCTTATAATAATAATATAATGACATAATTGTGTTTCAACTGTTTTAAAAATAAATACAAATACTATTACGTCGTTTATTGAATCTATTTGTGACATTTGATGCAATTCCAGATTTTGATAGAATACAAACAACATTACGCTGTTTTTTTTTAAAGAGGTAGCAAGAATCCTTCAAACATTTTTTTAAATACTCATTTTGTAAACAAGTATACATTAATTTAACCGCCGAAAAATATCAATGCGTAGTACTTAATTTTACCACGAGATGTCATTCATGTACCGTGATTGTATCAATATACCATATATATACTAGTAATATATTGCTGATGCCCTATACCAGCAATGTTATCTAAACGAAAAGGAAAGAGAGTGAGATATATGCTATCTTACCTTTATCCATACTTGCTTCAAAATGTGCATGCTCGTAATACTGGAATACTATTGGCTAATAACGAAGTGGGAGAGACATTGCAAATATGGCGAGCTCTCTTTGTCATCACTTGTGTGAATTTAAATTAGTCTGTTTGCTACATTTGTTTGTGTAAAGATTATCTTCTTCGTTATTATTATGCCAGTCAGTTGTTATTTGTGTTTTTCAAAATCTCCTCAAGTTAGTTTAGATGGTTAAATGATTTAATAATCGGAATGTTAAATATTTTTATTTACATGTGAATGATTTTGTTCACAGTTTTCCCAAAAACAAGGCAATATGTAACTTATGGAAAAAATATGAATCAATAATTTAATATGTACTGCTATATTAGTCGATATGACCTTCAATTGATAAAATATATAATTTTCAATAAATTTAAAACATGGCGCTAGATTTTAACATGTTAGAAATTGACGTCAGCCAATCGTACTCCAGTATTACAGGCATGCGCATTTTGAAGCAAGTATGGAAAAAAGATAAAATAGCATATATCTCACTCTCTTTCCCTTTTCGCTTTTGGACCCAGTGTCAGCAATATATTACTAATAGATATATGCAATATACAGACAAAGATATGCAAGTGCAGATTTCAAGTTCTAAGTTTAGTAATATATTTTAAATTCTAGGAAGACTTGAAGTATGAAATTAAAACATAAAATCTGCCTGCATCTGTGTTTATAGTTAGATATTGCTTTCAATTCATTACTTCCAAATCATAAACAAGAAATAGAATTGATAGCGTCGTAAAATGGCAGCAAACTCAGCGGATTTTTAGAGAAACAAGCAGCCTTTGTTTCCGAGTAACGTGCTCTGTGCATAGCTTCAGTTGGGTTAATTTTAACTTAACATTTCCGAAGTTAAAACACGTGTGTTTTAAGATCTCGGTTGGCATGGCCGGCTGTAGACGTTCAATTGTTTTGAGCTGGGATGTAGATTGTTTTAGGCGGGAGTACAACTGTTGTATGTCGTGATTTTCTCTTGTTTTTGTTATCTTAGATACTTTGTAATAATGTATTTTGGGATCTGATGGTTGTTGGTATGTAGATTCTCAATTGTTTTGAGGTTGGATTAAAAGAAAAATAACTTTAAGCAGACAGGAATGTTTGTAGTGATATTTTAAAATAGATTGAAGTGTTTTTATTCATTTTTATACATAGTTAATTGTTTTTGTTATGGATTATTGAAATATGTTCACTTGTATCTAGAATGTCTTTATCAATTTAATTTATAGCGTTATTAGTTACCAATAGAATTGTTTGTAGTAATATTAAAAGATTTACAATTTTTCTTTTCATAATAAAATTATTTGATATAATCAAGAAATTTCTAGAACAAACTAGAATATAGTCCTCATTTTGTATTTTGTTGCTAATTACGGTTGCCTAGAATATAGTGCACATATTTATAGGGGTAGGTGGCTTAGTGGTATCGAGTCGGCCTGTGGATCTTTGGAACCCTAGTTCGATCCCCACAGCCGACAAACAATTTTCACCAATTTAAATCTATCCCTGTAGCTCCCCCTCCATTAATATCTTTGGGGGTCGTAATATGACGACTGATAACCGCACTTCATGCGAAAAAAATATATCACTTACCGAGATCTGTTTAAGCAGAGTGCCACTCCCAGTTAATAAATAAAATAAAACAAATTAGATAACTTAATAATAGGTATTTATTTGTGTAGATTATGTAGAAAAATAATATGCTATAATTAATTTTATTATGAAATTAAATGCTCGAATAAATAAATAAATTAGAGTAAGCTTCCAATTCTGGTCCAATATGTCAAATAATGTCAGACACAACAAACAAATTATTGTTTTATTTCTCATGGCACTCTGATAATTGCTTTAAAGCTTGTATTTTCTTTTGCTTCTAACTCGGACTTACGAAACAATTGAACAACAATCTTATACTCTATGGATGCAGTTTTTCATTCTGAACATTTGTCTTCAGTACAATTTTGTTCTAAAATTAATAGGTAAGGAGATATCGCTAAATCAAAATTTTAACATTGAATTTCCTATGTTCTGAAATAAAAGTAGACACCCGGTACAGAAACCAAACGAGTATTTTTTTGTAACTTTGAAATTTGAAATATTTTTGTATGTATTATATTTGTGTGTTTACTAAAACTCTTTTTCTGAAGGAGTACAACGTGCGTCTTTCTATTAGTGTGTACCCGCCGTTTCGTAGGGCGTAGGTGTCTCGTAACTGCTATAATTTTAAACCTAACCGCGTGGCATGGGGCCCCCTTGGATTTTTTTGTCTGTGTTGAGACCGAGTTCGCGCGCACTGAGACAGGGTTTTTTTTCTTCTTTGATCTTGTGACACAGGTTTATATTTTTTTGTCAATGGTTGAATTTGTCTGATCTTGGATCTAGCTGGTTTATAGTTAGTTATAGTCTTTGGGAGTTAAGGATTTTGTAAATAGATACCAAAAATTTGTAACAAATTAATTTAAAGATGAAAAAATTAATGAACATAATTTGTGCTTGACTAAACAAATAATATGTTTGTTCTACGATTGCTATGAAAAGATGACAATTATGCTCATGTTTTCTGTGGAACAATCAAAAAATATTTTTGTCGAGTGTCTCCAATGGCAACGCGTGAAAAAGATATTAAAAGTTCGTTTATTTCAATAGTTACTAGGGATACAAACAAAAAAGAAACTTGTCATATTGACAGTTGACAGAACGAACTTATTTTCAGTACGTATACGTTTTTAAATAATTTTAAGATGTAATCGTAGAAAAAATTATGTGTGTATCATGAGCGTAAAGTGTTTTTGTTCCTCTTACACTATTGCAGCTCTCGCCTTCGGCTCGCGCTGCAATTACCGTGCTCGAGTAACAAAGAATCACTTTACGTTCTTAATAGACAAATAACTATTGTCGCGTGTCTCCAATGGCAACGCGCGAAAAAGATTAAAAGTTCGTTTATTTCAATAGTTACTAGGGATACAAACAAAAAAGAAACTTGTCATATTGACAGTTGACAGAACGAACTTATTTTCAGTACGTATACGTTTTTAAATAATTTTAAGATGTAATCGTAGAAAAAATTATGTGTGTATGACGAGCGTAAAGTGTCTTTGTTCCTCTTACATTATTGCAGCTCTCGCCTTCGGCTCACGCTGCAATTACCGTGCTCGAGTAACAAAGAATCACTTTACGCTCTTAATACACAAATAGAAACTTGTCATATTGACAGTTGACAGAACGAATTTATTTTCAGTACGTATACGTTTTTTAATCATTTTAAGATGCAACCGTAGAAAAAAATATGTGTGTATTACGAGCGTAAAGTGTCTTTGTTCCTCTTACACTATTGCAGCTCTCGCCTTCGGCTCGCTCTGCAATTACCGTGCTCGAGTAACAAAGAATAACTTTACGCTCTTAATACACAAATAACTATTGTTCTACGATTGATATGAAAAGTTGACAATTAAGCTTTCATTTGTCATCGTAAAGTTGACGTTTTCCATGAAGCAATCGAAATATAACTTCTGTATATTTAATAAAATAGCTAATCCGAAGAAAATAGTAATTAACTCGAAACCTGGAAATAAGAATCTGAATCTGAAATCTCTAGGTCTAAAATATCCTAGTTGGAAACAAAATGAACACCAATAAGAAACTAACAAAATCTAAATTGATGTAAAAACAAAAACATTTCATGTATTTACAATTTTATACAAACTGAATTATGAATTCGAGCGAATAGTTTATAATAATTGAGGCTATCTAAAACAATTCGTCAGTACGGTGGTGTGGATAGCAATACGTAATTCGAATCCGGAGATCCCGAGTTCGAATCGCACTCAAGCTAAAAATTATATAAACTACCACACTGCGGTTGGGTGAGTGTAATTGGGATTAAATTCCTGTTGTACAGCGTAACATAAATAAATAATCAATCTATGTGATTTTTCTTCTGTTTTTTCTGAACGTACGTTTGACGTTAGTTTTTTGTTTGTTTGGTTACAGAAATAGCAAAGGTGCGGGCGAGCCTGTTCCAGATCAATGGCGTGAAGAAGGAGCCTCTCGTGTTGCCCGAGGCCGATGGCCCCGTGATCACATTGACTGAAAAAGTGTATGTACCTGTTAAAGAACACCCAGATGTAAGTTTTCATTAATATCTACTAATTTACTACATTATTAATATCTGTACTGCGCCAAGCAAACTTCAACAACTATATCTATCTACGAGTATCTATATCTTTCAATCAACTTTATGAGGCTGGCCAGTCTCTGACGATGCCCTCATAAGGTGACTTGGAGGCTGAATTTTGTGCGACTTAGACAAGTGTTTATTTAATATTTTTATTAAACCTTGTTTCACCAAGTGTTGGATGACAATTAATTTTGTCTTTGTTGTTATTTAAATTGCTATTGCGTAGCTTTCCCTTTTTTTCGGTAGATGGCATGACCAGTTCCACAAAACTTCTCATGTCATCTTACTAGTTTGTTAGAGATCTTATTCTCTGCTGGCACAATTCTTCGTCACCAGCTTCTTCACATGAACTTTGTTCTAGGTGAAGAAGTGAGTTATACCATACTGATGAGCTCTAATAAGAGCGAAACGCGTCTATGGTTATTAACTGAACTGTGCTGGCCAGCCTCTGACGATGCCCTCATAAGGTGACTTGGAGGCTGAATTTTGTGAAATATAGCCAAGTGATTACTTTATATTTTTATTAAACCTTGTTTCACCAAGTGTTGGAAAACTACCATTCAAAGTTTAGCTGAAATTTTTATTTTCTATCTTGTAATTTTAGTAATCAAGTTGAGCAAAATCTCTTCACAATCAATGTCGTAGATTTTTCGCGTTTCATTTCGGGTAGATGGCTCAGTGGTATCAAGTCGGACTGGATTTAATATCCCGGGTTCGATTCATACAGCTGACAAACAATATTTTTATTATATTAAAATTACTCCTGTGACTTCTCCACTAACATCTTGAGGGAAGTGATTTGACGGCTGGTAACCGCATTTCAAGCGCATAAATATATCACTTATTCAGATCTGATATGGCAGAAAGTCACATCTAATAATGGATAAAAGGCGTGATGATATATTTATTTATTTCAGTTGCTCCGCCTAGCTCTTATTAAGCAACAAAGTTCTCGTAACATGTCTGATAAAAAATAAACTTTTTATGTTAAAAAAATATCCTGAACGAACCCCCCCTCCCCCCAATATTTGAACATAAAATCTTTTAATCTAAGCTATGACATCAATTTCTTTAACAAATACTATTAAAAATTGAATACGATTTTGATTGTTTCAAAATTCCACTGTAGCGGCACTAATTGAAATTAAATAAAAGTTTCTATTATTTTATGTTTCCAAGTAAAAAGAAAAATATTAAAATTTGTCTTTTCTACAGAATATTGGTTCAAGTTTGCTTGGTAGCAGTATATGTACAACAAACACAATTGATTTTTGCAAGAAAATTTTGAATAAAAACAAAAAAGTTTTTAATCAATTATCTATTTTTCTATTGACAGGAAATTAAAAATACGTTTCATGATTCATAGAAATACCAATGAAATTAAAACTAGATGGAATAATTAGTTAATTCGTCCACTTAATTTATTTAATTCGTAACGAAATTGACTAATAGATTGTCTGAAAAGTCTCAAATTTAATGAAAACATATTTACTGTAAATGTATCCGATAATTGAATTAGCTGTGACGATTTGTACGGTCTTTTAACGCTTTGTTTCATTAATTATAATCATTACTGAATGGTGGACAATTTTCTGACAATTTGCCAAAATTTATTTACTCATAAATACATTTTAATGTACTACATATTTATTTAACTCTAAATAAATCTTGTAAATATATTTTTAAACTTGTTTCCTTTTTGTTTTATTTATAATAAGTGTAATATCATCAAGTAGTTGAATTTAGAAAGAAAAATTGTGATACTAGTTCATTTTTGTTGTTATTGTTGGTAGTCCTTGGATTTTTCAATTGTTTCGTGTGCAATTCTAATTTTACTGTTCGCATTTTGGCGCAAAATCTTACATTCTTCATAAAAATAAAGTTTGCAGTAACAAATCTAGCAGTAGAAATATTTTACTTAAAAAAATAATCAATTTTACAATTGATTAACGATTACTAAATAAAATAATGTATTTACATAATAATGTTACTGATTTTTGACAACACTAGTGAAGAAAAGTTAGGTTATGACATCGTAAATAATGTTGGGTATTTGTTTTCTTGCAGTTTAACTTTGTTGGAAGGATTTTGGGGCCCAGGGGGATGACAGCAAAGCAGTTGGAGCAAGAAACTGGATGCAAAATCATGGTTCGTGGAAAAGGATCCATGCGAGATAAAAAGAAGGTTAGTAAAATATCCTTAATTATATGTTCATTATCCTCTACTAACTATAATTATAGATACGCTGATTTAACTACTATATGAAAAGTTGTGTTCTCAACTATTCAATTCTCAATTACATTTAGCAATTACAATTATGAATTAGTGGAAGCGTCTTGCATTAGTTGATAACAGGGTTCGTAAATATCATGATATTTATAATAAATATCAAAATATCTGATATATAGGATATATATCAGATAAATATCACTTTTTGGATATTTATTTTTTAATTTTAGTTTTTGTACACATTTATTATCACAATAGGAAATACAAAATAAATTATTACTCCTAAATAAAAAATTAACATAGGTAATGAAAAAAAGTAAATATACATTGAATGGATACACAAATATTATATAGTACTAAGAATAGTAAGAATATTTAAATAATCCTATATCCTAAATAGGGGCAAATCATCATCTTCTGATGAACTTCCTGAACATAGCGTTGCAGATAGACTCACTTGGCCAAATCCAATCTAAATTAGTTTTTTTTTTGTAGTTTCTTTTTGGTTTAAATATTTAAACATAAAAACTAATTTACCGGCTTTGTCGTTACCGAGACGATTACGTAATTGAGATTGGACAATGCCAAGTGGAGAAATATCGTTCCAGCCCTGCTGTGGCTGCTACAGCAGTGTGTAACTGTTCACATAGTTCAATAAATGTACTTTTATTTGGCCACTCTGACTCTTTGATATGGATATTAAAGGATTTGTATTTCTAAAATGAGTACCAAATAAAAAGTAGAAAAACTGAAAAATTTGATAAATTTCACTTTTCCGGAGGCTATATCTCAAAAACTAAACAAGATATGGAAATGCGCTCAACGGCGTTGAATTCCCCGTGTCCGAATTGACTTATAAGCAAATTTTCATACAATTTTATGCAATTTAATATTTTTAATTATTTCCTAAGGGGTACCCCTTTGGTTTTTTCAGATTTTAATTCAATTTTCCCAAAAATCCTTAATCGTAGGATTATTAAAACGAAAATTTACATACATATGTATTTTGACCCACTGAATCCAGTGGTGCAATCTTCAAATGCATATGACTTCTGGTTTTCGAAAAAATGTTAAAAAACCGCTTTTTTCGATTTTTTTTGGCGGAAAATTGAAAAAAAATAAAAATCGCTGAAACTATGTTTATAAGTTAACTGAAGCACGAGAAAATTAATGCCGTTGAGCGCGTTTTCATATCACATTTAGTTTTTGAGATATAGCCTCGGAAAAGTAGAAAAATTTCACTTCTCCGGAGGCTATATCTCAAAAACTATTTGATATTTTTATATAATGGATATATATCATTGCAAAAATATGACGATATATATCAAAATAAATATCATGATATATATCGATCGATATATATCTTCGAACCCTGGTTGATAATCATATTTGTACAGAACATAAATAAATAAAATAAAAGCATCTAAAAATAGTATTTTTCTACAACTGTCAAAAAATGTTCATTTGTTTTTCATTAATATCAATACGCGAAGAATATAATAAAATTTATTAAGGCAGATAAGGTATGACTTTTCAATAAAACTCTTGTTTTCCGAAAGTATCTTGATTACAAAAATTTGAAAATTTCGTGTTATTTATAGAACTTTAACTTCTTGTATTTTGGTAACTAGAAGGAATAGGACCTATGTCTATATGACATTTTTGGCTCAAAATGGCCTCAGGAATAAGCTGTTAAAGTTTGTTACACTAGTCCTGAAATACGCTGTATATTAATTGCAATTGCTAAATGAAATTACTAATAAATGTGAATGCAAAACTTATACATCGTGAACTAGAAAGAAAGTGTCCAAGATATTTGATTTATTAGTACACCCTATACGAATATATGTGGGTGTTATAATTTGACGGTTCGTAACCAGGTTTCCCGCGTCTTTTTACCGGAATTTAAACTTTGAAAAATGCTGCACTCCAAAGTAAAAAACTCGTACATAACATACATACATTTGTTACAATATGTTCGCCGTTATTTATAAAAATAAAAAAATAATCGCTATGACCTATGTACTTATAAAATTGTTTGTGCTAATTTTCTACGTTTAAAATGTGTTGTTTTCATTTTGTTATGCGTAGTAGTAAGTGTATATGAGAAAAAGCTTGTTAGAAAATGAATCATTAGAGTTTTATGATTTGTTTATTATTTCAAAATGTATTTTTGCTTATTTAAAAAAAAAGAAACAAATAAAATGCGTGTGCTAAAGCGAGTCTAATAATAAAACTTTTATTTAGCATTGAGAAAAATGTTGTATTTATTATTTTTGTGATAAAAACACAATGGTCTATAGTTTCAAAATCTACAATTTTTGCCTTTGTAGAAAACTAAATTTTGTTTAAGATTATTTTGCTTAAATAAACATTTTTTTTTTGTTAACGCTCTATAATAATTTATTTATTTCGATGTTTCTTTTCACTAATATAATAATAATTTAATATGGGGTAGGTGGTGATCTCCACAGCCGACAAACTATTTTCACTAAATTAAATCTACCTCCCACTAATATCTTCAGGGATCGTGATTGGACGGCAGGTAACCGCAGTTCACGCGAAAAAATATATCACTTACCGAGATCTGCTTAGGCAGAGTGCCACGCCCAGTAATGGGTAAAAGGCGTGATTATATATTTATTTTATTTATTTATAAATCTACCTCTGTGACTCCTCCTCCGTGATTTGACGGCTGGTAACCGCACTTCACGCGAAAAAATATATTACTTACCGAGACCTGCTACAGCAGAGTGCCACACCCAGTTATGGGTAAAAGGCGTGATGATATATTTATTTTAATTTACTTTACGCCAAACGTTGAAAATATATTAAATAATTTTTTTTATATAACCAAAAATTGTTTAGTTCTTACACAATGTGAATTCTATTTGTTAAATTGTCAGCCTTTGAAAATATATGACGTATAGGATTTTCAAAAGATCTTGACACATTTGGCATCGTATATTTTGTGCTGTCAAATGTTTCTAAATTATTACTTGCTAGAAATAAAATTGGTTCAGTTCTTTTTCCCTAAATTTTATTTGAAGCTTATAGAAAAAAATTGAAACGTTTTACAGTTGAAAATTTGTCAAGTTCTTTTGTAAATATTTGTTTAGTTGGCACTAAAAAAATTAAAACGCTTAAAAATGTTTGAGTTGAAATGAAATAAAAATTATTGAGGTAATCACAATAGTTATAAATTTATTATATTTTTTTATTATTGTTTTTGAGAGATTAAATAAGAATGTTGAAATCATATTCATCATGCCTTTACCCATTACTGGATGTAGCAACTCTGCCATAGCAGATCTTGGTAAGTGATATATTTATACGCGTAAAGGCAGTTACTAATCGTCAATTATTAACGACCCTATTATTTGCACTTTAATTGTTAAAATGTAGTAAGTGCAATACGAGTACGTTTAAGTTTTTACCGGTTTCAGGATATTAAACCTATGTTTACATGTTTACATGCTGAAAAGTAGGCTGGTAAGTAAGTAATAACTGTATTCTGTACGGTAATATTACCATACTGACTTGTCAAAACAGTCAAGAAAATGAAAATAACACACAATGATAATATAATACTATTCATACAAACGGAACTCAAAACAACAATAATACAAAGATTACTTCTGCTTATCATAATATATATTAATTGTACAGTCTTTCAAATTAGAGATGACCACGTTATGACGTTTTAAATAAAAATTTATTTATAAATATGATACAAAACAATTGTAACCATGGCGTTAAATAAAAACATACAGACCACAGACTTACTTGATTACCTTCTAAAATAATGATAATGACGTTATTCATGAAAGAATTTCAAAAAATAATATTTATTAATGACGTTAACATGTTTATATTCTGAAACCGGTAAACAATTGAACAAACCACGGATGTTATGAGTCATAACAGGCCTTAGATGTCTACGAGCCTGGATTTTAAACTGACATCTGCGGCTTTAATGATACTCATAACATTCCTAGATATGTTAATAGCTATAACTTAAAAAATATGTAGAATTAATAATTGTTTCACTTGTTTTAAAAAGATTAATGTTTAGTCAAATCCAAAAAGGCGGATAATTAATAAACATATAGATTTGTATAAAACAGAAAGAGTGGTAAATGAAATAATTACTAAAATAGATTAGAAAATTTCTCAACAAATAATTGCAATTTTATCTTAGTTGACATACCAAAAAAGTGAAGTAGAAATCTCTGTTTCATTTTTTGTTTTATTCCTAATGAGTATTAAATTAATCATTAATAACGTTTATTGCATCGTTAATAAACGCTAGACTAGAGTTAACGAACTTAGTAACAAGAAATGCTTTTATTAATAAATGAGGCTGCCTGAGGCGTGACTCTCAAAAAATAGTAAATTCCATCGTAAACAGTAATAAACAGTAATTACTTTCTTCCAAGTACACCATGATTATCTTCGGCATTAATTCGTCTGCCACTTCAAGAAAATGGGCAGTTTTAATACGGTTATCATGAAGACGGTAATAATAAGTGGTTTAATTCGTTTAAGCAATTAATGTCGGTTTTAATAAGAATTTATTAATTTGTTCTGGACACTTGACGTAATTTTCAATGGTTTCTTGAATGTTTCAAGCAGCTTAAAATAGTTCAGATTATAATGGATTTATGTGAGTATTCATGTATCATGTACACGAAGTGGAGTTATTGTTGGACCAAACTCGAATGATCCCTAAATTAGAAAAATATACATAATATATATACGTAACTGTTCTCAAGAAATTTTTGATTTATTAGGTGGTAACACTGCTGTTTGACAGTTGATGTTACGGATATAACCTAACAAATATACTGTATTTGTTCTTATTACGAGCGTAAATTTAAAATTAATTTATTTTTGTGTTCATTTTTATTGATTTAACTCAAAATGTATTTCCTCTCATGGGGGTCCTACGTGTTTGGTTGATCTATACATATTTATATTTTTTAATAATCTCAAAATTATGTAACTTGTTTCGTTTTGTTAAATATAAATTATCTGTTTTCGTATACAGGCTGTTATGTGTGTATAAAAATTAATTATCTACTTTTATACTAAACAAAAGATTTTCCATGAACTGCTGTTTAATTAACACCCTGTATATGATGGTATAATACTGGGAATCACTAGAAGAATGGGTCATATATATTTAACTAATATATGTCAAATATTTAAAAAAAAACTTAATAATTGTGTATGATCCGCTTTTTGTGTAAGACCCTGTATATGTATCAAGTCTCAGTTAATATATTTATTAAGTTGTAATAAAGAATGGTGCAAATATATTTGAAGAATGTATGTAAATATCTTTATAAAATCACCTATTGTATTCTAGTAATCAGTAAAACTTGTCAAATATTAGATTTACATATCTAATCAAATATACTCTCCATTCTCAGTCCTGATTGGTTGTTAGAGATAACCAAGCCCAAAAAAGTTATCTACCATCAATCATTATTGATAATAAATGATGGAGAATATATTATCCACCTAATAGCATAACAATGACAGCCATATTTCAAAGTCACAAATTTTATAAACATATTTAAATCATTTTTGTCGCCTTGAGCTCGATGGCGAATAAGTGGGCGTAACCCCATTACAAAAATTATTAACAAGACTGTACAGCAATGTTTTGTTCAATATAATTGTTGTAATCAATACATTGTTGACATAATTGATTAATAGTTTAAGTTTAAACAATGATAACAAAAGAAATAGTTTCTTTGTTGACAAAGATATTTATAAACTGTTTACTACTTCGTCTATTAATCTGTTTTTGTCCAATTTCCAAATTTTTGTTTTGTGTTCAAATATTAAAATAACCCTCCTTTTGCGCAAATCTTTGAAATATTTGGCTCGTCATTCAATGAGAATGACTTTCACAAGTTTTATAATTTCTAAATGTTTTATATTTCGTGAAAATAATATTTTATTTTGTACGTTTATAGGAGGATCAAAATCGTGGTAAACCAAATTGGGAACACCTCACAGATGAACTTCACGTTCTTTTAACAGTAGAAGATACTGAGAACAGAGCAAAAATGAAGTTGCAAAGGGCTGTGGAAGAAGTCAAGAAACTGCTGGTACCTGTAAGTCACTTTTTACATTTTTCTATTTGTTTCAAATTGTCTATTATCTGACATTGATAGAATTATATAGATTTGGTTATAGTATATTACAGTACAAGAGAAGATACTAAGAATTTCGCTCACGCATGTGTCAGTTCAAAGGCACATAAGTGAGCGAATTCGTTTCTTCTCGAGTGATGTATAGCGTTTTGTTCAATTCTGCTATTGAAATATTTAAAAAATATTAAGATTTGTACGGCTGTTTATGTAGTATAAATGAACATGCTATTGCGTTGCTATGGTTCGTTTGTTTAAATATAAATAAATATTTGCGAATGTCAAATAATTTACCGTTGCATTGTGAAAATATTATTAATAATTGAGAAAATGGAAGAATATGACGATGTTACTGTACCAGAAATTATTTTAAAAGAAGCTGATGCCGCTACGTTTCAATTATTGCCTGAGAAATCAAAAGGAAGATATTTGAAAGAGATGAAAAAATTTCGTGAGTGGATGCAATCAAAAAATGTACATGTTGTAACTGAGATGGATCCATTTTTAGTTGCTGGCATGTCTGGCGTAAGTCACCCTGTTTTCAATAATTGCAATGTGCACTTTCATATAAATAAATAATTTTCAAAAAAACTTGTAGTTTATTCCTATTTTCGGTAATGACAAGTAAGTGGCTGAAAGTACTTTCGCGCACTACTTTCACCCACCCGTTGCCATAGAAATACCTTCAGTGGACAAAACAAAGGGTTTCAAGGTTTGTATCCAAGTTAGAAATAACATGCTTCAATAGCAGGATTGAACAAAATTTGATTTAGACATTCTGTTTCGTCTTCAATATTTACAATAGTAATGATTTTTAAATAGATCATAATTTATAAGAATCTTTAGTCAAAAATATGAAGAAACAAATTCTAAATCATAGCTTTCAGGCAAATTACATAAATAAATTTAGGCAACGATAATAATTTATTTGCATTTTATTAAACCAATTTGTAAGATTTTTTTGGTATGCCTCATTAATTCCAATTTAAAATAATGTATTCGTATTATGATACAGTATTCACGTTTGACCATGGCCAACTTCATTGCGTTAACGTTTATTATAGCCGTTTCATTCCATCGTTTTGCCATGTAGCAATTTGTCGTAAGTTTTTTTTTATAGATTTGGTACTTCAAGTAATGTCATCTAGTGATTTTTATTTCAATTAAATAAAAGTGGCCACGCGGTCAAGTACAAAAACAACCCTAGTTTGACTGATAAAATGAAGTACATTTAATGGAATTGCGTATTTTATTTATTTATTCAATATTATTAGATTAGGTTGTCGTGTTCGCTCTGTAAATTTGAAACTAGGAATGGCTAAACTTGACTTGGGGGCCAAACCTGAAGTTGGCTGCAGAACAAGCTGCTTCTGGCTTGAATTCAGGAATACCAACTTAACGTCAAAAGCCGGGCAATTTGAAATGCGAAGTATATTTATCATAAAAATGCGTTCTGTACTAGGTTTGGCATGGTTAGGGGTGTTTTTTTTTACTAACGAAACACAAATTTTTGTCATATGACTTTGACTGAACGTACAGTAATGATGATAATTTTAAAGTTATATTTTATGACAGAACAATTCGGATGACGCCTGGATTCGAACCAGGGATCCTCCGCTTAGCATCATCCGAATTGTTCTGTCATAAAATTTAACTTTAAAACAAAATTTTGTTTGTAATAAAATTCGCATTTCAAGTATATTTATCATAAAAATGCGTTCTGTACTAGGTTTGGCATGGTTAGGGGTGTTTTTTTTTTAATTGGTACTCCTGAATTCAAGCCAGAAACAACTTGTTCTGCAGCCAACTTCAGGTTTGGTCCTCAACTCAAGTTTTACCCTAGGAATTTTAATGAATAAGCGTAGCGCAATTCTATGATATTTGCCATGGTTTGAGGCATTGCAACGTGACATCTGTTGATAAAATTTGGTACTAAATATTGGTATCTTTCTTCTGTCTTATGTACCCAATTTATTGTTTTGATTAGGTCAATTTAGTGTTTTATTAGTGCTATAATTATAGTATTAAAAATATTGTTTTGCAATCAAAACACTGGCTCAACTCATGCCCATGTGTCAGTTTTTTATGTTGTTTGTTTGTTTGTTTGTGTAGCAAGCGGATGGAGAAGATGAATTAAAGAAACGACAGTTGATGGAGCTCGCCATCATCAACGGAACGTACAGAGATTCCAGTGCCAAAGCTGCCGCTGCTGCAGGTATTCACTCTTTTAACAATTACAAACAAACTATAATTTATTAATTTACATCTCATTACACATGTTTTTAAATTATAACTAATTTATTACCTTCAAAACAGTTACTGTTCTTTATAATAGATCATTTAATTCAGCCACATTTTCAAAAATGGTTTAGTTAAACTTATTCTAATCTAGTTTAAATAATATCCTTGACAAAATTAAGAATTAAGAAATGACTAAACCTGTTTTGATAATGGTGGCTGTGAATGAATTTGAAAATAGAAACATGTAACCGTTAATTTATATGAAAAATGATTTTGGATTAAAATGTATGATCAAGTGCTACTAATGACTTACTTGTTGGTGATCACTATTGCTTATCTAACTTCTATCTACTTGTGAACTTGCAACTTAAAATGAAACTTTGTTCAAGTGACTCGAATGTCACTACAAGTCGCATCTAATTGAGAATAACTTCCTGTTGTGCAGTGTAGCAAATAAATAAATATTGCAATCCTCTATCTTATAACAGCTGAGACTGTAGTAAATAGGGGATTCCGAATTTGTTATTTTACAGCACCCCGTTGCGGATTTTTTTGTGAACTGTGCGGACAAACAAAAAAAGTTCTTTAAATTAAATAAAAAACGACAGGAGTTAATACATTTTCAAAAATATATATATGACAATCATTCGAAATCCTTTTTCAAGATAAATTAAAAAATTCATTATCACTAATTAATACTAAGCATAAGAATGGAAGATAAAGTTTGGATCTTGTTTGTTTCTCCGCATAGTTCATCAATTCGGAATCCCCTATGGACAACTATCATTTTATGAGTTGTCAAATGATCACCAACTCTGTAAATCACCACAGCAAAGTTACATCTCCCCCTCTTCCTTAGCGTGTGACGAAGAATGGCGTCGTGTAGCTGCTGCTGCAGCCGCCGAGACTCAACGTCTGCTCTCTCCAGCGATTCCGGGCCTAGCGACTCCTCTACGGACGCCTGCGACTCCGTTGGGGGCTCCGTTGATTCTGTCGCCGCGCATGAGCGTGCCTACGACTGCCGCGTCCATCCTCAATGGTTCCGCGCCCCCTGGATCGTTGTTGTCGCCTGGGGACCCCCACGGGTTGATCTACACACCCTATGCGGACTACACGAACTATGCTGCCCTGGCCGCGAGTCCCCTGTTGACGGAGTATGCGACAGCGGATCATTCTGGTGGGTTGTTTGCTCGTTGAGGTTGAGGTGGTATTTGTGGAGATCTAGTGCAGCTCACATACACAAACATACAGATTTTATTCAGCTAATTTGTTGAGTTTGACAGCTGGAGCTAGTAAACGGTCATACTTTCTAAATAAGCTTCGAATAGAAAGAAAATTATTAGTTTTGAATTAAATTTGACACGTGTTTAATAAAAACAGTTGTTTATACTCGGTCCCCCCTAAGACATTACAAACGAAATCATTTTTAATATAATTATTAAACCGCATTGTTAGTAATAAATGGCACCACCTTATTATATGTCAACATATTTATGGCATGTGTCAAAAGAAACTGAGGACAACACATCTAAGAACAATATTTCATAAACATACAAAATCAAATACATCAAATTTTGAATCAGAAACAGCGGTGCCAATTAAACAAAAGTGCCAGACAAATACGACCAAAATACTAATTTTCATTACGTTTGTTATGATGCTCCAAAATGTTAAGATCAAAATATGAACTGTCAAACTGTAATCTAACCTCAAAAAGGTTAAAAGTAGAAAAAATGTAATGTAAAGTTTGTTGTGTGAGTTGTACGACGGACATGTCTTTATGATTTTGATGTTATTTTACCCCTTCCCGTTTCGGTATGAGCAGTGGTCCACTTCGTTGACTTGCGTGCCATCAAAGCACCCAATGTGTCCGGCGGTGTGGGCCCGGCTGAAATATCTAGTTATTTGATGTCACATAGTCAGATTTATTAAAATAAGATTTTTTATTCTTTTTTACAAGATTACTGTGATACTCTTCAGATGCAGAATACGTTTAATATAATATATAGTTTTAATAATTATGACACGACGTAATTAAATGAACAAGATCAAAAACTGTAATAGGGTATAATATATATATTTTGCATTTTACAGTATGAAATCTGTATATATTTTAATTTTGAAAAGATTTTTTATTTGAAAAGGTATTCTATTAAGTTTTAAATACAATTGTGCCTTGATTTGTTTTAAAGATTAGTAAGCCTGGCTTACAATATATTACACTTAGGGTATAGGTAAAAATATTATATTTTAAATATATTACAGATCTATATATATCTAGTGTATTTTACATAATTGTATGCATCTATGATGTATCTGTTCAGTCAGTTTGACGTTATTTCATTTTATTTATGACACGCAGTTCATTGTGCTAAATTCATTTATGTTGAGCACCGGTTTTGGGTTAGCCAAATACTCTGTTTTTTCTTTCTAAAATTGTGTTCAAATTCAGAATTACAAATCTAGGTTATATTTTGCTTGCACATGACTAAAATTAGAAAGTAGTTGTCATATAATTATTTAAGTTTCTTGCATTTATTGAAAATATATATATGTCGTGTTACCACGTTAAAGTTTTATATATACAACGAGATATTTTTATAATTTCTGTTTGATAACTGTTATTTGCCATAATTTTCTAAATGGAATTTTATTTACCATTTGATGAGTACTATTTCTACTTAAAATCAGGTATTATGTGTATTTTTTTATTTGTTTGTACATAAATTATAAGTTTATAATATTTAAGCTACATATATCTTTTAGCACGTTCAAATATATATTTATTTTTATTATTATTATTCATGTTCAGCGCAAATTTGATATTTTTTTGTGCCAATCACAGTAATTGTTTATGCAAACTCCCCTTATTATGTCATTTTACGGAAATTTACAGCAATTTAATTTTTTTAAAGAAATCATTTCGCAGTTTATTTGTTCTATACCTTGAATGAAACATTTTAGACGGAACAGTTTAAACTTCGCACCAGTTTTAATAATAATAAATTTTTGTTGCAGCTTATTTTCCAACTTGTTTCAATATAAATAATTTATTCTACAAGAGCTACTATCCGCAACAAAAGGAGAAAGACACGACGATAAATTTATAGTTATTTAATAAACAACCATTTTAATTTAGCGCCACCTTTATAAAACAAAAACAGACATTTGCTGTATCAGTGCTGCCGTGCTGTTTCCGTGCAGAAACATAGAAAAACTCACAAGTGTCATAATAAGGGTTGAGTTTGCTGTATGGTTAAATAGATAGGAAATAGCTCGATGATATATATATTTGGATGTGTATTGTTGTGGAATGTATAACGAATGCTGGATTCTAGGCGAGACGAGACTTGTTACAATGGTACATTGCTTTAAATGCGACTTGTCATGACGCAGGTGCGGCAGCTGTGGCTGCTAAGCAGCGCAGGCATTTGGGGCAGTTACGGGAACACCCCTATCAAAGGGCGGGCGCTCTGTCGTGAAGAGCCGTCTGCCATTTGGTTTGGCAAGGTTAGTTCCATTTTAACTGTCACACACTCTTATTTTTGCACTACGTTTACACTTACAACTAGCTTCACACTTTCCTAAAATTATTTTTTGTTGTTGAACAGTTGGCAGCACGAACTGTCTAACTGTATTACACACTTCCGGTTATTTTTTCCAAGTGAAGTGCATTTTTGATGTGGTGTAAACGTAGTCCTATTGTTTTTCCGTGAAACGGACTCAATCTAGTGCCCTAAGAATTACTGGAAATATTTCTTGAGCTTTCTGTTGCAATTTGTACAAAATTTTAAGCATCACATGACTAATTTATTATTATTTCCTCTATCTTGGGTACCAGTTGTGGCCTTTATTTAGTAATTTATAATTTATTTATGGTTGTATAGTACCGTTAAATATTTATCTCAGATTTTTATATTTATTTTTAGTAGATTATCTTCCACAGGTTACTTATTCTGCATCACACTCATACGAAAACTCAGACATTCGAAATCTCTTAGATATGTTTGGCTGGAAACCACATACCAAATGTTTAAAAATAATCCCAGTGAAACTGAAAATCTTCATTTGAATATTTTAAATACCAGTGAATTTTTTTCATGATATTTTTGAACAGTGATAATTTTGTTAGATGGGTGTAGAATATGTGATTTTTTGGAAGAGCCTGTTGCAAATTGGATATTTTGAGAATATTATGGCGATGCAGTAGTAAATAGCATTGTTTCCACAGCCACGTAAAACAGTATTGAGTGTTCATTACCTGCAGGTTGTGAAAGAAGTGTCCAGATTGTCAGAACTTAGTCATAATGTAGCAAATCGGTGCGCTCTCTTGACAAAGGAAAGAAGGACGACTCAATTTTACATAGTTTTCAATTCATTTGTTACCATTTTCCATGATATATTCCAGTTTTTAAACTGCTGCACTAAAACTACAAACATTTTAAATAGATAACAACATATATAATATTTGACATCAATTTTAAATTCTGGTTATAAAGTGGCTCAACTCATAGTTTAATGCAAATTTGCGACTTTTATTTGAGAGTTTCTATATTGATTCATATGAAAAATACTTATAATTCTAGATAAAAATTGTGATATTATTGTAATTTTTATTTTTGTGGTATGTATAAAAACTGGATGAATCCTATTGATTATTTATGCGTTTAAAAGCATTTATAAGTAATTGAAACTAGTCTCAGATGATAATATCTCCTTAACGGTGCTGAATTTATCTTTGTCACAATTCCAGACGTTGTAGGTGTTATGGACGGTAAAGATCCTTCTTTCCTTGTAAAGTATATTAGCAATGAACGATTGGCGATTCTAAAAATTAGTTCTTATTACAAAAAAGATCCCTAGAGCTCTGTTTGTCTGTTGTGAAACATAGTTGTTCTGCAAACAGAGTGAAACTTATTTATATACGTGTTTAGTATTAAGTAGTTTTATATATCTACCTAGTATATTTTATTTTTTGTATGTTGTTGACTTGAGCCATTGTGGAAGAAATATATTTATATCAATTACAATTTTAAATTATTTTAATTGTGAAAAACTCCTAGAATTTTTACAGAATCCACAAATCTGCTGATCGTTGCTTTTTCATCAAGTTTAAGACACTCTAAAATTAACTAATTAACAATGAAACCATTAATTAATATTTTGTAACTAACTTTTATCCACATGGCCAAGTATGATTGCGAATGAGCTAAAAAGTGATTGGATGATTTGACTGAACATAGAAAATCGAATTTTGATAAAAATTCGTTGTTTTTATGTTGTTCATGATAATGATTTGATTGATTCTGGCATGGTATATTGAACTGTTGTCAAAAACAGGGCTGCCACCCTACATCTAAGGGACAGGCGCGTTGGTCGAGTGAATGTATGTTTGTATGTATGTACATAGAACACTGTGGTGTGCTGGTCTGTATCATTAGTCTAATATTAATGACTTTTAAGTATCAAAAGCATAAAAGTTCCACTCAAAACAGTATTAATAATTAAACAAACCTGCATAGTACTTCTGCACTCGCCATTTTGTAAAATCTTTGTTGGATACAATTGCACTTTACGCTGCATTTAATAATATATTCACAACTGTTAATATTAATATGTTGTATGACAACCAATAACTTGTGCTACATATGTACAAAATGCTTTACTAATTACACCTGTGTCAGTTATTCTTATTTAAGACGATTACTTAAGTATCGTTTATTATTAATAATTAATATGTTTCTAATTTCACAATCGAAGAGTGCATGTCTTCGTTTTGTTCTCTGGGATTCATGTCTGATCTTGTTTATGTTCATCGCACTGTTTACAAACTATTTTATCGGAAAGTAAATGTTTCTACATTTTTTTATTACTTCAAAAAAGAGTTCGAAGAAATACCTCAAAATATTCATTAATTCAGTTAATTAGATCCGCTTAATTATTGTAGTTCTTATCAACAATAATTTTATTTACAAAATTTTCTATAAACTATGAAAAAAAACCTATTATTTCTTTTTTTTAATTTTAAACGAAAAATCTCAATTACTTTAATTTTATGTTATCAGAAAAGAAAAATTGTACAGAAAATTTATTTGTTTTTATAAATATTTGTTTCATTAAGAATTTGTTTTTTAACGATGTCAGTTAGGGTATTTTTGTTCATTATTTATATTTAAAGTAAAACATTAATTTGTTTTTTCGATTTAAATCTGCAAAACATTGTTTTATTCATAGGTAGATTCATAAGGCGGATTGGCGCTAATACTATTTTTTATTTCATTTTTAACTTTCTTTCTAATTCACAAAACAAGTGTATTTTAACCTGGGTCAAAAATAGTATTAATTATCATCAAATTTCATTGATTTCTTGAATCTGCTTTAATTGGAAACGAAGTTATAGTATTAAAAATGTTATTAGCGTTAATCTAGTTTATAATGCTGCCTGTAGATGACAGTATAGTTTAGTACAGGACGTTAGACCGTAGTTTATAAAAATTTTATTTAGAAAGTCCCAGGTTAAAACCCGGTGTTGTCCGAATTTTTCTGTCTGAAATAAATCTGATAGTTATATGAAAAGTGAATGTTTGTAAACAAATGCGAGAGCATCTTGAATCAAAGACAACAATTAATCAAACTGACACTGGGGTAAAAATGACCTATGATAATGCAAGTGGTTATTTATCAAATGAGACTATACGATTTACTAACAATCTGTTTTTTTCTTTTCTTTTCTTGTTAACCTGGTTGCCCATGCAATTGCCATGGCCTGTAGGCTTGGAGTGCTAACACGCGTCACCGCGACCCAGATCATCCCGTGTTAACCTGCGGACACTAACTCCTCGCTAGACGGAACGCCAACCGAAAGACGGCTCCCGGTAATCGGTACGTTGTTTAACACTTCATCATTTCACTCAAATCATGTAGCCAGTCGACCATGTAACACTGTACTTGTTAATCCATCATCAACAACACTCACATTGTATGACAACTGTCATTGTTTCATGCATGACGACTTCATCAAGATATTTTATCAATTGTTACTGCACTATTTACACTAAAATATCCAGATATTTTAGCAGTTCACACGTAGTTATGTTTATAAGTAACAAAAAAGAAATCAAGATTGCTTTATTTTGACTTCAAAATATTATATTTTATCAATTGTTAACTATTCTCATGATTTATATATATTATTTTGACTAAAATATCAAGGTATTTTAGTATTTATTAACTATCAACAAACATAGATGTTTGTTTATGTTTATAAGTAAGAAAAAAAATCAAAATTTGTACATTTTTGTGCACTATTTTGACTTCAGAATTTCAAGATCTTTTACTAGTTGTTTACTATCTTCAATGTTTATACATTTTTGTACAATATTTTTACTGGAATATCAAGATATTTTTGTAATTATTAACTGTCAAAACTATAGATTACGTTATTATAATCTAAAAAGAAATTGTTAAAAAATTCGTAACATTAATTTTTATTTAAATACGAAGTTCATATGTAAATTCAAATTATATTTTCAACAATCTGTTGTAAAATGGAGTAATGTTATTGTTGAATTTATTTACATTGTTGAAATAATTTAGTTTATGTTTTTACCTACAAAAATATTAACAGTTAACAGATGTTTTTTTTTATTATTAAAAATAATTTAGTTTATTTTTGCTAATTTTTCCATAAAGATTTTGTTATTTTTCTTAAGTATTGAAATAATTGACAGTTAATATGAAACAAAAATTGATAAATGATTGTCTATGGCATGAAATATAATTTAAAAGGATACTCAAAAGAATCTCTACAAGAAATGAGATTATCATATAAAAATATGATAAACAGTATTGACTAGTACTTATTAAAATTATTAATAAATTAACAAAAAAAAAAAAAAACGGTCGATGGCTAAATGCTATAATCATGTAATATAAAATTAATTATATTTTAAAATATCATTAACGTGCAGTAGTAATTTTAAGATGTGCCATTTGAAATCTGTAAGGTGCCAATTCGAAAATTCATTACTCAACTCGATTTTAAACATGCAGATATTTTTCTATTGCAGGAATCTTTCGTGAGATTACCTTTTAAATTTGTACAAAAATCAATTCGAAAAGTAATTTTTATAGAGAAAGACATGATGTTGAATAAAATTATATTTATTTAGATTCGCACAAATATGCATGTGTTAGCAATATTGATATTATGATTTATATACAGATAAGTAACTAGCATGGTAATACTTAATTCATTTTAACTGATTGTGTAATTATATTAAATATTTTTAATTGTTACATCAAGAATCTCAGTTTTTCTTTCTTGCTTGGATTTTATGGTACGTATATTTCTTTTATTTAAATATTGAAATGTAATTAAATGTGCCATGAAAACAATATCAGGCACGGAACAGTTAAACATCCAAAACATAATGTCAAAAATACTGAGTAAACCACAAGCAATAACTATTATGAATTGAATCTGATTTAAAACTATAAAGTGCAATTTAAAATAAAAAAAAATGTATATATTCATTTGAAGATTATATTGTTCGTTGAATACACAGTGCAAATGTATTTAAATATATTTATAGTAAAGTTAAATGTTTAAGTGTATTATATATTGAGCTACAAGAACCATTAGTGCCTTAAGACGTTCTGTTTTCATATACAAATACAAGTATTTTGTTTTAAACAGACGTGGAAAGTGTAAATATCATTAATTATAAATATTTTATCACATTGGTTATTATAATATCCATGTAAATTCTATAGGTTCTGAATATATTCGTGTAGTGCCAACAGATACAAAAGTAGAATTCTTAAGATACTTAAAATGAATAATTACTTTAGTAAGTTAGATTATCTGTACTTAGTTTGAAACGAAATCGTAGAAATGATATTATTTGAGTGCTTTTGTCTATTACTTATTTTCATCATGAAATATATTTGCGAAAAATTAATTTTCAGATTTTATATGCTTAAGTTGTCATATGTATTGTGTGGTAGCTTTTACGTGTTGTAAAATATAATCAAAGTTTAGAATTATGTAATATTCATATTTCTAAATATAACATGTTAGTTATTAAGCTTTGATTATATTTAATAACGCAATTATATTTTAAATATATGATGTGTCATGAAATTTTATCTGCGTTGTATTTTTTGTTGTACTTTATAAAATGTTTTATACATTAAACAGGTTAGCTGTAATCATAAGAAAATAAATTTACTCGTCTTAATAATATCAACAAAAATATATATTTCTTACATCCTTTTGTCCCGTTCATTGTAAAAATAGTGGAATAAAAGTTTAGAAATAAAGATGAAAATGGGCGCCATTCGTAAATGTTAGCCTGACAGCTGGCGCCATCAGTGGAACAATTTAGAACTAACGGCAAATGTTTTTGTTTAGCCGCGTTCAACTGTTTGAAATGTAAGTTTAAGTTGTTATAAGTTTATTTTTGTAATGAAAACTAAAAACATGAAGTCTGCTCCACCTGCACAACCAAACAACTCAGAATTATCAAATTACACAGAAGAATCCGGTGATGATGCTGTAAGTACCTAATTATTCTTTGTTTCGTAAGTTTGGTTATGTTTACCAACACTAAAACTTGTTGAAACTAAAATTAGGATGAAACATCAAGTGTTGGGAGTACTTCTACAACAGATAATACTTCTAGAAGTGCTACCCCAACAAATAAGGGTAGAAAAGGTAAACGGGGTCGAAAAAAAGTAGTGCCTAAAGTCGTAAAACCAATGTATAAATATGTGTAAGTGCCGCTAAAATTGATAGTTTTCATATTTGTTACTCTGCGTTTATTTAACAGTTGTAGTATTAAAGAAGATCACGGGCAACCATTATTTGGTGCCCAATTTAATCATTATTTAAAAGAGGGACAACCACAAGTTTTTGCTGCTGTGGGCAGCAATCGTGTTTCAATCTACGAATGTCCCGAAGGAACCGGAATAAAACTTCTGCAATGTTACGCAGATCCAGATTTAGATGAAAATTACTACACTTGTGCATGGTCTCACGAAGAAGACACCGGTAAACCGATTTTAGCGGTTGCCGGTTCAAGAGGAATCGTAAGAATTTTTAGTCCGGCCACTATGAGTTGTGTAAGACAGTATATTGGCCATGGACACGCAGTAAATGAACTGAAATTTCATCCTAGAGATCCTAATTTATTGTTATCGGTTTCGAAAGATCATGCACTTAGGTTATGGAATATTAAGACTGATGTATGTATTGCTATTTTTGGCGGCGTCGAAGGACATAGAGATGAAGTTTTGAGTGCGGTAAGTAACAAATCCGAGCTGGAACTAGCCAAGAATATAAAATCTCGTGTTCTCTCTCTTCCTTTCTCATTTTAACTAAAAACCTTTATTATTTATAACCGAGCTTGAATTAGTTGAAGTCACGGTCAATATTTGTTGTTAAAAATTCAAAAAACTTCGTTTATATTTTATTTAATTGAACTGAATTTACTGGTGTTGCAAATTTCGTACTGCAGTTTATTTGTTTATGATAATTAGAGTTTTTAGGATCAATTTACATAAAAGTTTGAAAGCAAAACTTATTTATAATTTATATATTTAAAAAATAAATTTGTATATTTTAATCTCACGTGCCTCGCCCTTGTTATGTCTCTGAAACAAATTATAACTAACTGGGGCTAGAATAGTTTCTTCCTTATAATAACTCGATGACATTTCAACAATAATCTACATGTTGGTAGGATTTTGACATAAACGGCGACAGAATTATGTCTTGCGGAATGGACCATTCCTTAAAATTATGGCAAATGAACAAAGACAGTATGAACGATGCAATAAAACAATCCTACACTTGGATGGCATCTAGAAGTGTCCGTCCATTTCCATCTTTAAAAGAACATTTTCCAGATTTTTCTACTAGAGATATTCACCGAAACTACGTGGACTGTGTTAGATGGCTAGGCGATTTTGTTTTGTCTAAAGTTCGTATTTTATTTCTGACAGTTATTTATTTTATTGAAGCATTTGTTTTGTGTAGTCATGTGAAAATTGTATTGTTTGCTGGAAACCAGGACGGTTGGAGGATACTAAACTAAGACAAGGAGAGACTAACGTTACGGTTATACATCGATTCGAATACAAAGAGTGTGAAATTTGGTTTGTAAGATTTGCGATGGACTTTTGGCAAAAGGTAATAAAAAAATATCTATCAAGTATTATTATAATTAAAATGATTTGATGTAGATTTTAGCGTTGGGTAACCAAATCGGTAAGACTTACGTCTGGGATTTGGACGTAACTGATCCAACCCAAGCCAGATGTTCCACTTTGCAACACCCAAGATGCACAGCTGCCATTCGACAAACAAGTCTTAGTCGAGATGGGTCAAATCTTTTGTGCGTTTGTGACGATGGAACGATTTGGAGATGGGATAAACAAGCACCGTAAATAAAACACTTTTTTAATAATAAATACTATTTTAATTAAAATTCTACTATTTATTTACAGTAACATCATTTATTTTGTCCTTTCTGTTCGTCTTCTAATAGTTTTTTAAGAGAATCGTTTTGCAAACGACTTCTAGGTATACTAGGTTCAGCTAGAACTACTTTTGAACCCTTTTCTGGTATGTATACTTTGTAAATCCTAAAATAATGTAGTATACTCTCTAAAAAAATAGTCAAGAAATTAGATGCAATATCATGAATAGTTGAGAAACAATTTACTTATTTTCTCTTCTGGAATATTGTAATCCACAGCTATTTTAGCACTAGTCCAAGTATCAGAATCTTCTTGATGATTCGTAAGAAATTTTAGAGCTTGCCGCAAAGTACAGTGGCCAACAGGAATTTTAAGTGGTTCATGAAAACCAAATTCAAATTGCTCAACTAAGTTTCTGTTCAAAGGTAACGGCCTCTCTAGTAAATTGTCATTTAATTTAATTTCAACCTAAAATAATACATTAATATATTAAATAAAATAATTAGCAATATTACCTACCTCTGGGTCATGAGATTTAACGTAAATATCTTTTAAACGTGAATCAAGTTTTGTATCTTTCCGAAGAAGCTCTTTTAGCGAATCAGGATTATCTGTAAAATTATCTATAGGTTATGCAAATAATTTTATGGTTTAATATAAATACGAACCTCGTAATATTTGTTCCGCTTCCGTAATATTTGCCTGATATCTGGGAGCAGGTATTGGTTTGTCTTTTGATATTATTTTATGAGCTCTAGATTCTACATTAAAGTTTTTAATCGGTCGATACACCATTGACATAACTTTTCCCATTCTGATTGTTGATATTTGTTACCGAGGTAATTATATCAAAACGTAAGATACATTTATATATTTATTAATTGTTGAGAAAATTTTTAATTGTTATAAATAAGAATTAGGAGATTTGAAAAAAAGGTTAGGTTACTTTTTCATTACAGAACTTTCGTATAGTATAACATGAGATTAGCTATAAAAGGTAGTGCAACCATTGTTTTATTTATTTCAGCCGGAATTTGTTACTAATTTGAAATATTTTTATGATTACGTTCCAAGAATTTATAATTTATTTAATAAGTTTGGTTTTGTTGAATATTATTTTGTATATTTGAGATGAAAAATTTCTAGTTTGAAAAAATGTCACTAAAAGATTATAGAGTTGGTAATGTGCTGGCACACGAAAATAATATGTCGGACTGTGTATTGCTTGTAGTTTCAATTATCCTTTGTTTTAGTTCAAGAATTTTAGTGCCTTAAATAAAGTTTGTGAATTTTTTAGTGTTAAATTTATGTGTAGTGATAATAAAAAAATGTAATAGTGCCTGCAAACATCCCGAACGAATAAGTTTAGAACTGAAGTGTCATTACCTTGCAGTGTTGTGGAATGCGGTACAGACTACAGATGAGCAATTGCTAATGCCACTATGGATAATTCTCCAAATTCTCTAAATTCAGCTACACGTTCATAAGAAAAAAGGTACGAGCGTTGTCAATTCCCAGCGATCATTATTGCCGTCATGATTAATTTAATGTCATTATGATCATGAAATGTCATTTAAAAATATCGTGTAGCCATACGAGCTCGGGTATGGAATGCATTGTAAGTAAGTAATTTGGCACATACAAATACCTTCAGCTACGCCTAGGGCTATTGTAAGTGTTGCATACTTTGGCACATATATCAATTTTGGAGGTATTTCATATCAGGTTTGTTTATTTTAATGTCATTGAAATGTGCGTAACATAAATATGTTACCACTAATCACTCAATACAGACATTTAAAAACATTGGAATTCTGAAAGACAACCTTAATTAACGTGAATTACTCAATTGATTATTATTCAATTATATCTTATGAATTCACACGAAATTTTCCACGAATTTGGTAATTTAAATGACATTTCATTTTTTTTTATTTGCCAAAAATGTACGAATTTGTATCTGAATTATAGCTAAATATTTTGCATAAATTATTTATTATCATTAATGAATACCTATGTAGTTTTATCATCATTAGTTTATGTTGTCTTCGTACTTCGTTTACATGTGATAATGTGGAATTTTTTAAGTGCCTGTCATTGGAAACTCGCTTAGAAAAAATTGTGGAATGTAAAATGAAATTTTTGAACTTGCGCCATGTACTAATATTGCTATGAAAATACCGAAAACTTCAATACTGTATATTTTATTTTTGAGTATATTTTAGCACCACCAAAATAATTGCCAATTGCGAAAACAACTTTTGTTTTAAATGATAATTTAGTTAATTGATAATCAAAGAGTTGAAGAGATAAAATCAAATATAAATATTTTGATTTGTCGTGCGTGTGTTGTTACGAAAGAGATAATTTTTTTGCAATGGTGTTGCTTACTTCATTGACTAACAATTGTAAATCGCAAACAAGTGAATAGAAGTGGCATAATTTTCTCATATTAAGTGGGTTGTCCTGTGAAGTGAATATATACACGTGATTGGCATTACTATTTACATTTTAATACTTGTTAATACGTTTATATGACCGTGTGTAGATGTGTTTGTGTAAGTATGTGCAAGAGATCAGACGAAATGACTGGCCATTAGAAAAAATGTCCGTTGAAAACTTGTCAATCCAGTTGTATAATAATAATAAAGACTCTAATTTATAATGTATTCATAAAATTATAATCTTTGTATGGATGGAAAGTATTATCGCACTGGGGTTCTTGTTTAATGCTTCATTTTCTACTAATTATAAATTAATTATTTTTATATTTCTGTTATTTATTTTCTAGATTCTAGAAATTTAATTGCAATTTTAAGTAAATTTTACATTCTTTAATGTTATTTTGACATATTTATGTTTTGTTAATTGTTGAATATGTTTTCATTGCAACAGATAGTTATTTTTTATATATATCTTTTGTTAATATTTATTTGTGTGATTCACTTATTCTAATTATTTTAATAAGTTGACAAAATAATATTACTATTATGTATTAAAGTAAATAATATTGATTTTTGTTTAAATAAACTTGAATACAAATCAAAATAATAATAAATATTGGTTGAACAAACATTAAAATTCCAAAAATTTGGGGTTCACGATCAAAACAAATTCTCAAACGGTCTATTCAGGTAGATTGCAACTACTAAACTTATAAAAAAGGTTCATTTACAAACATTGTTTAAATTTAAGATACGGTGAAAGTAATTATTTTGTTAATTTTTATGGAGACACCATCATTTGTTAATTTTTATTTACTACGCTTTCATAGTAACAGTATCATTTGTTAAATTACTTATTGCATTTGTTAATTTTATTATGTAACCTGCAAGACAAATGAAGCATGTTTCCATATTTCCATAGAAATGCAATAATTATGTAAATAAAGTAATTTTTCGCTCTTCAAGCAACATATTTTTCAATGAAATTAATGTCTGTGATTAGTGTAACTGCAGGCTTACCGTTTTCATTCAAATGATCATTACGATTGATACATAATCTATCGATCAGTTTGGATCAGTTACTCCAGCATTATTAGATGCTTCTAGGTAAATGATCCTCATCACTATGTTTACCTATTTGCTTGCTTAGAACGTTGATCTTTGCAATTAAACTTACTTTTACTAACTGTTCAATAACGTGAGATTTTAATCAGTGCTATCGGGTTTTAATGCATTTTCATATTTGTGCATCTGTTCAAGGCGTTACTCTACAAAATATGTCATTATTTCTAATAATAAAACGAGTACTTATAGTAAACGGTTACCAGGACAGTCACTGCACTGTCAGAATCGAAACATATATTTTTTTTACTTATATCTGATCGGTATTATTTGCACAATTATTGTGCTCATTAAATAATAATATATGTTTTACAAAAATATTATGATTAATATTAACAGCGAAACGCTGTTCATGGCTTCAAATCTTTCTGATCTGTGATTAATTTTCTGTTATGCAGCGTAAACAATACATAATTTTAAAATGTATTTCATTTAATTTTAAGTTTTGAGGGTGGGAGCCTCTAGAACTAAATGGATGGATGTAATTAAAGGTTTGTTGTGTAAACAAAAGATGAGAGATTTATGAATGTGGATATAGTGATGTGTCAGGATTGGATTTGGTAAAGATTAATTGCAAGATGAATCTAATGTAAGAAATGTTCAGTTTATGTTTCATTTAATGGAACATGGCATAGTTCATTAATGGAGATTTGGAATAGTATATTCGTTTATATACGACTAACTAATAATATTATCATTATATATGCGTTTTTTGCTATATAATGCTATATATTAATCCCGCCGGGAATAATGGTCATTATTCCCGCTCGTGAACCAATCAAAATGCTTAAAACATGGATCATTGTTTTATTGTGCCATCGGAACAGTGTTGCCATAGCGACTCATATTTAAATTAAACATGCTCGTTGCTAAGTTCACTGATGTTTACGAATCGGAAACAAACAAAACGAAATCATCGTTGAGAAGTTGTCAAAAACGGTCTTGCAAATTGTGTTAAATTATTGTGTTTAACTGTAATTGAAAAAATAGACAGTATTACAGAAAACAGTATATCTTCTACACCACCAGAAATAACGAAAATCGCTGATGCTACTACATATGGTTTATTACTACAAAAGTCTAAAAATTTCTATGACAAAGCATACCAAAGTTTTATGGACTGGCGTATTAAAATGAAGACAAATTCGTATTCAGAAAATGTATTGTTGGCATATTTTACTGAATTAGGTGAAAAATACAAATCTTCATTATGGTCTTTTTACTTCATTTCAATTAGATGCAAATTTATTAGGTAAATAGATGTAAAATTAATAGATAATAAATAATATAAAAATTGACTAATTTTTATTAAATTAGTCGTATATAAAGTATAGTATACAACTCGCTATAATGGCTATTATTACCTCGGATGATTACAACCTTGCTCGCTCCGCTCGCTCGGGTTGCAAACTTCATCCTCGGGAATAAGAGCATCCATTATAGCGTCGTTGTATAATATACTATACTATATCATTTAATAATTATAACAACGTATAATTTAAATAACATACATACATAAAATCACGCTATATCCTATTAAATAGAGTAGCATGAACTCTTCAAACATTTATTTTTCGTTTGACATACCTATCCTAACACACCCATTTCGTTAATCCTTTCTTACAAGCTTATTTATTCTTTATAATCGGAATCTTTCATTCACGTAACAAACCTTCAATCTATGCATTCTCTCACCTTCAATTTCACCAAGACACATCTGTTTCAATTTAATAAACAGTTTTATTCATTTATTATTAAATATGGGTTCTCAAAGATTTTTCTTCGGCTTTTACCATATGTTTGTCGGTATGGTGGTCCAGCACGTTAGAGTGTAAACCTCTTGTAGTGATGTATGGCACCCGAGCAATCCTGGGTTCGAGTCGACCGACAAGCAAATGTGTATGTTGTGAAAATGCTGCAATGCTTGGCATTAAATCTCACAATCTGCACTATAATAATTGAATTTTGTTTTTTTATTTTATATATCGGACCAACTACTAAGGTCATATGACGATATGCCCTTTGTATGGTCGCCACGGGCGGGATCCGAAATTGAAATTTAATATCTATAAAGTGTCATTTACATAGAAAGTGGAAATAAAATAAATAAATAATTTAGCTTGTACCTGTAAGATTTTTAACAAGTGTTTATTGTTTTCAGATAAATTGGTAATGATGAGTGGTCAACTGATGGTACATCATAGTTAAAGTAGCTGGTGGAATCCAGGTGATAGCAAGGGCTTGTGGCATATAATCGCGTGTGTTCGTTCCATGGCGGTGAGGTGAACTCCACTCGGGCCCCCGCCGGCCCTGGGGCGTAGCATGGGCCAGCAGCCCCGCTCGCACGGCGACACCATGAACCCCGGCGCGGCCAAGGCGTCTGCGCGCGCCTCTGGCTACCACCAGAAGGCCATGGCCGAGATCCACAACTCGCTGCTGCCGTTCGCCAAGAGCTCGGGCCAGGAGACGGTCGGCTCGAGCGCTGCGAGCACCATCTCCACGCTCAGCACGACAAGTGGCGTCAGCTCGGCCTCTGGTCTCAGCACAGGGAGTAATGGGTTGGATAAGCAGGCGGTGCAGCAGCTCATACAGATGGGATACACCGAGGTATTGCTTCACGACCCCCCCCCCCCCTAATTCTAAGTCTGGATCCGCCCCTGGGTCGAAGAGCATTAATGAGCTCTTCGATGAAATAACAGAACGCACCCGTCATCGACGAAAATTAGAGGCTCCTCTATTTCCATCAAAGAGCTCATCGATGAAACGAACGTATCTCATTTCACTCGTATCTTTTGTGTCTCACTTCACGTTAGCATATTTTTGAAATTTAGTTTTTCTTTTTCAACTTTAGAAGCTTTTATTGTTTGTCAATGAAGAGTGCGTTCTGTTGTTTCATCGAAGAGCTCATTGATGCTCATCGACCAGTGTGCCATAGGTATTACAAAACCAAAACAATCAAATTCACTTTAAAAAAATATAATATTTTAAGTATCTATCTTTTTTATTTGAAACGTTCTGTTCGATATGAAACTTTATTATTTTTCATTTATTTGACAGATATTGAGTTCTTTTTCCAAGATTAAAAAAAATCTGTTCCAAATGAGTTAAATAAAATTCGAGATAAAATCTATTGACTCATTAAGATTTAGGATACATGACCAGATGCACGAACAAAACTTAAATTTTAAACTTGGTTTAAATAAATACGACCAAATCAAAATTAGATGTCATATTCATTGCTGTGAAATATTTGATTTGCTTTTACTAATTTAAACCAAATTTAAAATTTAATTTTATAAATATATCATCACGCCTTTTACCCATTACTGGGTGTGGCACTCTACCTAAGCAGATCTCGGTAAGTGATATATTTTGTCGCGTGAAGTGCGGTTACCAGTCGTCAAATCACGGCCCTCAAAGATATTAGTGGAGAGGGAGCCACAGGGATAGATTTTTAAATTGGTGAATTTAATTTTGTTGATGATTAATTTGCATTCACTTTTTCTAAAATATTTTGAGATCAATGATTTTGAATTTTCTCATGCTATGAACTGCGATACTGTTTTCTTGGTATATAAGTATTCTCTATACTTTGTAACTGGATATATTTCATAATTTCATATTCTTATAATTTCAGTTTTTTGTGACCACAACAATTTACAATACCATTTTATATTATTTTTATCAGTTTTGTTCACTTATATACGTAGCTATTAAAAAATATATGATAGTTTCGTGAAAAATGTGGTTAAAAAGTAATATTTTTATTCTGGCAGCTTCGTATGAGAGTAGAGGACTACAAGTAAAACAAAAATAACAGAATAAAATATTTTGATTACAGAATGTCGAAATAGTGGAAAAAATTAGAGTTGTCATTAACTTATCGATCGGTAACAGTGATGGTGTTACAAAATTTGACAAATAAAAAAATCTACTTCCATATACAAACAACAAAGACAAAATTAATTGTCTTTAAATGCTCACTTGGTGAAACTAGGTTTAATAATAAAATATCAAAATAAACACTTTTCTAAGTCTCACAAAATTCAGCCTCCAAGTCACCTTATGAGGGCATCGTCAGCGGCTGGCCAGCACAATTGGTAACATGACATGTCATGTTACCGTTCTTTAGAGATCTTATTCTCTGCTGGCACAGTCCTTCGTCACCAGCTTCTTCACGTGAACTTTGTTCTAGGTGAAGAAGTAGGTTACACCATACTGATGAGCTCTAATAAGAGCGAAACGCGTCTATGGTTACCAACTGTGCTGGCCAGCCTCTAACGATGCCCTCATAAGGTGACTTGGAGGCTGAATTTTGTGAGACTTAGACAAGTGTTTATTTTGATATTTTATTATTAAATCTATTTCCTTTCAATATAATAATTAAATTGATATCAGGCAGTTGAAATTCATTAAATTCAATCTGCCTCTACCAAGCAAGAGTTTGAGATTTCAAGTTCAAAAAAATACAATTGTGTTTTAGCTGTTCGGATTTAACTATAAGCTGTAATTGGCATTTTGATTAATATTTAAATCCAAATTGAAAGTGAGAGAAGTATATGGTATGATGATGCTTGTTTGTTTCATGCAGCACTTGATTTCTAAACGTAACCGAATGTCCGCGTTCGCAATTTCATGAATGCGTCGCTCTGCATGGAAATATTTCAGGGTCTCGCCTTACTCTATGTCTCATTTGTATTCTGAATGTGAACTGCGAGCCGTTGGACGATTCGAGCTGGTTTTAACTTTTGTGATTTATTGATTAAACCGAGATTTACACCAACATACATACATTATTACGTATAATCATATAATTATTTTCGCAAATTTATTTTCACTCCAATTATTAAATACAAGAATATTCTACAGGATAAAATCCAGGCTTCGAAGATATATATCGATCGATATATATCATGATATTTATTTTGATATATATATCGTCATATTTTTGCAATGATATATATCCATTATATAAAAATATCAAATAGTTTTTGAGATATAGCCTCCGGAGAAGTGAAATTTTTCGAATTTTTCAGTTTTTCTACTTTTCCGAGGCTATATCTCAAAAACTAAATGTGATATGAAAACGCGCTCAACGGCATTAATTTTCTCGTGCTTCAGTTAACTTATAAACATAGTTTCAGCGATTTTTATTTTTTTTCAATTTTCCGCCAAAATATCGCAAAAAGCGGTTTTTTAACATTTTCTCGAAAACCAGAAGTCATATGCATTTGAAGATTGCACCACTGAATTCAGTGGGTCAAAATACATATGTATGTAAATTTTCGTTTTAATAATCCTACGATTAAGGATTTTTGGTAAAATTGAATTAAAATCTGAAAAAACCAAAGGGGTACCCCTTAGGAAATAATTAAAAATATTAAATTGCATAAAATTGTATGAAAATTTGCTTACAAGTCAATTCGGACACGGGGAATTCAACGCCGTTGAGCGCATTTCCATATCTTGTTTAGTTTTTGAGATATAGCCTCCGGAAAAGTGAAATTTTTCGAATTTTTCAGTTTTTCTAAATGTGTACAAAAACTAAAATTAAAAAATAAATATCCAAAAAGTGATATTTATCTGATATATATCCTATATATCAGATATTTTGATATTTATTATAAATATCATGATATTTACGAACCCTGATAAAATCTAATACTTGTAGCAAATTAAATTATACACATTTTAAATTCAGTTTAAATAAATAAAAGTAAATTAAATGTTTGACATATTACACTTCGTTTTAAAAACCCAGTTTAAAATTAAAATTTTAGTAGTGCAACTCCCCATTATTTAGTTACTGTTCAAATTAAATTTGATAGCATTTCTGCTATGTTTACCGGCCGTTGTTGATAGTAAAGTAGAGAACCGCGTATATAAATGTACGCTTTTCCTTGACTCAGTTTAGAGAAGAAAGTGATACTTTTCATCCCTAGATAAGAAAGTAAACATTTCTAACCAATGGCAACTGGGAAATAGCAATTTCATTTGACATTAGTGACATCTGTCAAGAGAATAATACATTTTTCGTAACACATGCACAAGAAACACGTTCTTATTCCCTAATTTTTGAGAGAGAAACACTGCTTTTCTCCCCTAGGGAGAGAAACATTATGTAACTAGTTACGCAACCCATATTTGACATTTGTCCCGATAAGTCAGTCATTTTTGTGCACTTGTTACGAAAAGTATAATATGCTTCACGGGATGGCGCGATTATCCCTTGTGTGAAGTTGGCAAACCTCGACTTCAGTCGAGCCTTTAGCCCTCGCTTACGTCTCGGTTTGACAACTTCACACGCGGGAATAATCGCTTGTTTCCCTCCCTTGATGCATAACATACTATTATCTAAATTTCTGAACATTTTACTATTTTATAAGGCAGTGAACAAAATTCTATGTATATTTCGTGAAGAAAGTGTTATTCTTTCCTCGTGTGCTTTATATTCCTTGTCTTCAGCTCGGAAAACAAAACGGCACCTTCGGGAAGATGTCTCACTTTCTTCTCTTGATGTAAAATAATTATTTTGACAATTACATATAAAATTTGTAATTTGAACCCAGGATCTCTTAGTATCCGACTAACTAGCATTTAACTATATTTTATTTTTTATCTGACAATCAAAATTATTATTTGAAAAAAATGCTTCAAATAAAATTAATGAAATATTTTTGATTTAAAGTATTTTTTTTAATTCATATATCGGACCAACTACTCAGGTCATATGCCGATATGTCCTTTGTATGGCCGTCACGGGCGGGACCCGAACCCACGATCTTATAGTCATAAGTCAAGCCCTCAACTTGCGCTGCCATCACGTGGGACATTTAAGGGGTAAGGCCACTCTAGACAAGGACAAAAAGGGTCATTTTCTAGATTTTTTTTAACGAAATCTAAACGTGCTGCTTAAGAACTGTTTTTGGGTTTTTATTTACTGCTCGTTAAACTTTATTTAAAAATTTTTTTAAAGAAAATATTCAAAATTGTCGTCAGAAATTAAATAAAATGGCGACTTCTCTCGGCGCGTAGGGCAAATCGGGCGAAAACATTCCGGGAACAGCAATAGACCTGGATCAAAAAGGGATATGTTTTCTTAATCTCTGATGTATACTCTAAAAAAACTACGGGCTGGATTTTGAAAATTTGGATTTTTAACAAAATGGCGCACGTTTGAAAAAAAAGTTCATTATTCGGGACTAAATTTCTGTATAAAAACGACCATAAAAGCGAATGAAGCACTTTAAAAAAAAGCCCCCGTAGTTTTTGAGTATTTTATATCTAGAATAAGAAATAAAATGATTCAGCACGATCCATCAATTAGTATTTCAGATTTCTTTTTGCCCGATTTTGAAAATATGATTTCGAGAAAAACGCGTTTAAAGTTTCGAGTCATATATATACTAGTACTAATAGATATATGCTTTTTTCCCTCTGAAATACTTTCGCGCGGCATTTAAATTAATTGTCCCTTATTCCTAAGGGTTTAAACTATAATTTAAGCAAATAAAAAAAAATGCATTTTAAACAAATTTTAGAGTGGCCTTACCCCTTAAAGTATTTATCTCTATAATAATTTAGAAATGTTTGACATCGAAAAATAAATAAAACAATATAAAAATAGTGGTAAATGTTAGATAAAAACACATAAACAAATTTTGAAATTAATCCAATTATTGGTGCGTATCCAAATACGGCAAAATCTCCTAATAAGGCCGGTAGTTGGTCGTCTCCATATTAGTTAGAGGGTGGCGATGGTGAATGTATTTATTTGGAGCGTATTCAAGTAACGTTAGAATTTTTGGTGATTTGGTCGGATGCCAAGAATGCGGCACGCCGGCTCGGCATTCCGCTACTACAACATTATGTCAGCCAAGCCAACTACTTACACTAGTGAGTGTGGAGGTTCACGCGAAAAATCACTACCCACTGATTGCACTGACAGTTGGACCACACACGTGGATAAGTGTTAATAGAATGTTTGCCAGTGGAATTGAAAATCGATGCGCGTATGAAAGGAATTTCTATCTGATGCAGATAGTGTTATTTTCCTATTTTTAAAAATGTTTTCTGCTCATACTGCCAATAAATGTTTTATTTTTTTAATAGTTTAGGTTTATTTGAACTGTTAAAGAATTATTTTCTTAGACAGTTCGAATTATTTGGAATTATATATTGGATAAACGGTAAAATATTTCCTCAAACAAAGAAGGTACAAATATTATGACCAACTGATAATTAGGGATCGACCGATATGATTTTTTGTGGCCGATACCGATATACTCATATCCGATATCGGCCGATACCGATATATCGACCATAAAATTTTGTCGTAAATTTTTTGCTGTATAAATGAGGTAAAAGTGATTTATAATGATATACTGCAATATTTTTGATGAACTTACTGGTATGACGACAAGTAATTCAGTGTCATATAAGAAAAGTAATGATGATATGATGATGAGATTGAATTGTATAAGAAATTAGAAAAAATATTAAGAAAGCAAGATCCTTTGACTTGGTGGGCGCAAAAAAAAGAAATTTTTCCATTGATGTACAAAGTTGCAATAATATATTTAGCACCGCCGCCAAGTAGTGTTGCTAGTGAACAGCTATTTTCTTCAGCTGGACATGTTTATGAGAGTGCAAGAAATCGTCTAACTCCGGAAAGAGCAGAAAGCTTAATTTTGTTGCATTACAACTTGCCAAAACTTAACTTTAAATATTAATTTGTTTAACTTAGTGTGTAACTTTACTTCTACATTTTTAATTACATTTTTGCTAAATTTTGAATAAGAATAAACTTGATTTGTTTTTTATTTAGTATTTCTGTTTTAATTTCCTTAAAAAATCCTTAGCAACTGAAATATTAAGCAATTTATATTTTTTTAGGCCGATATCGTGAATTACATATCGACCGATACCGATATCGGCCAAGAGGACCGATATGGCTGATGTACCGATACCGATATCGATATCGGTCGATCCCTACTGATAATGCATTAAAGTTTCATAAATTTAAAAAGTATTTGGCATCACTGTAAATACTTTCAGAACATATACAAAATATATAATTTAAAACATCATTGATGACAACGCTTCCTACGAAACCAGAAGTAGAATACATCATCTTTCCATACAACAAATTAATAGTAAAGAAAATAGCCATTTGTCCATATTTTTTCAATCACCCTGTATACATAATACATTCCCATTTAATACATACAGAGTATTTCTCAGATATGGGATACTTCAATTATTTTCTTTATTATTGGCAATAAAAGAAAATCATTCAAATAAACGTTGTAGGAGATCGACAGGTACATTCAATTATTAAAGAAAGAAATACAAATCCAATGGTTCTTAAATTATGATAAATTATTATTATTTAGTTTTTTTAAACGGAAATTTATAAATTAATTTAGCTCATTCGACAGAGAATTTTAAATTACTTTTATGTTACAAAAATTAAAGATTAAAAATTAAACAATTGATAATCTTTACCAATTGTTGTATTTAAGCTAAAATTGTAATTCTAAACATGATTTCAATAAATTACTGTGCTGTCTTTTTAATAAGGGTATTTTACTGAATTGAAATTTGATGGGGTAGGTGGCTCAGTGGTATCGAGTCGGCCTGTGGATCTTGAGAACCTTGGTTCGATCCCCACAAACAATTTTCACCAATTTAAAAAATCTACTCCTGTGGCCTCCTCCTCCACTAATATCTTTGGATGCCGTGATTTGACGGCTGGTAACCGCACTTCACGCGAAAAAATATATCACTTACCGAGATCTGCTTAGGCAGAGTGCCACACCCAGTGATGGGTAAAAGGCGTGATGATATATTTATTTATTTATTTATTTGAAATTTGATCTTCAGGGTCAGTCTATATGCGATAAATGTAATATATTTATTTCCACTAAATATAAGTTGAAGTCAATGAGATTTGAAAGTACTTTAAACGCTTCATACGCTTGCTTAATTTATATTTGAAAGTATTGAATTAATTCATTCTCCATTTTTTTGCAGGATTCAGCAATGAGAGCCTTACAACTCTTTGGCGGTCGCCTAGACGCCGCGATCGACTTCCTCGTTAAACAATCCCCCTCCGAGCTCAAGAACACATCTTTAAATTACAGCACCAAGCTGATCCGCAAACCTAGCCTGGAGCGCGAGCTCAATCTGCACCGCGGAAGTCCCGCGTTGGATAGCGGCGCCGGAAGTTCTAGGTCGGATAGTCCGCGTATGTCGGAGCTGGTGGCGGCGGCGCACCCGCAGGTTACACGCCAATACTCGCCGAGTGAGTTTGGCGAACCGCCGCCACCACCACCTCCTAGGTGCAGCTCTACGCCGCCGCCTCTACATGTGCAGTACCAGCCGGTTCCGAGTAATGTCCAACAGATGTTCAAGAGGATGTCCCCGGCTCCGGTAGTGCCCTCTAGGCCGAGTCCAGTCATGCCGGGGAGCAATGTGCCGCCGAATGGACAGCGGGGTAAGAAAGATTTATTTTTTATTTAAAAATTAAAATAACATTATTTAGCAAACAGGTTGAACAAATTAATAATATTCAATAAATATCTCTATTTCTTTCAATATAATTTTATTTTTGCTTCTTTGTAAAACAGGAATTTAATCTCAATTACAGTACACAAATTCTACAACTTTTAGTGGAATCCAGACCATTTATAAACAGGCATAATTTTGAGTATAAGTTGATAAACAAAATATTAATTAGTCAATTATCACTTAGATATTGAAATAAAATAACCGAATTAAGTTTGAAAAATGTTATGAATGAGGCTAGGATTAAACAATGCATAAACAAATCATAAGAAAAATATGTAAACTAATTATGAAAAAGAAAAACAATAATGACTAGCATTTTATTAATTTAAGCAAGTTAATGAACTTTATCTGTGTACATTCTTTGTACATTACTAATATATAAATTATGCTATTGATTTTGTTGTTATAGGTACAAGTCCCGTGGCAGCGTGTCCCCCGACTCCTGGACCCGTCCCTGTTCCCAGCGGTCGTCAACCAATGGTTATTCAGAATGGTCCCCAGGTCCAGCAGCAGCTCAACCAGCAGATGCAAGCTCTGAGTCTGTACCCTACCGGCTCCAACTCGGCCGAGCCTCCGCCCCCGTACCCGTTGATCCCCACGTCCCCGTCCGTGGCGCCGCCACCGCCGCCCTCATATACCGCCTCCATCCAGAGCAGGCAGAGTCCCACACAATCACAACAAGACTACAGGAAGAGTCCTTCTTCTGGAATCTACTCCGGTCCTACGAGTGCTGGATCACCGAGTCCGGTGCCTGTTTCGACAGCTACGCCCCCTGTTATGGCAAGACCAACTCCCTTGCAAGCATGGGGCGCGAGACAAGCCAAAACACAACCCCCTATAATCATGCAGAGTGTCAAAAGTACCCAGGTTCAAAAACCAGTTTTACAAACTGCGATTGCACCAACATCACCTCAAATACCATCAACAACTTCACCTGCTTCACCATCGCAACTTCCTCCGCCATCTTACGCGAGTTCAATTCAACAAAAACAACAGAATCATTACACAAGCAGTCCTAAACCAGCAGCGATTCTTCCTCAAACGGTTCAGCCTCCACCCGCGGTTACAACTGGAGCTATGAGTGTGCCAACGACTGAACCGCCCAGCTACGCGAGTACCATGCAAGCTCTGGCGGTACAAAGAGGAATCACGACTCATCATCCGATTCCTCCACCACCTTACACAAACACAGAAGATCTGAGTCAGGTTGCGTCAGTTGTGGAAAGTTCTATCTCACCTAGGGCTTCTCCGCATATTCAGGGGATCAGTCATCATCATCAGCCGCTTCAGAGAAAGTACTCTCCAGTTGTCATACCAGAAAGTGTTAATTCAAGATCGGAAAGTCCTCAAAGTGCCTCATCTTGCGAGGGAAGACCCTCACCTGGCGTAGAAAATAGTAACAATCCCCCTCCTTTACCACCAATCGCATCATCTTCTGTTAGCACAAAAAATAATTACCTAGCCATGAACGGAAGTACCGAAAGAAAAATATCACAAACACCTCCTTCGTTACCACCTTACAAAAAAATAAAGCACCAGTCGCCGATCCCAGAACGAAAACACATGAGCAAAGAGAAAGAGGAAGAACGACGGGATTGCAAAGTGAGAAATTATTCTCCACAAGCGTTTAAATTCTTCATGGAGCAACACATTGAAAACGTAATTAAATCTCATAAACAAAGAGTGTTTCGTAGACTTCAACTTGAAACAGAAATGGCTAAAATCGGTCTCAGTTCCGAAGCTCAGTGTCAGATGCGTAAAATGCTCTCGCAGAAAGAATCCAACTACATCAGACTCAAACGGGCGAAGATGGACAAATCCATGTTTACGAAGATCAAACCTATCGGTGTAGGTGCGTTCGGTGAAGTGACTCTAGTGCGTAAAATCGATACGAACCATTTGTACGCGATGAAAACTTTAAGGAAGGCTGATGTGTTGAAGAGGAATCAAGTAGCGCACGTGAAAGCGGAAAGAGATATTTTAGCAGAAGCAGACAACGAGTGGGTCGTGAAGCTCTACTATTCATTTCAGGATAAAGATAATTTATATTTTGTTATGGACTATATTCCTGGAGGAGATCTGATGAGTTTGCTGATCAAGTTAGGGATTTTTGAAGAACCTCTTGCTAGGTGAGATATTTTCTTTAATATTTAAGCACAAAGATGAACTGACAGCTTTTGAATAAGGTAGAATTGCACTTTTTAGCTCGTCAATTCTCAAAGCCAAATGAAATATTTCTGTAGTTTTTAACTGATTTCTTATCAAATAATTTTTACAAATCAAGTTCGATATGTAGGTCTCAGAAGCATTTGATTTCGTTTAAATACTTGGTGAAAAAATATCTAAAATTATAATAGTACTTAGTTAATCGACAAGCTTAAATATTTTTAATATGGATACTTCCATCATTGATTTATTTGCATTTTAAAACTGAAATATTTAGGAAATGATTTGCAACTAATTTAATTGCGTCAAATTGATTCCGTCCGTGTATGTAATACATTGTTTTTTTTACATAATTGTAGTTTATTTATCTACAAAAACATGTTTATCTAATACTGTAGAACTGTTTTTACTTAAAAACATAACTTTTTTTGCCATTCTTGCAATAGCAACAAATTATTTAGTTAAGTTAAATATTAAACCAACTTTAAAAACATTAATATTGTCGCTCAAATTAATATTGTGACATTTTTATTGTACATTCAGCTATCGATCAAATGCAAAATGAAACATTTACATAATAACGAAAGTTAAGTAAAAATTATTAAAGTCTATCTAGCCGTTACTTTATAGTAGACCGATTTACACAGTAAAATATTTTAAAGAAATCTTTACTGACAGTTGACTGACACATACAGAAAATATAATATAAATGTAGGCACTCCTTTGTAATATTTTATTCCTTATGCTATACAACGAGTATAATAATTTAACAACAATTATAAGGAAACCAATTACATTGGCCATAAATCTGATGAGATATACGATATCCAGATGAGATTAAACGAATCTTTTCTTCGAGATTTAATTAGTTTTTTTTAGTAAATACTTACATTTATCTTTATTGTTGAGTAAAATAGCGATACCGCCAGGATTTAAACCTGGAATGTTTAAACTCCGGTTAAACGCTTAAACTGAGCTACGGTCTCCATGTAATTCAAAACTAATCTTATTATTTTAAATTTTCTATTTATTTTTGCTATTTTATTCGAGAATTTATTGTAATAAATAATTATATAACTCTTTTAAATGTATATAAATAATAACCGTCTGATACTCAACTGTAATATTCTGTGTAGGTTTTACATAGCTGAGTTAACCTGCGCAGTAGAAAGTGTACATAAGATGGGTTTCATTCACCGGGATATCAAGCCAGACAACATCCTCATCGACCGGGATGGCCATATCAAACTGACCGATTTCGGTTTGTGCACTGGGTTTCGATGGACGCACAACTCCAAGTATTACCAAAGAAATGGTAAGCATAAACTCACAAAATAGGTTTTTGTAACTCACCCTCCAGTCCTCCACTAATAATTGTGGGTGCTAGTTTTTCCGGTTGTTTATATGAATTTTCTTTCTTAGAACATGACCGACAAGACTCCATGGACGCGGTAGATGATTGGAATAATGAATGTCGGTGTAAACCCCTAGAACGAAGAAGAAAACTCGAACACCAGAGATGTTTAGCGCATTCTCTCGTTGGAACTCCTAATTACATCGCGCCGGAAGTGCTGCAGCGGACCGGATATACACAACTTTGTGATTGGTGGAGTGTAGGTGTCATCCTCTATGAAATGTTGGTGGGGAGTCCACCGTTTCTTGCCAACACACCCGCCGAAACACAGTACAAGGTAAGAACGACTTTTCAATATTCATGTTGTCCACCAATTCCTGAAAAAAAGCCCGAAATTAAAAAATCTTGACATTAAATCTCTAAAAAACCTTGAATTTACTATAGTATCTGAAAAAAAGTATTTGCAACAAAAAAATTGTTAAATTTCATTTTGCATATTTAGTACGACCCTTATTTTCTTTACTATCTTTTTAGATTCGTTGTTAGAGGAGTGGGCGTGAGTGAATTGAGATGATTTTAGTGTAGAATAAAAGATGAATGAAACAGGTGCATAAGAGCGCATGGATGGATGTGATTTTGAATGCGAGGAATAAATGAGGTTGTATGGAGAGAACGTGAACGTGGTTAAAACGAGGATGGTGTGTCAGGATGATAAATAATCTGATGAGAGGATGTTCTGTGAATGTTTCAAGGGTTCGTGCTACCACATTTGATGGGATGTAGTGTGATGTTATACCGGGTGGAACATCATACCTGTGTACATAGGCGATTAACATGAAAAAACAGTTTTTCTGTGCGCATTGCTCCCCACATTATTTTAGCCAAAAATGCTTCAAATAAATGTTGTAGAGCATAAAATTCTGCATCTAAATCAATAAACAGAATTACATTTACATACGTTATAACGACAGAAATTAAATAAAAAAATATTAAAAATTACGTTGAAAATATCAAATAGCCATGGAAGTGAAACAAAAATAGATAGATGCTTGACGTTTGACAGATCTCCTGATTTAACACCTAGCGATTTTTTTTATGGGGTCATCTTAAATGTAAAATTTAAAAGCAACGCCACCCAAATATTAATTCTTTGAGAGAAGCTATCGTGGATAACTGCGCCTTAATCACAAATAGGCAGCTCGCTAATGTACGACATTCCTTCTACAATAGACTTGGTTATTGCTTGGCTGAAATTGGAGGTTTATTTGAATATTTATTGTAATAATAAATTGTAGTGATTATTTTATTGAGAGAATTATTGTTTGGTATTTGAAATGTACAATTGTTTATTTATTATTAAATTGTAATCATAGGTATGGAGTTTTTTGTATGAATTTTATTGAATGATTAATTTGTCGGGGGTAAAATATCAAATAGATAGAAAAACGTCAAGCATTTATCTATTTTTGTTTCACTTCCATGGCTATTTGATATTTTCAACGTAATTTTTAATATTTTTTTATTTAATTTCTGTCGTTACAACACATGTAAATGTAATTCTGTTTACTGATTTAGATGCAGAATTTTATGCTCTACAACATTTATTTGAAGTATTTTTGGCTAAAATAATTTGGGGAGCAATGCGCACGGAAAAACTGTTTTTTCATATTAATCGCCTATGTACACAGGTATTGATGTTCCACCCGGTATGTATGTATACAGGGAAATTAGTTTTCATATAGCAATTGCCTCTCAATTAATTGAAAAATTGCTATTTGAAGCATGTTTCACTAAAATGAAGATTTCACATAATCTCACACTCTATGTCCGATATTTTTGAAGTATGAGGTGATTTAACCTTGATATTAAATTTTTAGGTAATAAACTGGGAAACAACACTTCAAATCCCACCGCAGGCAAATCTCTCCCGCGAAGGAATGGACCTTATCCTGAAACTGTGCGTCAGCGCAGACAAACGTCTTGGTAAGAACGCCAACGAAGTCAAATCACATCCATTCTTCAAATCCATCGACTTTGAGAAAGGGCTACGACGTCAGGTGGCCCCACATATCCCTCGCATCGAGTACCCCACTGACACATCCAACTTTGATCCGGTGGACCCTGACAAGCTCCGCAACTCCGGATCTTCAGATTCGAACAAGTCGGATGAGCTGTTAGATAATGGTAAACCGTTTCATGGTTTCTTTGAGTTCACATTTCGGCGGTTTTTTGATGATGGTGGAGGACCGGCGTTTAACAAATCAATTAATTTGGACGATAATGACAATCAAGGACCTGTGTATGTGTGAAATAAGGCTGGAACCCTTGTGAATATATTTTCAAGCCGTTTGGCTACGGCTACGGCCAATCAAAATCGCGGATTGGATGACCACCAATCACAACGCGGATTGGGTAACTACGTAACATCGAAGCGCCGCCTTCTACATTTTCCTTGCTTGTTTTCGACTCGCCGATAGTTCGATTGTCACTTGTTTTTTAAGTGGCTTTTATTAAAAATTGAACTGTGTCCTCCATAACGACGTAAATGTATTATTTCAACTTGGTATTATGTTCTTTCTTTTATTTTATTATTATTATTACACAATAACATTCTTTATGTTGAATTTGATTTCAAGTTGATCTTATTCGATGATTTTAAAAATTCAGTTGCTTGCTATACTTGCACGGCTTTTTCGTGAAACTAAAGATTTTTACACACTAATTAGTGATAAATAGGTTTTGCTACTGACATAATTAATTTAAACAGTGCTTCCTAATCAGTGGTCCGCGACAATATTAATAAAATTTGACAATAATATTTTAATGTTTGCAACAAATTACATGGGCCAGAAAACTCGTAATAAAACGTTTTGGAAGCACAATAGTAACATTACCTATTTATGTGGTGTGTTTATACCTTGGAGTGTAAAAAAGAGAGAGAGGAATGTTTGCAAGTGCTAAAGAAGCTCAATAACAAGACATTTTTACAATTTGAAAAATCTGACTTCAAATGTGATTATAATCCTGAAGAAAAATTATTTGCAGTCAAAATATGATTTAGTTTCGATTTTACTCAGCAATTGCCTCGAAAAATTGCTCATTCTGGCAATTTTAATCCAGTTTTTACAGTAATTAATCAAATAAAATTTAAAATATACAGAATTTCACGGCAAACACTTAAATTCACGATGATATTTAAAACATTATTTATTGAAAAATGTTTTAACTTGTAAATCCTTTTCAAGAATGATTGGAATAAGTGTAAATAAGCTCTCTATTTTTTCGTACTCCACGGTTTCTACCATAAAATGGTCGTCGTCTGATTGCCATGATCAATTTTAATTTTAAAATAACTAGTTTTCAATATATCTTCGGTTATTGTTATAATACAGCGTATATTTTAACTTGTGTGTGATATTAAGTGTATAAAAGGTTAAAGCCTTCATTATTTATTTATTTGTTAGTTAAAATTTTGTGAAAAAATTGTACATTTTTAAGATCGACGCCGATACATAATAATTTGTTGGATACGTTATATACATAGTTAGATATATCTTCTCTTTCTTTTTCTGTCTTTTATTGTACTTTACACATATGGACTGAGTGGACAGCCCACTCTGGCGTACTAAGATTTCAAATCATTGGTGCTACAATGTTTTATAAAAATGTATGTGATACAGATGTAAGTATAACGCATAGATGATCAATAGCTTGAATAACATTGTTCATAGATTTGTTACAAACTCATCTACTGTGTCTTGTGGAATGTGCCTCTTTTGTATTTGTATCTGTAATGATTTTTAAGGAATTCGAAACATATCTGATAAGGAACTTTTGTTCTGAGAGTTAACAGTACTTTTGGTTTGATTGTAATCTAATGCCATCATTTAGTGCGAAATATAAATGATTAAAATGCAATTTAAAATAAACAACTTTGAAAAATCAATTTAAAAATATGATTTATGATAGTAGATATATTGTTTTTACTTCAGTTTTTATTTAATTGTAGTCAATGAGATGTTGTTGATTAAAAATGATAGCATTACTATAATTAAATATTAAAATACATTTGACATACTGAAACTGAAATGAAATATAAAAACAATACAATTAATATTTAAATTGCATTTAAAAGTAAAATATGTATTGATAACCAAATAATATCAACAGAGACTTAAATCGGAAAAAATATGATTCATATTTTGATTTTAGACCGGTTAATATTTATAAACAACACCGGAATGGAAACTAGATTAAAATAATTGAAATAAATAAATAAAAAAAAAACGTGCAGAATAATAAATATTTATTCTGTTTATTTAATAAAATCACGATTAACTATAAATTTAAGTTGATCATGAGCTTTCTGGTTTTTAGTCTCTGTATTTTAATAGATTAAATGAAATCTATGTAAGATTGATGACATTTCAAACTTGGTTGATGATAAAAAAACAGAACTGTTCTATGATTTTTGAAATAAAATTTGTTCGGAAAGAATGGAATTGCTGAATCTAAGAACAGTTTGGTTGTTTTTGATAATTTTGCACTGAAATGTGGAGAAAAGAGTTATAGGAAAGTAGAAGAACGTAGTAAAGTACTGCGTATAGAAATATGGTGATGTTTTGTGATCAATTTGTGTTTAGCAGTGTGTTCATTCATTTGAAGTGCTCACATATACCGTATGTGCCTACATGTCTCAGTATGAAACATACGCCTTATAATCCAAGTCGTCCCCCTGTGCCTTTAAATCCTGTATCCCTCCCGTCTTCTTGTAATAGGTAATATTAATTTATTTAAGTAATTTAATATGTTAAACGATGAGGTAATTATTAAAGTTTAAAGTACAGCTTTATTAATTTTACTTGAATTTACTCCCTGTAACATTTGAGTAACAATTGTAATTTTATTGTAATATATAAGCATCATTTTATTTCCCAGAATGCAAAGATAGTGTACTGGAATACAAGTAATTTAAATTATTTTAGTTAAGGAATCGTAATTAGTTTTAGCATACATATTTCGAAATTAGTATACAATTTTTCTAGTCTGTTGGAAATAAATTTTAAAATCAATATTATGATTAAGTTTTATTACTGTAAAATAAGTTATTGTTCCTTAAAAATTATAACAAGTCTTTTGCCCTGTGGATATATTTAACTTATTTTTGTGTTTCTAATGATATAGGGTGTATTTTCAACATGTGCATGTTTTATATTAAATCGAATTATAGATAAATATTTGCAATTAAATATTTTCCTTATTTTTATGTATCCATTTAAACCCGTCATCTTAATAATAAGCACATTTATTCGTAGCAAAACATATTATTCATACCGCAAATTGTTTATTATTTTGGCTGGTTTATTGATAAAGCATTATTTTTAGAATTTTGTAACGAAAGTTATAATTTAAAACTGGTGTATGCGCATGCGCACATCAAAAGGGGCGTCGCGGACAACTTGACAGAACCGAATAGATCAGCAGCCATTTTGTCTTATCGTGAAATTTTCACAGAATTGTATTTGTGTAAATTGTACTTTATCTGTGTCATCTTTTTGTGTTCTTGTTAAAAATAAAGCGTTATGTGTTTGTGATACATAATTTTTAAGAAAAAATACAATATTTTTAAAAACTATAAATGCAATAATTGTTCTAGTGATTGTTTAGTATTCTGATTGGGGAGGGTTGAACTTGTACAAGTGAAAGATGGGTACCCGAGACGACGAGTACGATTATTTATTTAAAGGTATGGTTATATTCACTACTTTTATTAATTATGAGTGATGTATATAAGTATGAATGTGTGTAATAATAGCCGGTAATATATTTTTGGCCAAATTCTGGTGATATTTACTTCATTTGACGTTTGTAAGTAAATGACGTAGACTGTCATGTTTTTGTGTCATAGGTCAAACTGTTAAAATCCGTATTCTCTTTGTTATTTCTTTGTACCTCTTTGACCTTCCTTGTTGTAGTAAACAACGCGACAGAACAAATTTAGACCCTTCAAGTTAAATGTTAATGATTGACAGCCACTACAATCAGAACCAAATTAGATTTATGAGTGATTGACCTTAATCATTTTATATTTTCTTTTATAGTTGTCTTAATTGGAGACTCTGGTGTAGGAAAAAGTAATCTACTATCTAGATTTACTAGAAATGAATTTAATTTGGAATCTAAGTCAACAATAGGTGTTGAATTTGCAACACGTAGTATACAGGTATGTCTGCAAATTTTTACATGAAATGATTCATCAGTTCTACATCCTATAGTTCTAACCTTTTGTCTACTTATCATATTATCACTTTTTTATTAGTTTACATTTATGTGGGCTCAATGACGTAATATATTGAGTATTTATTTACTTTAATTTGTGTGACCCGCATTTAAAAATATGTACTTTTTTTCATGTACAAACATTTTGAAATGTTTGACATATTTAGAGCCAATATAAATACCGTTCGGCTTTATCATCAAAGTACGGAAAACCACTTGAGTATTTATCGCTTGAAATGCGATAATTGCTTACGAAGCGATCAAATATTTCGATAGTTTTCCCATGCCACATATTTTCAAATCAGTTCTTGATTACATTTATATTTCATTCATGCTTTAATAGTTGTTTTGCTGTGTAGGATTTTAAGCATGCATTTGTTCTTTTGTTATTAATACAAAGTAAAAACGTATGCTTCAAAATATGGTAACCTGGTAAAAAAAAACAAATCCTGCAATTATCGATGTTTTAAAGGAATTATGTACATTTTCCTATACGGGTTATTAATTTTATTGCATAGTTCACACTCTTTAAATTTTACACGAAAGTAGGAATGATTTCAATAATTGCATATTTAACAATATTAAATACTAAATGTTTAATACTTTCATTCGTTCTAAATAAAAGTTTGAAGAAATAATAAAAAAGAAATAATTTCTTTAAACTCTCATTCATTCGTTTGTCATGTTCATTTGTTACTCTTCAACTTTTTTCTACAGCCTACTATAAATATCTTCACGTATAAAGAACGCATCATTAACGGTTGCACATAACTGTCTTTCAGGTGGATGGAAAGACAATAAAGGCTCAAATTTGGGATACAGCAGGTCAGGAACGCTACCGAGCCATCACATCCGCTTATTATCGCGGAGCTGTTGGCGCTCTCCTTGTCTACGATATCGCTAAACATCTAACCTATGAAAATGTCGAAAGATGGCTTCGTGAGTTACGCGATCATGCCGATCAGAATATAGTCATTATGCTCGTTGGGAATAAGAGCGATTTGAGACATTTGAGGGCCGTACCGACCGATGAAGCGAAAGCTTTCGCTGAAAGGAATGGATTGTCGTTTATTGAGACTTCGGCGCTGGATTCAACTAATGTAGACTCAGCATTTCAAAATATTTTAACAGGTAAGATTTTTTTAAAGAACTACACAAACCCGGCTTCAAGAAATATTCCTGTCTTTCTGGTGCCACGTCCCTAAATAATTTATTTTATTTATTGAAAGAAAATTTAACTTTTGGCGACTAATCAAGATGAACTAAATTTTCAAGGATTTGCCCTCTAAAATAATTTAGAACTATTTGATAGCGGAAAATGATGATTATATTTTGCAAATCCTATACGCCTACTAATTACCCACTGCAGTTATTATTTATTTACATCGTGATGATGTCAGTTACGTATAACTTTTCTACGAACTTTTATTATTTTTTGTACCCTGTGAATTATAATTAAAATTACTAAATACTTCGGATTTAAATTATGATTCATGTAGTTGAAGATTAAATAACAGGTGTTGGAATTCATTGTTATCTTAAATGCATTGAAAAATGATAAATTATGTCAGATAAATAAAAACTGTTTATCATATTATTAGAAAACACTCTTGGTATTATCTGAAATTTTTAAAATTCATGTTTATGTAATGAACATCGGTTTGACTTAGCCAGTATTTAGATACTGAAACATTGTAATTATTGATTAAAATTAGTATATTATTAAAATGTTTACTTTAAAAACATTTTAAACTGATATTAGTTGCGAACTTCATTAAGAACTTTTTAGTTTGAAACTAGTTTAGATTTAAAAACTTGGAAACCGCATAGCTTTGTAGGAATTGTAAGTTCTAAAAGTTTTCTTACTATATTTTTTGTTGTATTTCTTGATGTTCTTCTTTTGCTGTCATAAAAGTACAATTAATTTAGTAAATTAACTGAAATATATCAGATACTAAAACAATACTTTTTGTTTATGTGAAAAAAAACAATTTTTCATACTACCATAACTTGGTTGTCTATCGAAACTAATTATATAGATTGAAATAGTCAAACGAATTAAAGCAATTGCTAAGTGCATTGAAGGTTTTATGTTTAAATCCACTGTTAGCTAACGTAACTAACGGTTCGGTGTTTAAATTTTTTTCTCAGTCCTATCAGAAAGTAACGTTTTCTTGCCACAGTTGAAAGAAGAAAGTAATACTTTTCATTCCTAGGGGAAAAAGTAAATTTTTCTCCCCTCCCGAGGGAAAGTAAAGTTACAACCATGACAACTGCAACAGTATAATTTGAAATTAGTGACATCCAGGTAACATTTGTCCAGAGAATAATAAATCTAATATTAAATTCTAATTTATTTCTGAAAATGTTATTTTGTGATAGAGCAGAGAAAAAACATTATATCTATATCTCGGATCGTAATATTAAACGGGGAAACGGGGACCTTGGGAAAGAAATGTCTCATTTTCTTTTAATATACAAATAAAATATAAAATAAATAAATATATCATCACGCCTTTTACCCATTACTGGGTGTGGCACTCTGCCTAAGCAGATCTCGGTAAGTGATATATTTTTTCGCGTGAAGTGCGGTTACCAGCCGTCAAATCACGGCCTTCAAAGATATTAGTGGAGAGGGAGCCACAGGGGTAGATTTAAATTGGTGAAAATTGTTTGTCGGCTGTGGGGATCGAACCAGAGTTCTCAAGATCCACAGGCCGACTCGATACCACTGAGCCACCTACGCCAAATAACTATTTAATATAAATAATAAGTATTTTGAAGATGATGTTACTGAAATTAAACCGGTTTTCAATTTATGTATTTATTTGTTACTTTATACAACAGGAACTTTTATCAATTACAATACCAAAGGGCTACAGTTTATAGTGGAATCTGAAACATGCAGACACAATCATATCTTTTATATAATTAAAGTTGTCCTGATTTGCGATTTTCGTGTAGATGTTTGAAGTTCATAGAAGATGAAATACATTTCTTGTGATTAACTTGATTATAGAAATATACAGAATCGTGTCCCAGAAACAAATCCGCGATCCCCCTGAAGGAGACACCATCCGGCCCAACATGAACGTGGAGCCCATCGACGTGAAGCCCACGATGAATGACAGCGTCCGCAAGCAGTGCTGTCAGTAGTGCGCACGTCTAGCTAGCAATAGTGAGCAACAAACAACATACAACACAACACCACCACACGCCGTCAACCGCAGGTTACTATCAATATTAAATACCTCTCCATTCTTCTCTACTCTAATTAAGTCAAAACGCAAAACCGATAGGGTACCGAGTTAGTGATAGTGATAACCGGGTTTAACTTTAAATCTTTCGACTGCTCTCACATTTTGTTCCAAATGTCATACAAAGATAAACAATTACACATTCTTGAAGGATTTTGTGAGGACGCACATTATTTTTTACAGTCTACTTCCAAAATAAATAGAGCCTAAATTAATGGCAACTAACTAGCTGTTTAATGTTTAACGAAATCAATCATCAAATAAATTGGCAAGAAATTCAGTTTTCGCACCAATTAATGTCGATTAAATAAGGTAGAAGTTATTGTGTTTCCTAATTTCTTATAATTTAGGCTACAATTGAAATATTTTTATATATTTGGTGAATTGGCATTGAAAACAGATAAATCATAAAATAGCTTCTGAAAGATTTATGAATCTAATTATTTATACCCAATTAAAAAGTTTAAAGTTTGACCTAAGTAAAATGGTGGTCTAAATAATTGAACATTATATTACAATTTAGGTCTCGGTTATTATTTTACAAAGGATGTAATTGTTTAAACAAACGGTTAATGGACTTTTATGTGAACCATTGTGGCAGATACAATTTAAAGTGCATTATAATTTTAATTGTAGACCAGAATTAAAGCCATAACTGTGTTTTGTATATTATTCAGTTCTTGCCTTGAAATGATGCATAATAGCTATAAACAATTTTTTACATAATTATATTTAGAAATAATTACAACGCATGCATAACAGCTTTTTGTGGGTTTTTTTTTACAGTTTTTTTTTCAATTTTTCTATAATTGCCTAGAAATAATATCTGTCAACATTTTGTTGACACATTCAATAAATATATGTGTACAATATCTAAAAATTTTATGTTAATCTATACATAAAAAGATTCGATCTTATTTAATTATTTCACTAAGTGCACATACGGTGACTGTAGTGAGAAAGAACGCATGCTGTTATCGAATAAAATTGCGGACACTAACAACACCATTTCATTTTGAATTGTTGTTATAAAAACTGAAAAGACAATCCTTTAGCTTGTAAACCTCCATTGTTGATGAAAACATGTTTAAAAATAGGAAGGCCAAGAAGGTTTGTTATTTCAAGAGATACATTTGGATGTTGTTCATAACTCACTGTACTTTATTGTATTGTTAGTCATATTTGTCACTTGGCAAACTTAAATCAAACCAAATGACTAACTGATTTAAATAAATGAATTCACATGGAAAGGTGAATTACTTCAAACTGTTTCTGTTTCTGAATCAGTAAATCTAATAGTGGGAATGTCAGTAAATATTCAGTTAAAACTACTTGTATAATACACATTATATATGAAATGTTAAATCTCTGTTGTATGATATTTAGAACTTGGTGTGAGACAGATGGAATTATATAAAATAATGATGAATAAATGAGTTTAGTTTGAGTTTGTTGTGTTTTTCAGCTTGCGCAGCGGAAGTTGAGCGAACTGCGTTTGTTGCTGGCTCTGTATCGTTATCTTACAATACTATAACATGTCCTCATCATGGGTGTGCTATAACATATATATTTATATTGATGTACTTTTCTCGCGAGAGAAGTATGAAACATAATATGTATATTTAGTTAAGCACCTTGTCTTTATAGCTGATATATATTATTTTTTTGTTAGTTATACTATTGTCCAGTGTTTACATATTTTCTATATATCAAAAGTAATATAAAGTCCGATAGTTTATTATTGTAATTATTAAGATTTTATTGAAATCTCCGAATTTTGCTTACACATTAGATGATTGTACATTTATCATTGTAAAGTTTGCATTTGTGTGAGTGACTGGTGAGAGATTCATGTTGCGAAATGTATAAATTCTTTAGAATGTGACTGTTGCTGGATATTATAAATGTTAGAATTATTCCATTCATTGAAGAATGGTTATCACGGTTACTACTTTCACTTCATTCCATTATTTCCAAATTGTTTATTCGTCGTTGATGAAAATGATAGAATCATTCAATAGTTTTTTTAGAGCATAAGAATGATTTCTTATACATGTTATATTTAAATCATTTTTCTTTCTAATTAATTTAAGAAAGTTTAACAACGGAAATAAAGTTAAACTATTACTACCCTTAAACATAGTTCAGACTAGCAGATTTTGGAAAATATTTACCTAAAATTTTGACTGAAATACGGGAATTGAAGTGAAATGTTTTCTATAAATGTTTTTCATAAAATTTAAATAATCTTGACCAGTTTGCCTAATATTTTAGAAAAAAAACTTGTTATCTTAAAACTGGTATAGTAGTTTCAGATTTATAAAGGGTTGTATTGAATAAAAATTTGTGAAAGATAAAATAAACAAAATAATGAAATGAATGAATTTGGTAACCGTAAATGTTCGAGTTGAAATTTGTTACGATCGGTTGCTTATTTTAGAAACAGAAATTGAGATGCAAGTCAAAGGTGAGTTTAGTTCATGGTGTTATTTTTACGTATACAGTAAATTGTCATTCTACAGTACGCCAACACTTAAAAATCGCCCGTTTGCGTAATAATCGATGCTTACTAAATTATCAGGCTTTTCATACTTAGTCAAATGCACGTTTCAATATTCTGTTCAGTTTATTTATTATTACAGTAATTATAATTTAATAAAAAAAATTAAGTTAGTCAAATTTCTTTAACATATAAACGCAACTGCTAGGAGAATTATATGCTTTTAACAATAAAATTTATTTATAATAAATCTGATAATATATTCACAGTGCAAAGACGTATAAATATGTTTTTAAACAGATATTATGCACTGTCATATTTATTAGGAAAATAAAATAAGGTGATCTGTACATTTATAATGTAACAATATTCTGGGCGTGATAAATGCAACAAATAAAATACAAATATTATAAAGTTGTTTCATTCAATTGTATTTCTAATTTATTATAGAACAACCTGGAGGACAAAAATGGTGCTAACATGCTAAATTATGTTTTCACTCAAAACGAGAGAAAAATTAACTACAATTATGAAAAGGTAAAATATTTCACAGCATTAATTGGATAAATTATATTATTGACATGATACTTTATTGTAGTACTAATAAACCGTTCCTTAATCAGTATTCATATCAGTGTTTCATTTCCCTAGGGGTGTTTACGAAGTTTTAGGGCGCAATTTAATCCGATGAGCTCGTAGAGGAACATCAGATCTTCAACACTCATCAGTTTCGTACCTGAAAAGAAAGATAGCACAGGTATTAATTTCAAATCTAATGTGAATAAACCTTTTGACATAACTGAATCTAGGAATGAAGTTAAAAATTATAACCACTATCAAATTTACAAAAATTATTTTAGGAAAGTTCTTATTAATAGTTAATTAAAAGTGCGAATTAAACAAATAAATAACTTTTAGTTCAATTGTTTTCTGGAAAGTAAAATTAAATGTTTTTATATATAAAATATCAAACTAAACACTTGTCTAAATCTCACAAAATTTAGCCTCCAAGTCAACTTATGAGGTCCTCGTCAGAGGCTGGCCAGCATAGTTAGTAACCATAGACTCGTTTCGCTCTTATAGCTCATCAGTATGGTATATATATAATAATAGCTACTGCGTAGAAATTTAAAATTGACAATCCCAATTACAACCTCTCAGTATGAAAATGTATCAAAATTTATTGTTACTCAACTAATATTTTAAAGCTTAATAGTTTATATAGTTATACGTTAAATAAATAGTGGTCCTACGCCATTGAGAATGGTCATTTTGTCAAAAGTTAGCTGAATATGTAGATATTATTCATATTATTACGCGGAATTTCGTTATTTTTGCTCTATCTCTCACGGTTTTACGAGATATTTCACTTTAAAGTTTTCCAAAAAATATTGGGGTCTATTAATTTTTATGATTTCCTATTGTTTACATTAATACAGACATAATTTTTCAGTATTCTATCCGGGCAACATAATGTTGAGGCGGTAATCCGCCTAATACAGTTTGGCGGCAATCCATCCAGTGATGAATTCATGTTGTGAGATACCAGTCATATTTGTAAAGCAAATTGGGTCATCTTGTATTTTTATTGGCGCATATATTAAGTAAATTAACAATAATATATAGTAAACAATTAGGAAATAATAAAAATTAATGGAGTTTTACTCTCAATATTTTTTGGAAAACTTTAAAGTGAAATATCTCGTAAACCGTGAGAGCAAAAATAACGAAATTCCGCCGTTCTCTATAATGATACATGAAAAATCAACCCTTCTCTTTCACATGACGAAGTCTCAAGGGCGTAGGGCCAACTAGCCCTTCACGTATAACAAATTTTCGAACGCGAATCTTGCAGTCTACGATTTTAGTTCAAACAATTAATAACAGTATCAATCCAAATGTATAAATAAAAATATCTGAATATTCAGCATCATTAAAACCCTTCATATATACGGATATCAACTCATTATATTTTATTGTCTTTGAACGTGGACGTGACAGAAAACATTCATTTATAAATTTTAACGTATTTATTAAATGTACGTGATGCAAAATATTGTACTATTTACATTATAAAACATTTGAAAAATTTACAAGTAGATAATATAAATAAAAACAAACATATTCTATAAAAAGGCAAAGACAAAACATGTAAATAAACTATATTATAATGTCTACTAATTTAGCAAGTACATTTTATTAAAATAGTGAAGGCAAACATTATAGAAACGTAAATATTTTTTAATAGGACAATTCTTTACGATTATCAAACTTTGTATTTATATTCACCATAGTATACCAGTCTAGTGGTACCTAACTTGTTTACACTTTGAAATTCTAACAACGACGTTTCAAAAAATATAATTATTATACAAAAAAAGTGTGCCCAAATTATTATTAATTAAGAGCAATAAATGCAAGAAAATACCAAGTTTGGTATAAATAGATACAATAATTATAAATAATAAACACAGATAGGAAAATGTTTTGCTAGTTTCACATAGATTGATTCATTATTAGCACATTTCGTGTGAAACTTTTCTGGTTGTTACGAATATAATTCGTTATTAGTTATTATTAAACTATGGCAGCTGTAGTGAGATTGAAACGTCATTTAGATGATGAACCTCTAAGTGCTCTTATTTTAAACTGTAAGAAACGAAAGAAAACTGATGAAAATGACAGTGACAGTGAAGTATCTACAGTATTAACTTTTGCCGGTACAATTAACAGCCAGGTAAATGTAACTTAAATCTTCAATTTTCATCATTCAACAACATTGTTGTATAACAGGAGGATGATATATCATCTCATATATCAAAATTATCCAAAGAAGACTTGGAAAATTCATATAAAAAACATACTCCTAACTTAACCTCAAAAAACAGACAACGAACGAAACAATCTTCTGAAGAAAGCAGGTTTAAAGTAGTAAATTTCTTTCGTTCTATCGATAAAGAAAATCCAGAACTAAACTCAGTTCCTTTAGCTCAAAATAAACTACCATTTACCGTACTAGATGTTGAAACCACCGATCAAACTGAAAAAGAAGAAACAAATTATGTGTATGACTTATATTACACTGATTCTGAAGGAATTAATAACTCTGAATCAGACACTGTATTCCAGTGAGTACAAAATATTTATCAAAATCAATCGTAATATTAAAGCGTTAAATTTTGTAGAATTTGTCCTGCAAACGAAATAATATATGATGATGGCACTCTCCCAGATTCAGATCACGATACCGATGATTCAAATGACGAAAACAATTGGCGCAATGACTACCCCGATGAAGATGATGACAGTATTGACGAAGAAGATATGTTGAAAGCAGTTGATCGTTTGTCACTAAACGAAGATTCAGATTCGTCAATTGATAATCGTCCTGATGGTTTTATGTATAGTATTGACAGTGAAGCAGTTGGTTTTGAAGAAGATGTAGATTTTGCAGATGGAAGAAGATATGGAGAATTATATGCTAGATTTAAAATGCGACAGAAAAGAGAGGAAGAAAATTATAATAAAGATTTATATCATGGTGAAGTTGATGATACTGATGAAGATTTCTATGAATAGTTTTTGTTTTTCCACAATTTTTTTTTATATAAATCTAACTAGAATCCTTAAGTTATTGTTTAGTATGTAGCAAGAAGTGCTAATTTTTTATGTTTGTACAAGTTTTGTAAAGAATAAATTTTAATTTAGTTTTATAATATTTTGAATATATGCACATATATTGTAATTGGATTATTATTTGTTACCGATCGAAAAGTTAACACCCTTACTTTTCATGTTTACTCTAGATTTTCGATATTTTGTAACTATTTGTTGTAATTTAATTGTTAATCATATTGCTATCGGACGAAGCTGGCTGTACAAAAAATATGTTTTTTTCGAACTATCTATAATTTTTTTATAACAGCTACGTACGGAAATAAAATGCATGAAAATAAAATGTCAAGGTAAATTGTTTCAAATACCGAAGTTATAATTAATCTGTGGTGGGAGAAAGAACGTATCAGGGATAATAGAAGAACGTAACCTCAAATTATTGTGAAGTGATTTGTCGTAATGAAAGAATTTTAATAAATAGTATTTATTTATTAAAATGTCGTCGAATATAATAAAAGAACGTGCATTAAACATGCTCCGTACTTTACCTCGAGTAACAATTGCAAATATTAGAGATAATCCAGGTTCAAAGAAATGTGTAAGATAACCTTATTTTTAATTAGCAACAATATTTATTTAGATTTTACAAATTTATTTACAGCAAAAACGTGGAAGAGCGCAACATGGAGGTAATAAACACGGGGCTGGAAATAAAGGATCCGGTCAAAGACAAAACTGGATGCGACCTGGTTATGAGACGGGCAACAATCCCTTTTATTTACGTTTCCCTTATGAACCATATTACAGAGGACATCAGTAAGTTATTTAACAATTATAGATAAACCAACAGGAAGTAAACTCTTGGTTGCTTTGGTCTTTTTGCAAGTATATAATGTGCTAAAACACACTTTTGTATCTAATAAGAAACAGTGTAACATCATTTAGTATTTTTTTTTTTTGCCTTTATAACTAATTTAAAAAATCTATCAATATTTTATATCAAATTTAAGTTAAGTTGTCATTTGATTGAGATCAAGCACACTGAACCTGATTACCTATGTATTTGACTGACTTACCTCGCTCATTTTGTTAGATTTGCTGATTTAGCAAATGGAATACAGCCATTATTCTCATATTTTTCGTGGTTTACTTCCCGTTGGTTACGTTAAACTTCAAATATTCCACTAATAAATTATTTTTGTTAGCTTAAAACGTCAATATCCTCCAGTATCAATGCTCCAGTTACAAACTATGATAGATACAGATCGAATAGATATTTCAAAACCAATCGATTTGGTAGCGATAATAAATTCTGGGTTATACAAACTAAAACCAGACGAATATCAATTCGGGGTTAATTTAACCGACGATGGGGCAGATTTATTCAAAGCTAAGATCAATCTTGAAGTCCAGTGGGCCAGCGAATCTGTTGTAGCTGCTGTAGAACGAAATGGTGGCGTTATAACAACAGCATATTACGATCAGCACAGTCTTCAAGCGATGATTAACACCAGGAAGTTTTTTGAACGTGGTGTACCAATCCCAAGAAGATTACTTCCACCAGCGGATGCAGTTGAATATTATTCAGATCCTACGAAAAGAGGGTATTTAGCTGATCCAGAAAAAATATCCGAGCATCGACTAGTTTTAGCGCAAAAATACGGTTACGTTTTGCCAAAAATTGAAGAGGATTTAAATTATGAAATGCTGACCGAAAGGAAAGATCCAAGACAAATATTTTATGGTTTACATCCAGGCTGGGTGGTTAATTTAAAAGATCAAGTTATTTTAAAGCCTACCGCTGAAGAATTGTTACAGCATTATGCTTCGTAATTATTGTTAATTGTAATATAAATGAATAGAATTTAGTTATCTGTCTTTAATTATTGGGTTACTCATTTAAATTAGGATAAATAAAAATAAGATAGATCGGATTATGATCAAATAATATATTTCTCACAAATTATTAGTTACATGAAGCTCTATTTTATAATAGAAAATAATATTATGTACAACAATAATAGAATCGTTATCCAAATTCATTTGCCAAAATTATATTGAGAGTTGGTCATTTTTGAGATTTATGGGTTTTGATTTCTGGGATTTAAAACGGTTGTGTCGTTGAACCGGATGGTGACATCTTGGACTCTCATATTCGGCGTAATGAACTGTGATAGGGTGTCAGTTCCTGCTGGAGCCATCCTGTCGAAGGGATATCCCATAGGACGACGGTCAGGATAGAGGCGATCCTTAATGCCACAGAAAGCGAAAGCGTCGTTGCAACGTCCTTCGATGCTTTGCTCAATCTACAGAAAAAAAGCGAAAATATTTAAAATTAATCAATTCAAAAGAAAACATTTTAAATTTCATCATCTGGCCTTCAAAATTTATCGATTTAAATTCAACTGTAATCAAATTATTTCTTACCTTATCGTCCTCATAGTTGGAGATCATAACAAACAGTTCAGCTTGCATGCCTTCAGGAGCTCCTCTAGGTACCAACATGTGCTGAGGCCATCCACAGCCGCAGAAATTGAATTCACGTTCAGCTTCGGTGCCCTCTGCCGGTCTGTTTGTGGTTAAATCACGGAATGTACGTTCGAACGGAATTGTTACGTTCGAGTCTACTGAACGACGAGTGATTGTGTTTTGTCCTTGTTGCACTGCAAACATTCAAGTGAGTATTAATGATACTATTTTATTTAAGTATTTCCCCACAAAACAGCAAATACAATGAGAAAATCTTTTGATTCCGAAAACTCGGAACACATCTACACCCAACATTCACTGCTATACAGTGTCCCATGAAAACTATATCATACCCGATTATCATGAGGAATAGGTTTTCCACTACCACTATTTTCCTGATTACAGAAAAATATTTGTAGAGAATTAAATTCTGCATCTAAATCAATTCATTTTACTTATTTCATTATTGCTAAAAGTAATTTAAAAAATTATTCATAATTATCTGCATAGTTAGTCATGAAACAGGAACAAATGTAAAACGTTTAACTGTCATCTACATATTTTAAACTTGATTTTAACAGTAACTAAATAAGTAAAAAGTAATATCTAGACAAATTTAGAATCAGAATTTAATACTCTAAACATTAATGTCTATTTTTCCTGCAAAGTAATCAGGAAAGTAATGGTAATTATAAATATCCTATATAAGTACTAACACACCACAATAAGCAGTCAATCGAGCATCTTTAGATACATTTAAGTTTCGAGCACACATTTAAATTTGAATATATTCCATAGTTTAATGCGTTGTTAATGTAGCGAACGCAAATATTTTTGTTAAATTCTTGTACATGTTTTCTGTTGAAACTTACGAGAAACAGTGAAGCGATCCATCTCCACCATCAGCAACCTCTGATCCCGGAACAGCCAGCTTCTGCCAGACTCATCATTCTTGGGAGCCATGAAAATACGACAAGTTCCCATGCGCTGTGGCCCGTTATTGTTCACCTGGATGCGGTAGGTGAATGGTCGTTGATTCAAATGGGTGAAACGTGCGAACACATTTCCACGAGGAGCGAAATCCATTCCACGAGACATGTCCACGTCCGACTGCATCCAGAAGGTGCTAAACTCGTTTCTCTTGCCGCCCTCGACATCGACAGCGACCTCGCTGATTTCGACACCTTGGTAGTTGAGCTGTAGAAGATAGGCAGAGTTATTAAATTGTGAATATTTTGTATATTTCAATGACTACATTTTAAATTGTCGGAAGTTTGACAAAGTGCAGATGAAAAAAATAATTGTGTGTAAAATAGAAACAAATCTTACTTGAGGACCAGTATAAGGAGCTAAAGTACTTTTGTGTTCCTGGAATATGTCATCAATAAATGCGTGCCAACGGTAGAAGACAGGATCTCTCATAGCTGTTGCAGAGTCACCCATTACTCCGAATGATTCCTATAAATAATATTATTAAAATTAAAAATCTTTGCGTAATATACTTGAATATGATAGTCTTTTCAATTTAAAAATTGGTTGAATTCAGTACTCTTCTTAAACTAAAGAAGTTTTTTCAATTTACTCAATTAAGAATTATATATGTAATTAAAAAATAATAGGAAAATAATGCAAAACAAATATTGACTGTTATTTTATATTAAAGATTTGTGTAATAAGTAATATCTTACCAAATGTCTTGCGTCGGGATCATGAATGAAAGAAATGAAGACGTGCCCCATGTTGTGCAGACGTCCATAGAAATCAGGATTCGGTGACAACTGAACACTGGCTTCAACCATGTTTCCAAGAGTATCAATAGCAGAAAATTCGTCCATTGGCACTGTTGCACCATTTCTCTGCAATCAGAACATGTTTTATTTATTTATTGAGAATAAATCTAATGTGTAAATGCGATGCTATTATTTGTCGCAATCGATGCAAAATATTAAAACAAATATATCATAAAATCTGAACTTACGTCCATGTAGCTAGTGGAATGGATAGCTGTGAAAATTCTATCCCTCCAGCGTTCAAGATCGTCAATATCGATTTTAACTTGATCGTTTTCACGTTTCAGATTGCTGAGACTCTGGTTTGCGACTCTTGAAGGCCAGCCACGGCTACTGACCAAACTGTCCAACTTAGGGAAATAGGCTTCTGAGATTGGTTTCCTGAAGTCTAGAAGACGTTCAACTCGGGCCATTTTGTTACCTAGACGTTCAAAGTTGTACCTAAACCAGACAGTAACATGGTAAATTATTTCATTTCTTTTTGTGAGTATTGTACTGAACAAAGTAATTTACATAGAAAAGTGGATTACTTCAAGCTGAGTGAATCAGTAAATGAAGTAATTCAATTTTATAAACAAAAATAAATAAATGATTTTTCAATAAGTTAGATTTGATCCAAATAGCAAATAGAATGTCTTCTTATTTTTATACTTATTTAATCTCTACGTTACCTAGCAATAATTTGTTGATGCATATAATAGAACAACTCTCCTCTTCTGTCTTTGCGTACGACCTCATCACTTCCGCTATGAGGGTAGACAAGATGCCAATGCCAATGATGCAAGTTAACACCTAAATCTTCTCGGAAGTACGCCAAACGGTGTTCCGGTTCGGCATCTGATGCAGTATAGTCTTTTGGGATTGTAATTGGCATCTTTAGAAAAAAAGAAAAGATTTAGTACTACTAACAATATTTAAATATGGACATTTTAAAATAAAATGTATGTAAATATACAAAATCATTCAAATTAAAAAGAAGAAATTAATTAATAATATTTTAATAGATAATAATAATAAATTAAATTTTATAATAGAAATTCCGTTATTATTTATGATAAATTATATTTAGAAAATAAATGTGGTTGATAAGTCTGACCGCAGACTTGTGTTATGATATTTTCTTCTGCGAGAAATTTGTTGTTTCTTCTACAATGAAAATAAATGATCTTACTCTGGATTCATTGGGAACGACTTCAATTTCTTCTCTGGCTTTTTGCAAAATTGTTCCATCAACAAATTTATCGGGGAAACTAGTCATGAAAGAAGGAACATCCAGATCTCTTGTATCTGCACGATGCAATAAAGCGACAGACAAAGCATAGTTGAACAAATACGGATTGACTCGATCTCTTGCGTACACTGCTACAGATTTTAGATCCTCTACGTTTCTAACACCTGAAATAACAAAAAATAAATATATGTTATGCTTTTGTTGAGATAACTAGATCATAAGGAAGGTATATCGAAAGAATGATCGGTGAAACGGATGTATATTGGTGAAATTCAGGGGAGAAATTGCTTGGATGATCCGAAAATAAATGGATGGATAAGATTGAAGTAACTATAATTTTTAAAATGATTAAAATTTTCTGTCTCACCCATGAAGACTCGAATAAGTTGTCCAGCAAGGTCTTGATGTTTTGGAATGAAGACAGAGAAGTTTTCAAATCTGGTAATCAGATTTACAACGTCATTGATGTTCGGAACAGCGATGTCGTTTACAGGAATACGTTTTTTCACATCTTGGCCGAATCTATTTGCTAATTCTACTCCAATTGGTTTGAAACGGCTTTCCTAAGAATAACAAAAATATTTATATATATATATATTAAATTAAAATGATTAGCACTTTTACAACATATAAATGTTACTAATTGTGTCTCTTTGAATAATAGTTATTTGTCTGCCAAGGGTTAAAAGTACTTGTTTGCAAACCGAGCCTAGAGAACTAGTTCTAAGATCTAAGTTAAGATTAATCAGTTTTGAATTTTAACTAATAAAAATGACATTGGTGGTCTGAAAAATACCCATAGCAAAGGTCTGCCAAGAAACTTTGGTGTGCAATTGTTCACTTTCTGTCACCAAATTCCTAATTTTTTACAAATCATGGAACAAAAGTATGTAACGGGAAAATAGTTATTTGTGTATTAAGAGCGTAAAGTGATTCTTTGTTACTCGAACACGGTAATTGCAGCGCGAGCCGAAGGCGAGAGCTGCAATAGTGTAAGAGGAACAGAGACACTTTACGCTCGTGATACACACATAATTTTTTCTACGATTGCATCTTAAAATTATTAAAAAACGTATACGTACTGAAAATAAATTCATTTTGGCAACTGTCAATATGAAAAGTTTCTGTTTTGTTTGTATCCCTGGTAACTATTGAAATAAGCTCGTATTTATAATCTTTTTCGCGCGTTGCCATTGGAAACGTGCGCATTTAACGTCAACTTTACGATGACAAATGAGAGCGTAATTGTCAACTTTTCATAGCAATCGTAGAAAAAATTAATTATGTTTAAAAATAATAGTTCTAATAGTTATTCGTACAAGTAGTATTGAAAGCAATATTTTTAACTATTGATAATAGATTAATTTTACGCAGACCAAAATTAAAAATTATTTTAACATCTCAAAATTTCAATAGCATGTTGTTATATTTTCAATAATCTCCAATGAGAGAAGTAAATAAAAAAAAGTTAAATCAAACCTATGAAAATTTGGTTTTTAATTTTGTCTTTATTTTTCCTTTTTTGTAGTTCAAAAAAATGTAACTGTCTATACAATTTTTCGTTAAAGAAGCAGTAATTTCATGATCAATATTAAAAAAATCTATTTAAGTATATTTATTAATATATATTTTTTACTTTGTTGTTACATAATAACAGATTTTTTTTAGATAAAGTTAATTCTCTTTAAGATAAAATCTTATTTATTTTACTACTCTATATGACAGAAAAATTTCAATTACTAGCCAATATACTCTAAGATAATTTAGATTAAAAGAACATTACACTTCTAAAAATCAAATATATAAATAATAGCAGTGCAAGAAACTCAATATACAATTTATATTTTAGCTAAATATATTTTATTATTTATTTACTTCTTTGACAATTTGAATTTAATGACAATATAAAATTCAGGAGGAATACTGTTTATAGTCAAATTCGAACCATTCAGTTAAAGTTTTTATTTGAGATAATTTGAAGTCAGATTTGAACTCATGACCTCTTGCTTAGTAAACACAAGTTGTGCTACGACTGCCTTTATTTGCAGAATAAATATTTAATATCAATATTACATATTTTTGAATATATATATATATATTAGAGATATATTATTTTGCTAATACTGAATATTTATTATTCAAATAATTTTATAATTGAGTGAAATAATTCAACAAGTGTTAAACTTTAATAAATAATTCTCAACAGTTGTTTAATTTTGAAATAATTTAATTTTTTTGCAGACTTACCAAATAATTGGCCGGAACTTCGAAGAGGGTGTCTTCATCTCCTTTCTTAATGAAGAGTGGTTCCTTTGGCCGATCAAAAAGCAGCAACAAATCTTGTTTATCGGACATTTTGGATAAGTTTCTCGACGTCTTTACGTGACAACTTCAAACTGTCGAGTGTGGTTAGAGAAGAATTTTCAGAGTTTTTATACAGGGCGTAATCTAGAGAAAAGATAGCCGCGGTGTTATTGGTTTTAAATAAAAAACAAAACAGGATTTTGTGGCAGTAGCTGAGGATGCGGTCGACAGTTTGGAAAAATACACCTCAAAGTAGAGTTCAAGATAAGATTTATCAGTAAAAAGATGTTAAGTAAAATTACTTTTGTTTTTGTTTTCGTGTAAACTCTAAAAACATTCAATGACTTTTGTAATAACTAATAAATATATAGAAATTAATTGTGTTAGTTTATTAATACTTCTGAAGGCTGAAAACCTCTGTCGGTTTGGTTTTTGTTCCGATTTAAAATAATTACATTTTGAAATGGTTCATGGACCGGTTCATAAGATTGGTTCAGTTTAACGGCTCAGTTCAATTCTTTTTATAACTTTTTTTATACCTACCAATGACGTTACTAATAATTTATAATTTTTATTTTTCAATATAAATTTACATGTACGTACTTATACGCACCTATCTTCTGTAAATACCTTTATCAATATTTTCAAAATATATCACATACCAAGATCTGCTGGGGCAGAGTGCAATACACAGTAAGTAAAAGGCGTGATGATATTTTTATTCAAATCGTTACCATTTCGAAGCAAATTTAGTAGGGTAAAAATAATAATTTTTATTTATATCTCAATAAGTTTAAATTTAATTTAAATTCGGAAATAAAAAAAAATGCAAACAACCGTCTAGAACGAACTTTTTTTTACAAATTTGTATCGGAAAATTGCTCTGATGCTAAGTTATTTATTTTAGAAATAGATACATATGTAATTTGAATTAATATTTTTATTTATTTTGAAATAATCATTTTCAATAGCTCAATCCCTAACTTTAGAGATAGGAAAAACTATCCTAAAAAATGAAATCTTTTGCATACTAATGGAATATGAAACAAATTTGAGTGAATGTAGATGATTAAATGCAGGATAAGACATTGTTGTTTTATAAAACGCAACAAGATGATTAAATCTTCATTGAATTAGGAAGCAAACTATTGTAACGATTAAACAATAATTATAATAAATGATACATTGGTATCAAATTCGTAACCATGGATATGGCAAATATCAAGTTTGCTGTTATTTATAAAATTTGATCTCTAGTACCAACTACGCTTGAAGAATTGGACATTTTCATCTTCTTCACTATTTTATATTTTCATCATTTATTAACATCCTACCGTTCAAATGTATTGCTGGCTGTCGGTGACTGTCCCACAATATTACAACCCAGCAATAGTTTCATTATTTCCATAACTATTAAAATTCATCATGTGAAATTTAGTATTTTTATAAACAATAATGTTTAGTACAATTACTGAAACTTGATACATTGTTCCATATAGCAATATCAGACGTTTATACCCAGCAATAAATTTAAAGGAGCACTGCAGAAACACAGCGAAGTGACGTCATCAATATGCACGACATTTGTGATTTAATTTATTTCACCCCTATTAAACTCTCAGCTATAAAATTTCGTATACATATAAACAATTACATGTAGTTCAATATGTAATGGACAACAAAGTAAAATTTTAGTTAAATGAGGCGTTATGGACACATTTATACATAGAAATAGATTTCGATAAATCCAACCCTATTTAATACTCAGCTATGAGACTTCTTACACTTACGTTTAGTTCAATAAACTATCAACTAAAAGTGAAATGTAAGTTTAAATGAGGCGTTATCGACATACTTTTGTACCTAGTAATAAATTTCAGCGAAATCAAAGATTTATTAATAATAAAAAAAAATAAAAATTGAGATAATAACATTATCTCCCTAATTCGATATCGTCGATTTCAAAAATTCTATTGAAAAAATTAATTAGGCCATTGTTTTTGCGTAAATTTCTAATTAATATTTTATTAATCATAATAGGAAGAATGTCAAACTAAAGTGAACCCTAAATACATGTAACATTAGATAAAAAATCGAATACAATACAGAAAACAGAACTTCATAAAAAAAAAAATCAATAGTTTTTTCATAACTATGAGGTTTTTTAATGAAACGTTTCAAATAAAAGTTGTTTCTTTTTTTATTCTCTACAGCTTTTGGTTGAAACATTTTTCTCTACAACCCTTAACTTCGGAGATACGAGAAACCACCCTTAAAGTGAAATATCTACCCTACTAATGCAAAATTTGGGGTCGTCCGCGGATTTCGCATCGAATATGACGCCGTAGAACATGCATGCAAAATTTCAGCGAAATAGCATATATCGGTACAAATTAGGTGTTTAAAATCCATGGACTATAGCCTTACCATCTTATTTCCTTCTTTAATTAAAGTATCTCCGATCGCGCAGAAATTTTGCATGCATGTTCTAGGGCTTTATATTCGATGCGGAACCGGGAACGAGGCCAAAATATTCATTAGTAGGGTAGATATTTCACTTTAAGGGTGGTTTTCTGTATCTCCGAAGTTAAGGGTTGTAGAGAAAAAAGTTTCAACCAAAAGCTGTAGAGAATAAAATAATAAGCTACTTTTATTTGAAACATTTCATTAAAAAACCTCATAGTTTTGAAAAAAATTCAAAAAACCATTGCTTTATTATGAAGCTCTGCTTCTGTATTGTATTCGATTTTTTATCTAATGTTACATGTATTTAGGGTCCACTTTAGTTTGACATTCATCCTATTGTGATTAATAAAATATTAATTAGAAATTTACGCAAAAACTATGGCTTAATTAATTTTTTCATTAGAATTTTCGAAATCGACGATATCGAATTAGGGAGATAACATTGTTATCTCAATTTGTATTATTTTTTATTATTAATAACCCTTCGATTTTGCTGAAATTTTTTATTAAGCTTTTAGGACCTCAGGCTAAATGTATATTTAATGAAAATCTCCTAAATTTTTATTAGTATAAAAGATAATTCACTTTAAGGGTAGTTTTTTGTATCTCCGAAATTAAGACTTGAATAGAAAATAGTTTCAACCAAAAGATGTAGAGAAAAATGCAAGAAACAATTCTTATTTGAAAAATTTCTTCAAATAACGTCTAGTTTTGGCATAAATCGCTAAATTATGAATGTGATTTTTAGTTCAGCTTTGTGTCACACAAAGTGGTGACGCCACTGAAATTACTATTGTCAGATGTTGTGTGATTTCGGTGGCGTCACCACTTTATGTGTCGATAATTGGAACTAACAATAACGTTAAAATATTAGCAATTTCCATCGAAACTAGACTTTATTTGAAAGATTCTTTCAAATAAAAGTTGTTTCCTTTTTTATTCTCTACAGCTTTTGGTTGAAACTTTTTTCCCTACAATCCTTAACTTCGGAGATATAAAAAAACACCCTTAGAGTTAATTATCTTTTATACTAATGAAAATTTAGGAGATTTTCATTAAATATACATTTAGCCTGAGGTCCTAAAAGCTTAATAAAAATTTTCAGCGAAATCGAAGCTTTATTATATGTAAAAAATAATAAAAATTGAGATAACAATGTTATCTCCCTAATTCGATATCGTTGAATTAGAAAATTCTAGTTAAAAATTATTTGAGCCTTAGTTTTTGGGTAAATTACTAATTAATGTTTTAAAAATTCTTATAGGATGCTTGTCAAACTAATATGAACCTTAAGTAAATATAATTTAAGACTTAATATCGCATACAAAACCGTAACACAACTGCAAAAAAACATGATAGTTTTTTCAGTTTTTTTCAAAATCTAGAAAGTATTTGATAAAATCTTTCAAATAAAAGTTGTTTCTTTTTTTATTCTCTACAGCTTTTGGTTGAAACATTTTTCTCTACAACCCTTAACTTCGGAGATACGAGAAACCACCCTTAAAGTGAAATATCTACCCTACTAATGCAAAATTTGGGGTCGTCCGCGGATTTCGCATCGAATATGACGCCGTAGAACATGCATGCAAAATTTCAGCGAAATAGCATATATCGGTACAAATTAGGTGTTTAAAATCCATGGACTATAGCCTTACCATCTTATTTCCTTCTTTAATTAAAGTATCTCCGATCGCGCAGAAATTTTGCATGCATGTTCTAGGGCTTTATATTCGATGCGGAACCGGGAACGAGGCCAAAATATTCATTAGTAGGGTAGATATTTCACTTTAAGGGTGGTTTTCTGTATCTCCGAAGTTAAGGGTTGTAGAGAAAAAAGTTTCAACCAAAAGCTGTAGAGAATAAAATAATAAGCTACTTTTATTTGAAACATTTCATTAAAAAACCTCATAGTTTTGAAAAAAATTCAAAAAACCATTGCTTTATTATGAAGCTCTGCTTCTGTATTGTATTCGATTTTTTATCTAATGTTACATGTATTTAGGGTCCACTTTAGTTTGACATTCATCCTATTGTGATTAATAAAATATTAATTAGAAATTTACGCAAAAACTATGGCTTAATTAATTTTTTCATTAGAATTTTCGAAATCGACGATATCGAATTAGGGAGATAACATTGTTATCTCAATTTTTATTATTTTTTATTATTAATAACCCTTCGATTTTGCTGAAATTTTTTATTAAGCTTTTAGGACCTCAGGCTAAATGTATATTTAATGAAAATCTCCTAAATTTTTATTAGTATAAAAGATAATTCACTTTAAGGGTAGTTTTTTGTATCTCCGAAATTAAGACTTGAATAGAAAATAGTTTCAACCAAAAGATGTAGAGAAAAATGCAAGAAACAATTCTTATTTGAAAAATTTCTTCAAATAACGTCTAGTTTTGGCATAAATCGCTAAATTATGAATGTGATTTTTAGTTCAGCTTTGTGTCACACAAAGTGGTGACGCCACTGAAATTACTATTGTCAGATGTTGTGTGATTTCGGTGGCGTCACCACTTTATGTGTCGATAATTGGAACTAACAATAACGTTAAAATATTAGCAATTTCCATCGAAACTAGACTTTATTTGAAAGATTCTTTCAAATAAAAGTTGTTTCCTTTTTTATTCTCTACAGCTTTTGGTTGAAACTTTTTTCCCTACAATCCTTAACTTCGGAGATATAAAAAAACACCCTTAGAGTTAATTATCTTTTATACTAATGAAAATTTAGGAGATTTTCATTAAATATACATTTAGCCTGAGGTCCTAAAAGCTTAATAAAAATTTTCAGCGAAATCGAAGCTTTATTATATGTAAAAAATAATAAAAATTGAGATAACAATGTTATCTCCCTAATTCGATATCGTTGAATTAGAAAATTCTAGTTAAAAATTATTTGAGCCTTAGTTTTTGGGTAAATTACTAATTAATGTTTTAAAAATTCTTATAGGATGCTTGTCAAACTAATATGAACCTTAAGTAAATATAATTTAAGACTTAATATCGCATACAAAACCGTAACACAACTGCAAAAAAACATGATAGTTTTTTCAGTTAAATCTAGAAAGTATTTGATAAAATCTTTCAAATAAAAGTTGTTTCTTTTTTTATTCTCTACAGCTTTTGGTTGAAACATTTTTCTCTACAACCCTTAACTTCGGAGATACGAGAAACCACCCTTAAAGTGAAATATCTACCCTACTAATGCAAAATTTGGGGTCGTCCGCGGATTTCGCATCGAATATGACGCCGTAGAACATGCATGCAAAATTTCAGCGAAATAGCATATATCGGTACAAATTAGGTGTTTAAAATCCATGGACTATAGCCTTACCATCTTATTTCCTTCTTTAATTAAAGTATCTCCGATCGCGCAGAAATTTTGCATGCATGTTCTAGGGCTTTATATTCGATGCGGAACCGGGAACGAGGCCAAAATATTCATTAGTAGGGTAGATATTTCACTTTAAGGGTGGTTTTCTGTATCTCCGAAGTTAAGGGTTGTAGAGAAAAAAGTTTCAACCAAAAGCTGTAGAGAATAAAATAATAAGCTACTTTTATTTGAAACATTTCATTAAAAAACCTCATAGTTTTGAAAAAAATTCAAAAAACCATTGCTTTATTATGAAGCTCTGCTTCTGTATTGTATTCGATTTTTTATCTAATGTTACATGTATTTAGGGTCCACTTTAGTTTGACATTCATCCTATTGTGATTAATAAAATATTAATTAGAAATTTACGCAAAAACTATGGCTTAATTAATTTTTTCAGTAGAATTTTCGAAATCGACGATATCGAATTAGGGAGATAACATTGTTATCTCAATTTTTATTATTTTTTATTATTAATAACCCTTCGAATTTGCTGAAATTTTTTATTAAGCTTTTAGGACCTCAGGTTAAATGTATATTTTATGAAAATCTCCTAAATTTTTATTAGTATAAAAGATAATTCACTTTAAGGGTAGTTTTTTGTATCTCCGAAATTAAGACTTGAATAGAAAATAGTTTCAACCAAAAGATGTAGAGAAAAATGCAAGAAACAATTCTTATTTGAAAAATTTCTTCAAATAACGTCTAGTTTTGGCATAAATCGCTAAATTATGAATGTGATTTTTAGTTCAGCTTTGTGTCACACAAAGTGGTGACGCCACTGAAATTACTATTGTCAGATGTTGTGTGATTTCGGTGGCGTCACCACTTTATGTGTCGATAATTGGAACTAACAATAACGTTAAAATATTAGCAATTTCCATCGAAACTAGACTTTATTTGAAAGATTCTTTCAAATAAAAGTTGTTTCCTTTTTTATTCTCTACAGCTTTTGGTTGAAACTTTTTTCCCTACAATCCTTAACTTCGGAGATATAAAAAAACACCCTTAGAGTTAATTATCTTTTATACTAATGAAAATTTAGGAGATTTTCATTAAATATACATTTAGCCTGAGGTCCTAAAAGCTTAATAAAAATTTTCAGCGAAATCGAAGCTTTATTATATGTAAAAAATAATAAAAATTGAGATAACAATGTTATCTCCCTAATTCGATATCGTTGAATTAGAAAATTCTAGTTAAAAATTATTTGAGCCTTAGTTTTTGGGTAAATTACTAATTAATGTTTTAAAAATTCTTATAGGATGCTTGTCAAACTAATATGAACCTTAAGTAAATATAATTTAAGACTTAATATCGCATACAAAACCGTAACACAACTGCAAAAAAACATGATAGTTTTTTCAGTTTTTTTCAAAATCTAGAAAGTATTTGATAAAATCTTTCAAATAAAAGTTGTTTCTTTTTTTATTCTCTACAGCTTTTGGTTGAAACATTTTTCTCTACAACCCTTAACTTCGGAGATACGAGAAACCACCCTTAAAGTGAAATATCTACCCTACTAATGCAAAATTTGGGGTCGTCCGCGGATTTCGCATCGAATATGACGCCGTAGAACATGCATGCAAAATTTCAGCGAAATAGCATATATCGGTACAAATTAGGTGTTTAAAATCCATGGACTATAGCCTTACCATCTTATTTCCTTCTAAATTAAAGTATCTCCGATCGCGCTGAAATTTTGCATGCATGTTCTAGGGCTTTATATTCGATGCGGAACCGGGAACGAGGCCAAAATATTCATTAGTAGGGTAGATATTTCACTTTAAGGGTGGTTTTCTGTATCTCCGAAGTTAAGGGTTGTAGAGAAAAAAGTTTCAACCAAAAGCTGTAGAGAATAAAATAATAAGCTACTTTTATTTGAAACATTTCATTAAAAAACCTCATAGTTTTGAAAAAAATTCAAAAAACCATTGCTTTATTATGAAGCTCTGCTTCTGTATTGTATTCGATTTTTTATCTAATGTTACATGTATTTAGGGTCCACTTTAGTTTGACATTCATCCTATTGTGATTAATAAAATATTAATTAGAAATTTACGCAAAAACTATGGCTTAATTAATTTTTTCAGTAGAATTTTCGAAATCGACGATATCGAATTAGGGAGATAACATTGTTATCTCAATTTTTATTATTTTTTATTATTAATAACCCTTCGAATTTGCTGAAATTTTTTATTAAGCTTTTAGGACCTCAGGTTAAATGTATATTTTATGAAAATCTCCTAAATTTTTATTAGTATAAAAGATAATTCACTTTAAGGGTAGTTTTTTGTATCTCCGAAATTAAGACTTGAATAGAAAATAGTTTCAACCAAAAGATGTAGAGAAAAATGCAAGAAACAATTCTTATTTGAAAAATTTCTTCAAATAACGTCTAGTTTTGGCATAAATCGCTAAATTATGAATGTGATTTTTAGTTCAGCTTTGTGTCACACAAAGTGGTGACGCCACTGAAATTACTATTGTCAGATGTTGTGTGATTTCGGTGGCGTCACCACTTTATGTGTCGATAATTGGAACTAACAATAACGTTAAAATATTAGCAATTTCCATCGAAACTAGACTTTATTTGAAAGATTCTTTCAAATAAAAGTTGTTTCCTTTTTTATTCTCTACAGCTTTTGGTTGAAACTTTTTTCCCTACAATCCTTAACTTCGGAGATATAAAAAAACACCCTTAGAGTTAATTATCTTTTATACTAATGAAAATTTAGGAGATTTTCATTAAATATACATTTAGCCTGAGGTCCTAAAAGCTTAATAAAAATTTTCAGCGAAATCGAAGCTTTATTATATGTAAAAAATAATAAAAATTGAGATAACAATGTTATCTCCCTAATTCGATATCGTTGAATTAGAAAATTCTAGTTAAAAATTATTTGAGCCTTAGTTTTTGGGTAAATTACTAATTAATGTTTTAAAAATTCTTATAGGATGCTTGTCAAACTAATATGAACCTTAAGTAAATATAATTTAAGACTTAATATCGCATACAAAACCGTAACACAACTGCAAAAAAACATGATAGTTTTTTCAGTTTTTTTCAAAATCTAGAAAGTATTTGATAAAATCTTTCAAATAAAAGTTGTTTCTTTTTTTATTCTCTACAGCTTTTGATTGAAACATTTTTCTCTACAACCCTTAACTTCGGAGATACGAGAAACCACCCTTAAAGTGAAATATCTACCCTACTAATGCAAAATTTGGGGTCGTCCGCGGATTTCGAATCGAATATGACGCCGTAGAACATGCATGCAAAATTTCAGCGAAATAGCATATATCGGTACAAATTAGGTGTTTAAAATCCATGGACTATAGCCTTACCATCTTATTTCCTTCTTTAATTAAAGTATCTCCGATCGCGCAGAAATTTTGCATGCATGTTCTAGGGCTTTATATTCGATGCGGAACCGGGAACGAGGCCAAAATATTCATTAGTAGGGTAGATATTTCACTTTAAGGGTGGTTTTCTGTATATCCGAAGTTAAGGGTTGTAGAGAAAAAAGTTTCAACCAAAAGCTGTAGAGAATAAAATAATAAGCTACTTTTATTTGAAACATTTCATTAAAAAACCTCATAGTTTTGAAAAAAATTCAAAAAACCATTGCTTTATTATGAAGCTCTGCTTCTGTATTGTATTCGATTTTTTATCTAATGTTACATGTATTTAGGGTCCACTTTAGTTTGACATTCATCCTATTGTGATTAATAAAATATTAATTAGAAATTTACGCAAAAACTATGGCTTAATTAATTTTTTCAGTAGAATTTTCGAAATCGACGATATCGAATTAGGGAGATAACATTGTTATCTCAATTTTTATTATTTTTTATTATTAATAACCCTTCGATTTTGCTGAAATTTTTTATTAAGCTTTTAGGACCTCAGGTTAAATGTATATTTTATGAAAATCTCCTAAATTTTTATTAGTATAAAAGATAATTCACTTTAAGGGTAGTTTTTTGTATCTCCGAAATTAAGACTTGAATAGAAAATAGTTTCAACCAAAAGATGTAGAGAAAAATGCAAGAAACAATTCTTATTTGAAAAATTTCTTCAAATAACGTCTAGTTTTGGCATAAATCGCTAAATTATGAATGTGATTTTTAGTTCAGCTTTGTGTCACACAAAGTGGTGACGCCACTGAAATTACTATTGTCAGATGTTGTGTGATTTCGGTGGCGTCACCACTTTATGTGTCGATAATTGGAACTAACAATAACGTTAAAATATTAGCAATTTCCATCGAAACTAGACTTTATTTGAAAGATTCTTTCAAATAAAAGTTGTTTCCTTTTTTATTCTCTACAGCTTTTGGTTGAAACTTTTTTCCCTACAATCGTTAACTTCGGAGATATAAAAAAACACCCTTAGAGTTAATTATCTTTTATACTAATGAAAATTTAGGAGATTTTCATTAAATATACATTTAGCCTGAGGTCCTAAAAGCTTAATAAAAATTTTCAGCGAAATCGAAGCTTTATTATATGTAAAAAATAATAAAAATTGAGATAACAATGTTATCTCCCTAATTCGATATCGTTGAATTAGAAAATTCTAGTTAAAAATTATTTGGGCCTTAGTTTTTGGGAAAATTACTAATTAATGTTTTAAAAATTCTTATAGGTTGCATGTCAAACTAATATGAACCTTAAGTAAATATAATTTAAGACTTAATATCGCATACAAAACCGTAACACAACTGCAAAAAAACATGATAGTTTTTTCAGTTTTTTTCAAAATCTAGAAAGTATTTGATAAAATCTTTCAAATAAAAGTTGTTTCTTTTTTTATTCTCTACAGCTTTTGGTTGAAACATTTTTCTCTACAACCCTTAACTTCGGAGATACGAGAAACCACCCTTAAAGTGAAATATCTACCCTACTAATGCAAAATTTGGGGTCGTCCGCGGATTTCGCATCGAATATGACGCCGTAGAACATGCATGCAAAATTTCAGCGAAATAGCATATATCGGTACAAATTAGGTGTTTAAAATCCATGGACTATAGCCTTACCATCTTATTTCCTTCTTTAATTAAAGTATCTCCGATCGCGCAGAAATTTTGCATGCATGTTCTAGGGCTTTATATTCGATGCGGAACCGGGAACGAGGCCAAAATATTCATTAGTAGGGTAGATATTTCACTTTAAGGGTGGTTTTCTGTATCTCCGAAGTTAAGGGTTGTAGAGAAAAAAGTTTCAACCAAAAGCTGTAGAGAATAAAATAATAAGCTACTTTTATTTGAAACATTTCATTAAAAAACCTCATAGTTTTGAAAAAAATTCAAAAAACCATTGCTTTATTATGAAGCTCTGCTTCTGTATTGTATTCGATTTTTTATCTAATGTTACATGTATTTAGGGTCCACTTTAGTTTGACATTCATCCTATTGTGATTAATAAAATATTAATTAGAAATTTACGCAAAAACTATGGCTTAATTAATTTTTTCAGTAGAATTTTCGAAATCGACGATATCGAATTAGGGAGATAACATTGTTATCTCAATTTTTATTATTTTTTATTATTAATAACCCTTCGATTTTGCTGAAATTTTTTATTAAGCTTTTAGGACCTCAGGTTAAATGTATATTTTATGAAAATCTCCTAAATTTTTATTAGTATAAAAGATAATTCACTTTAAGGGTAGTTTTTTGTATCTCCGAAATTAAGACTTGAATAGAAAATAGTTTCAACCAAAAGATGTAGAGAAAAATGCAAGAAACAATTCTTATTTGAAAAATTTCTTCAAATAACGTCTAGTTTTGGCATAAATCGCTAAATTATGAATGTGATTTTTAGTTCAGCTTTGTGTCACACAAAGTGGTGACGCCACTGAAATTACTATTGTCAGATGTTGTGTGATTTCGGTGGCGTCACCACTTTATGTGTCGATAATTGGAACTAACAATAACGTTAAAATATTAGCAATTTCCATCGAAACTAGACTTTATTTGAAAGATTCTTTCAAATAAAAGTTGTTTCCTTTTTTATTCTCTACAGCTTTTGGTTGAAACTTTTTTCCCTACAATCCTTAACTTCGGAGATATAAAAAAACACCCTTAGAGTTAATTATCTTTTATACTAATGAAAATTTAGGAGATTTTCATTAAATATACATTTAGCCTGAGGTCCTAAAAGCTTAATAAAAATTTTCAGCGAAATCGAAGCTTTATTATATGTAAAAATAATAAAAATTGAGATAACAATGTTATCTCCCTAATTCGATATCGTTGAATTAGAAAATTCTAGTTAAAAATTATTTGGGCCTTAGTTTTTGGGTAATTACTAATTAATGTTTTAAAAATTCTTATAGGATGCATGTCAAACTAATATGAACCTTAAGTAAATATAATTTAAGACTTAATATCGCATACAAAACCGTAACACAACTGCAAAAAAACATGATAGTTTTTTCAGTTTTTTTCAAAATCTAGAAAGTATTTGATAAAATCTTTCAAATAAAAGTTGTTTCTTTTTTTATTCTCTACAGCTTTTGGTTGAAACATTTTTCTCTACAACCCTTAACTTCGGAGATACGAGAAACCACCCTTAAAGTGAAATATCTACCCTACTAATGCAAAATTTGGGGTCGTCCGCGGATTTCGCATCGAATATGACGCCGTAGAACATGCATGCAAAATTTCAGCGAAATAGCATATATCGGTACAAATTAGGTGTTTAAAATCCATGGACTATAGCCTTACCATCTTATTTCCTTCTTTAATTAAAGTATCTCCGATCGCGCAGAAATTTTGCATGCATGTTCTAGGGCTTTATATTCGATGCGGAACCGGGAACGAGGCCAAAATATTCATTAGTAGGGTAGATATTTCACTTTAAGGGTGGTTTTCTGTATCTCCGAAGTTAAGGGTTGTAGAGAAAAAAGTTTCAACCAAAAGCTGTAGAGAATAAAATAATAAGCTACTTTTATTTGAAACATTTCATTAAAAAACCTCATAGTTTTGAAAAAAATTCAAAAAACCATTGCTTTATTATGAAGCTCTGCTTCTGTATTGTATTCGATTTTTTATCTAATGTTACATGTATTTAGGGTCCACTTTAGTTTGACATTCATCCTATTGTGATTAATAAAATATTAATTAGAAATTTACGCAAAAACTATGGCTTAATTAATTTTTTCAGTAGAATTTTCGAAATCGACGATATCGAATTAGGGAGATAACATTGTTATCTCAATTTTTATTATTTTTTATTATTAATAACCCTTCGATTTTGCTGAAATTTTTTATTAAGCTTTTAGGACCTCAGGTTAAATGTATATTTTATGAAAATCTCCTAAATTTTTATTAGTATAAAAGATAATTCACTTTAAGGGTAGTTTTTTGTATCTCCGAAATTAAGACTTGAATAGAAAATAGTTTCAACCAAAAGATGTAGAGAAAAATGCAAGAAACAATTCTTATTTGAAAAATTTTGCATGCATGTTCTAGGGCTTTATATTCGATGCGGAACCGGGAACGAGGCCAAAATATTCATTAGTAGGGTAGATATTTCACTTTAAGGGTGGTTTTCTGTATCTCCGAAGTTAAGGGTTGTAGAGAAAAAAGTTTCAACCAAAAGCTGTAGAGAATAAAATAATAAGCTACTTTTATTTGAAACATTTCATTAAAAAACCTCATAGTTTTGAAAAAAATTCAAAAAACCATTGCTTTATTATGAAGCTCTGCTTCTGTATTGTATTCGATTTTTTATCTAATGTTACATGTATTTAGGGTCCACTTTAGTTTGACATTCATCCTATTGTGATTAATAAAATATTAATTAGAAATTTACGCAAAAACTATGGCTTAATTAATTTTTTCAGTAGAATTTTCGAAATCGACGATATCGAATTAGGGAGATAACATTGTTATCTCAATTTTTATTATTTTTTATTATTAATAACCCTTCGATTTTGCTGAAATTTTTTATTAAGCTTTTAGGACCTCAGGTTAAATGTATATTTTATGAAAATCTCCTAAATTTTTATTAGTATAAAAGATAATTCACTTTAAGGGTAGTTTTTTGTATCTCCGAAATTAAGACTTGAATAGAAAATAGTTTCAACCAAAAGATGTAGAGAAAAATGCAAGAAACAATTCTTATTTGAAAAATTTTGCATGCATGTTCTAGGGCTTTATATTCGATGCGGAACCGGGAACGAGGCCAAAATATTCATTAGTAGGGTAGATATTTCACTTTAAGGGTGGTTTTCTGTATCTCCGAAGTTAAGGGTTGTAGAGAAAAAAGTTTCAACCAAAAGCTGTAGAGAATAAAATAATAAGCTACTTTTATTTGAAACATTTCATTAAAAAACCTCATAGTTTTGAAAAAAATTCAAAAAACCATTGCTTTATTATGAAGCTCTGCTTCTGTATTGTATTCGATTTTTTATCTAATGTTACATGTATTTAGGGTCCACTTTAGTTTGACATTCATCCTATTGTGATTAATAAAATATTAATTAGAAATTTACGCAAAAACTATGGCTTAATTAATTTTTTCAGTAAAATTTTCGAAATCGACGATATCGAATTAGGGAGATAACATTGTTATCTCAATTTTTATTATTTTTTATTATTAATAACCCTTCGATTTTGCTGAAATTTTTTATTAAGCTTTTAGAACCTCAGGCTAAATGTATATTTAATGAAAATCTCCTAAATTTTTATTAGTATAAAAGATAATTCACTTTAAGGGTAGTTTTTTGTATCTCCGAAATTAAGACTTGAATAGAAAATAGTTTCAACCAAAAGATGTAGAGAAAAATGCAAGAAACAATTCTTATTTGAAAAATTTTGCATGCATGTTCTAGGGCTTTATATTCGATGCGGAACCGGGAACGAGGCCAAAATATTCATTAGTAGGGTAGATATTTCACTTTAAGGGTGGTTTTCTGTATCTCCGAAGTTAAGGGTTGTAGAGAAAAAAGTTTCAACCAAAAGCTGTAGAGAATAAAATAATAAGCTACTTTTATTTGAAACATTTCATTAAAAAACCTCATAGTTTTGAAAAAAATTCAAAAAACCATTGCTTTATTATGAAGCTCTGCTTCTGTATTGTATTCGATTTTTTATCTAATGTTACATGTATTTAGGGTCCACTTTAGTTTGACATTCATCCTATTGTGATTAATAAAATATTAATTAGAAATTTACGCAAAAACTATGGCTTAATTAATTTTTTCAGTAGAATTTTCGAAATCGACGATATCGAATTAGGGAGATAACATTGTTATCTCAATTTTTATTATTTTTTATTATTAATAACCCTTCGATTTTGCTGAAATTTTTTATTAAGCTTTTAGAACCTCAGGCTAAATGTATATTTAATGAAAATCTCCTAAATTTTTATTAGTATAAAAGATAATTCACTTTAAGGGTAGTTTTTTGTATCTCCGAAATTAAGACTTGAATAGAAAATAGTTTCAACCAAAAGATGTAGAGAAAAATGCAAGAAACAATTCTTATTTGAAAAATTTCTTCAAATAACGTCTAGTTTTGGCATAAATCGCTAAATTATGAATGTGATTTTTAGTTCAGCTTTGTGTCACACAAAGTGGTGACGCCACTGAAATTACTATTGTCAGATTTTGTTGTGTGATTTCGGTGGCGTCACCACTTTATGTGTCGATAATTGGAACTAACAATAACGTTAAAATATTAGCAATTTCCATCGAAACTAGACTTTATTTGAAAGATTCTTTCAAATAAAAGTTGTTTCCTTTTTTATTCTCTACAGCTTTTGGTTGAAACTTTTTTCCCTACAATCCTTAACTTCGGAGATATAAAAAAACACCCTTAGAGTTAATTATCTTTTATACTAATGAAAATTTAGGAGATTTTCATTAAATATACATTTAGCCTGAGGTCCTAAAAGCTTAATAAAAATTTTCAGCGAAATCGAAGCTTTATTATATGTAAAAAATAATAAAAATTGAGATAACAATGTTATCTCCCTAATTCGATATCGTTGAATTAGAAAATTCTAGTTAAAAATTATTTGGGCCTTAGTTTTTGGGTAAATTACTAATTAATGTTTTAAAAATTCTTATAGGATGCATGTCAAACTAATATGAACCTTAAGTAAATATAATTTAAGACTTAATATCGCATACAAAACCGTAACACAACTGCAAAAAAACATGATAGTTTTTTCAGTTTTTTTCAAAATCTAGAAAGTATTTGATAAAATCTTTCAAATAAAAGTTGTTTCTTTTTTTATTCTCTACAGCTTTTGGTTGAAACATTTTTCTCTACAACCCTTAACTTCGGAGATACGAGAAACCACCCTTAAAGTGAAATATCTAGCCTACTAATGCAAAATTTGGGGTCGTCCGCGGATTTCGCATCGAATATGACGCCGTAGAACATGCATGCAAAATTTCAGCGAAATAGCATATATCGGTACAAATTAGGTGTTTAAAATCCATGGACTATAGCCTTACCATCTTATTTCCTTCTTTAATTAAAGTATCTCCGATCGCGCAGAAATTTTGCATGCATGTTCTAGGGCTTTATATTCGATGCGGAACCGGGAACGAGGCCAAAATATTCATTGGTAGGGTAGATATTTCACTTTAAGGGTGGTTTTCTGTATCTCCGAAGTTAAGGGTTGTAGAGAAAAAAGTTTCAACCAAAAGCTGTAGAGAATAAAATAATAAGCTACTTTTATTTGAAACATTTCATTAAAAAACCTCATAGTTTTGAAAAAAATTCAAAAAACCATTGCTTTATTATGAAGCTCTGCTTCTGTATTGTATTCGATTTTTTATCTAATGTTACATGTATTTAGGGTCCACTTTAGTTTGACATTCATCCTATTGTGATTAATAAAATATTAATTAGAAATTTACGCAAAAACTATGGCTTAATTAATTTTTTCAGTAGAATTTTCGAAATCGACGATATCGAATTAGGGAGATAACATTGTTATCTCAATTTTTATTATTTTTTATTATTAATAACCCTTCGATTTTGCTGAAATTTTTTATTAAGCTTTTAGGACCTCAGGCTAAATGTATATTTAATGAAAATCTCCTAAATTTTTATTAGTATAAAAGATAATTCACTTTAAGGGTGGTTTTCTGTATCTCCGAAGTTAAGGGTTGTAGAGAAAAAAGTTTCAACCAAAAGCTGTAGAGAATAAAATAATAAGCTACTTTTATTTGAAACATTTCATTAAAAAACCTCATAGTTTTGAAAAAAATTCAAAAAACCATTGCTTTATTATGAAGCTCTGCTTCTGTATTGTATTCGATTTTTTATCTAATGTTACATGTATTTAGGGTCCACTTTAGTTTGACATTCATCCTATTGTGATTAATAAAATATTAATTAGAAATTTACGCAAAAACTATGGCTTAATTAATTTTTTCAGTAGAATTTTCGAAATCGACGATATCGAATTAGGGAGATAACATTGTTATCTCAATTTTTATTATTTTTTATTATTAATAACCCTTCGATTTTGCTGAAATTTTTTATTAAGCTTTTAGGACCTCAGGCTAAATGTATATTTAATGAAAATCTCCTAAATTTTTATTAGTATAAAAGATCATTCACTTTAAGGGTAGTTTTTTGTATCTCCGAAATTAAGACTTGAATAGAAAATAGTTTCAACCAAAAGATGTAGAGAAAAATGCAAGAAACAATTCTTATTTGAAAAATTTCTTCAAATAACGTCTAGTTTTGGCATAAATCGCTAAATTATGAATGTGATTTTTAGTTCAGCTTTGTGTCACACAAAGTGGTGACGCCACTGAAATTACTATTGTCAGATTTTGTTGTGTGATTTCGGTGGCGTCACCACTTTATGTGTCGATAATTGGAACTAACAATAACGTTAAAATATTAGCAATTTCCATCGAAACTAGACTTTATTTGAAAGATTCTTTCAAATAAAAGTTGTTTCCTTTTTTATTCTCTACAGCTTTTGGTTGAAACTTTTTTCCCTACAATCCTTAACTTCGGAGATATAAAAAAACACCCTTAGAGTTAATTATCTTTTATACTAATGAAAATTTAGGAGATTTTCATTAAATATACATTTAGCCTGAGGTCCTAAAAGCTTAATAAAAATTTTCAGCGAAATCGAAGCTTTATTATATGTAAAAAATAATAAAAATTGAGATAAGAATGTTATCTCCCTAATTCGATATCGTTGAATTAGAAAATTCTAGTTAAAAATTATTTGGGCCTTAGTTTTTGGGTAAATTACTAATTAATGTTTTAAAAATTCTTATAGGATGCATGTCAAACTAATATGAACCTTAAGTAAATATAATTTAAGACTTAATATCGCATACAAAACCGTAACACAACTGCAAAAAAACATGATAGTTTTTTCAATTTTTTTCAAAATCTAGAAAGTATTTGATAAAATCTTTCAAATAAAAGTTGTTTCTTTTTTTATTCTCTACAGCTTTTGGTTGAAACATTTTTCTCTACAACCCTTAACTTCGGAGATACGAGAAACCACCCTTAAAGTGAAATATCTACCCTACTAATGCAAAATTTGGGGTCGTCCGCGGATTTCGCATCGAATATGACGCCGTAGAACATGCATGCAAAATTTCAGCGAAATAGCATATATCGGTACAAATTAGGTGTTTAAAATCCATGGCCTTACCATCTTATTTCCTTCTTTAATTAAAGTATCTCCGATCGCGCAGAAATTTTGCATGCATGTTCTAGGGCTTTATATTCGATGCGGAACCGGGAACGAGGCCAAAATATTCATTAGTAGGGTAGATATTTCACTTTAAGGGTGGTTTTCTGTATCTCCGAAGTTAAGGGTTGTAGAGAAAAAAGTTTCAACCAAAAGCTGTAGAGAATAAAATAATAAGCTACTTTTATTTGAAACATTTCATTAAAAAACCTCATAGTTTTGAAAAAAATTCAAAAAACCATTGCTTTATTATGAAGCTCTGCTTCTGTATTGTATTCGATTTTTTATCTAATGTTACATGTATTTAGGGTCCACTTTAGTTTGACATTCATCCTATTGTGATTAATAAAATATTAATTAGAAATTTACGCAAAAACTATGGCTTAATTAATTTTTTCAGTAGAATTTTCGAAATCGACGATATCGAATTAGGGAGATAACATTGTTATCTCAATTTTTATTATTTTTTATTATTAATAACCCTTCGATTTTGCTGAAATTTTTTATTAAGCTTTTAGGACCTCAGGCTAAATGTATATTTAATGAAAATCTCCTAAATTTTTATTAGTATAAAAGATAATTCACTTTAAGGGTGGTTTTCTGTATCTCCGAAGTTAAGGGTTGTAGAGAAAAAAGTTTCAACCAAAAGCTGTAGAGAATAAAATAATAAGCTACTTTTATTTGAAACATTTCATTAAAAAACCTCATAGTTTTGAAAAAAATTCAAAAAACCATTGCTTTATTATGAAGCTCTGCTTCTGTATTGTATTCGATTTTTTATCTAATGTTACATGTATTTAGGGTCCACTTTAGTTTGACATTCATCCTATTGTGATTAATAAAATATTAATTAGAAATTTACGCAAAAACTATGGCTTAATTAATTTTTTCAGTAGAATTTTCGAAATCGACGATATCGAATTAGGGAGATAACATTGTTATCTCAATTTTTATTATTTTTTATTATTAATAACCCTTCGATTTTGCTGAAATTTTTTATTAAGCTTTTAGGACCTCAGGCTAAATGTATATTTAATGAAAATCTCCTAAATTTTTATTAGTATAAAAGATCATTCACTTTAAGGGTAGTTTTTTGTATCTCCGAAATTAAGACTTGAATAGAAAATAGTTTCAACCAAAAGATGTAGAGAAAAATGCAAGAAACAATTCTTATTTGAAAAATTTCTTCAAATAACGTCTAGTTTTGGCATAAATCGCTAAATTATGAATGTGATTTTTAGTTCAGCTTTGTGTCACACAAAGTGGTGACGCCACTGAAATTACTATTGTCAGATTTTGTTGTGTGATTTCGGTGGCGTCACCACTTTATGTGTCGATAATTGGAACTAACAATAACGTTAAAATATTAGCAATTTCCATCGAAACTAGACTTTATTTGAAAGATTCTTTCAAATAAAAGTTGTTTCCTTTTTTATTCTCTACAGCTTTTGGTTGAAACTTTTTTCCCTACAATCCTTAACTTCGGAGATATAAAAAAACACCCTTAGAGTTAATTATCTTTTATACTAATGAAAATTTAGGAGATTTTCATTAAATATACATTTAGCCTGAGGTCCTAAAAGCTTAATAAAAATTTTCAGCGAAATCGAAGCTTTATTATATGTAAAAAATAATAAAAATTGAGATAAGAATGTTATCTCCCTAATTCGATATCGTTGAATTAGAAAATTCTAGTTAAAAATTATTTGGGCCTTAGTTTTTGGGTAAATTACTAATTAATGTTTTAAAAATTCTTATAGGATGCATGTCAAACTAATATGAACCTTAAGTAAATATAATTTAAGACTTAATATCGCATACAAAACCGTAACACAACTGCAAAAAAACATGATAGTTTTTTCAGTTTTTTTCAAAATCTAGAAAGTATTTGATAAAATCTTTCAAATAAAAGTTGTTTCTTTTTTTATTCTCTACAGCTTTTGGTTGAAACATTTTTCTCTACAACCCTTAACTTCGGAGATACGAGAAACCACCCTTAAAGTGAAATATCTACCCTACTAATGCAAAATTTGGGGTCGTCCGAGGATTTCGCATCGAATATGACGCCGTAGAACATGCATGCAAAATTTCAGCGAAATAGCATATATCGGTACAAATTAGGTGTTTAAAATCCATGGACTATAGCCTTACCATCTTATTTCCTTCTTTAATTAAAGTATCTCCGATCGCGCAGAAATTTTGCATGCATGTTCTAGGGCTTTATATTCGATGCGGAACCGGGAACGAGGCCAAAATATTCATTAGTAGGGTAGATATTTCACTTTAAGGGTGGTTTTCTGTATCTCCGAAGTTAAGGGTTGTAGAGAAAAAAGTTTCAACCAAAAGCTGTAGAGAATAAAATAATAAGCTACTTTTATTTGAAACATTTCATTAAAAAACCTCATAGTTTTGAAAAAAATTCAAAAAACCATTGCTTTATTATGAAGCTCTGCTTCTGTATTGTATTCGATTTTTTATCTAATGTTACATGTATTTAGGGTCCACTTTAGTTTGACATTCATCCTATTGTGATTAATAAAATATTAATTAGAAATTTACGCAAAAACTATGGCTTAATTAATTTTTTCAGTAGAATTTTCGAAATCGACGATATCGAATTAGGGAGATAACATTGTTATCTCAATTTTTATTATTTTTTATTATTAATAACCCTTCGAATTTGCTGAAATTTTTTATTAAGCTTTTAGGACCTCAGGTTAAATGTATATTTTATGAAAATCTCCTAAATTTTTATTAGTATAAAAGATAATTCACTTTAAGGGTAGTTTTTTGTATCTCCGAAATTAAGACTTGAATAGAAAATAGTTTCAACCAAAAGATGTAGAGAAAAATGCAAGAAACAATTCTTATTTGAAAAATTTCTTCAAATAACGTCTAGTTTTGGCATAAATCGCTAAATTATGAATGTGATTTTTAGTTCAGCTTTGTGTCACACAAAGTGGTGACGCCACTGAAATTACTATTGTCAGATGTTGTGTGATTTCGGTGGCGTCACCACTTTATGTGTCGATAATTGGAACTAACAATAACGTTAAAATATTAGCAATTTCCATCGAAACTAGACTTTATTTGAAAGATTCTTTCAAATAAAAGTTGTTTCCTTTTTTATTCTCTACAGCTTTTGGTTGAAACTTTTTTCCCTACAATCCTTAACTTCGGAGATATAAAAAAACACCCTTAGAGTTAATTATCTTTTATACTAATGAAAATTTAGGAGATTTTCATTAAATATACATTTAGCCTGAGGTCCTAAAAGCTTAATAAAAATTTTCAGCGAAATCGAAGCTTTATTATATGTAAAAAATAATAAAAATTGAGATAACAATGTTATCTCCCTAATTCGATATCGTTGAATTAGAAAATTCTAGTTAAAAATTATTTGAGCCTTAGTTTTTGGGTAAATTACTAATTAATGTTTTAAAAATTCTTATAGGATGCTTGTCAAACTAATATGAACCTTAAGTAAATATAATTTAAGACTTAATATCGCATACAAAACCGTAACACAACTGCAAAAAAACATGATAGTTTTTTCAGTTTTTTTCAAAATCTAGAAAGTATTTGATAAAATCTTTCAAATAAAAGTTGTTTCTTTTTTTATTCTCTACAGCTTTTGATTGAAACATTTTTCTCTACAACCCTTAACTTCGGAGATACGAGAAACCACCCTTAAAGTGAAATATCTACCCTACTAATGCAAAATTTGGGGTCGTCCGCGGATTTCGAATCGAATATGACGCCGTAGAACATGCATGCAAAATTTCAGCGAAATAGCATATATCGGTACAAATTAGGTGTTTAAAATCCATGGACTATAGCCTTACCATCTTATTTCCTTCTTTAATTAAAGTATCTCCGATCGCGCAGAAATTTTGCATGCATGTTCTAGGGCTTTATATTCGATGCGGAACCGGGAACGAGGCCAAAATATTCATTAGTAGGGTAGATATTTCACTTTAAGGGTGGTTTTCTGTATATCCGAAGTTAAGGGTTGTAGAGAAAAAAGTTTCAACCAAAAGCTGTAGAGAATAAAATAATAAGCTACTTTTATTTGAAACATTTCATTAAAAAACCTCATAGTTTTGAAAAAAATTCAAAAAACCATTGCTTTATTATGAAGCTCTGCTTCTGTATTGTATTCGATTTTTTATCTAATGTTACATGTATTTAGGGTCCACTTTAGTTTGACATTCATCCTATTGTGATTAATAAAATATTAATTAGAAATTTACGCAAAAACTATGGCTTAATTAATTTTTTCAGTAGAATTTTCGAAATCGACGATATCGAATTAGGGAGATAACATTGTTATCTCAATTTTTATTATTTTTTATTATTAATAACCCTTCGATTTTGCTGAAATTTTTTATTAAGCTTTTAGGACCTCAGGTTAAATGTATATTTTATGAAAATCTCCTAAATTTTTATTAGTATAAAAGATAATTCACTTTAAGGGTAGTTTTTTGTATCTCCGAAATTAAGACTTGAATAGAAAATAGTTTCAACCAAAAGATGTAGAGAAAAATGCAAGAAACAATTCTTATTTGAAAAATTTCTTCAAATAACGTCTAGTTTTGGCATAAATCGCTAAATTATGAATGTGATTTTTAGTTCAGCTTTGTGTCACACAAAGTGGTGACGCCACTGAAATTACTATTGTCAGATGTTGTGTGATTTCGGTGGCGTCACCACTTTATGTGTCGATAATTGGAACTAACAATAACGTTAAAATATTAGCAATTTCCATCGAAACTAGACTTTATTTGAAAGATTCTTTCAAATAAAAGTTGTTTCCTTTTTTATTCTCTACAGCTTTTGGTTGAAACTTTTTTCCCTACAATCCTTAACTTCGGAGATATAAAAAAACACCCTTAGAGTTAATTATCTTTTATACTAATGAAAATTTAGGAGATTTTCATTAAATATACATTTAGCCTGAGGTCCTAAAAGCTTAATAAAAATTTTCAGCGAAATCGAAGCTTTATTATATGTAAAAAATAATAAAAATTGAGATAACAATGTTATCTCCCTAATTCGATATCGTTGAATTAGAAAATTCTAGTTAAAAATTATTTGAGCCTTAGTTTTTGGGTAAATTACTAATTAATGTTTTAAAAATTCTTATAGGATGCTTGTCAAACTAATATGAACCTTAAGTAAATATAATTTAAGACTTAATATCGCATACAAAACCGTAACACAACTGCAAAAAAACATGATAGTTTTTTCAGTTTTTTTCAAAATCTAGAAAGTATTTGATAAAATCTTTCAAATAAAAGTTGTTTCTTTTTTTATTCTCTACAGCTTTTGATTGAAACATTTTTCTCTACAACCCTTAACTTCGGAGATACGAGAAACCACCCTTAAAGTGAAATATCTACCCTACTAATGCAAAATTTGGGGTCGTCCGCGGATTTCGAATCGAATATGACGCCGTAGAACATGCATGCAAAATTTCAGCGAAATAGCATATATCGGTACAAATTAGGTGTTTAAAATCCATGGACTATAGCCTTACCATCTTATTTCCTTCTTTAATTAAAGTATCTCCGATCGCGCAGAAATTTTGCATGCATGTTCTAGGGCTTTATATTCGATGCGGAACCGGGAACGAGGCCAAAATATTCATTAGTAGGGTAGATATTTCACTTTAAGGGTGGTTTTCTGTATCTCCGAAGTTAAGGGTTGTAGAGAAAAAAGTTTCAACCAAAAGCTGTAGAGAATAAAATAATAAGCTACTTTTATTTGAAACATTTCATTAAAAAACCTCATAGTTTTGAAAAAAATTCAAAAAACCATTGCTTTATTATGAAGCTCTGCTTCTGTATTGTATTCGATTTTTTATCTAATGTTACATGTATTTAGGGTCCACTTTAGTTTGACATTCATCCTATTGTGATTAATAAAATATTAATTAGAAATTTACGCAAAAACTATGGCTTAATTAATTTTTTCAGTAGAATTTTCGAAATCGACGATATCGAATTAGGGAGATAACATTGTTATCTCAATTTTTATTATTTTTTATTATTAATAACCCTTCGATTTTGCTGAAATTTTTTATTAAGCTTTTAGGACCTCAGGCTAAATGTATATTTAATGAAAATCTCCTAAATTTTTATTAGTATAAAAGATCATTCACTTTAAGGGTAGTTTTTTGTATCTCCGAAATTAAGACTTGAATAGAAAATAGTTTCAACCAAAAGATGTAGAGAAAAATGCAAGAAACAATTCTTATTTGAAAAATTTCTTCAAATAACGTCTAGTTTTGGCATAAATCGCTAAATTATGAATGTGATTTTTAGTTCAGCTTTGTGTCACACAAAGTGGTGACGCCACTGAAATTACTATTGTCAGATTTTGTTGTGTGATTTCGGTGGCGTCACCACTTTATGTGTCGATAATTGGAACTAACAATAACGTTAAAATATTAGCAATTTCCATCGAAACTAGACTTTATTTGAAAGATTCTTTCAAATAAAAGTTGTTTCCTTTTTTATTCTCTACAGCTTTTGGTTGAAACTTTTTTCCCTACAATCCTTAACTTCGGAGATATAAAAAAACACCCTTAGAGTTAATTATCTTTTATACTAATGAAAATTTAGGAGATTTTCATTAAATATACATTTAGCCTGAGGTCCTAAAAGCTTAATAAAAATTTTCAGCGAAATCGAAGCTTTATTATATGTAAAAAATAATAAAAATTGAGATAAGAATGTTATCTCCCTAATTCGATATCGTTGAATTAGAAAATTCTAGTTAAAAATTATTTGGGCCTTAGTTTTTGGGTAAATTACTAATTAATGTTTTAAAAATTCTTATAGGATGCATGTCAAACTAATATGAACCTTAAGTAAATATAATTTAAGACTTAATATCGCATACAAAACCGTAACACAACTGCAAAAAAACATGATAGTTTTTTCAGTTTTTTTCAAAATCTAGAAAGTATTTGATAAAATCTTTCAAATAAAAGTTGTTTCTTTTTTTATTCTCTACAGCTTTTGGTTGAAACATTTTTCTCTACAACCCTTAACTTCGGAGATACGAGAAACCACCCTTAAAGTGAAATATCTACCCTACTAATGCAAAATTTGGGGTCGTCCGAGGATTTCGCATCGAATATGACGCCGTAGAACATGCATGCAAAATTTCAGCGAAATAGCATATATCGGTACAAATTAGGTGTTTAAAATCCATGGACTATAGCCTTACCATCTTATTTCCTTCTTTAATTAAAGTATCTCCGATCGCGCAGAAATTTTGCATGCATGTTCTAGGGCTTTATATTCGATGCGGAACCGGGAACGAGGCCAAAATATTCATTAGTAGGGTAGATATTTCACTTTAAGGGTGGTTTTCTGTATCTCCGAAGTTAAGGGTTGTAGAGAAAAAAGTTTCAACCAAAAGCTGTAGAGAATAAAATAATAAGCTACTTTTATTTGAAACATTTCATTAATAAACCTCATAGTTTTGAAAAAAATTCAAAAAACCATTGCTTTATTATGAAGCTCTGCTTCTGTATTGTATTCGATTTTTTATCTAATGTTACATGTATTTAGGGTCCACTTTAGTTTGACATTCATCCTATTGTGATTAATAAAATATTAATTAGAAATTTACGCAAAAACTATGGCTTAATTAATTTTTTCAGTAGAATTTTCGAAATCGACGATATCGAATTAGGGAGATAACATTGTTATCTCAATTTTTATTATTTTTTATTATTAATAACCCTTCGATTTTGCTGAAATTTTTTATTAAGCTTTTAGGACCTCAGGCTAAATGTATATTTAATGAAAATCTCCTAAATTTTTATTAGTATAAAAGATAATTCACTTTAAGACTAGTTTTTTGTATCTCCGAAATTAAGACTTGAATAGAAAATAGTTTCAACCAAAAGATGTAGAGAGAAATGCAAGAAACAATTCTTATTTGAAAAATTTCTTCAAATAACGTCTAGTTTTGGCATAAATCGCTAAATTATGAATGTGATTTTTAGTTCAGCTTTGTGTCACACAAAGTGGTGACGCCACTGAAATTACTATTGTCAGATGTTGTGTGATTTCGGTGGCGTCACCACTTTATGTGTCGATAATTGGAACTAACAATAACGTTAAAATATTAGCAATTTCCATCGAAACTAGACTTTATTTGAAAGATTCTTTCAAATAAAAGTTGTTTCCTTTTTTATTCTCTACAGCTTTTGGTTGAAACTTTTTTCCCTACAATCCTTAACTTCGGAGATATAAAAAAACACCCTTAGAGTTAATTATCTTTTATACTAATGAAAATTTAGGAGATTTTCATTAAATATACATTTAGCCTGAGGTCCTAAAAGCTTAATAAAAATTTTCAGCGAAATCGAAGCTTTATTATATGTAAAAAATAATAAAAATTGAGATAACAATGTTATCTCCCTAATTCGATATCGTTGAATTAGAAAATTCTAGTTAAAAATTATTTGAGCCTTAGTTTTTGGGTAAATTACTAATTAATGTTTTAAAAATTCTTATAGGATGCATGTCAAACTAATATGAACCTTAAGTAAATATAATTTAAGACTTAATATCGCATACAAAACCGTAACACAACTGCAAAAAAACATGATAGTTTTTTCAGTTTTTTTCAAAATCTAGAAAGTATTTGATAAAATCTTTCAAATAAAAGTTGTTTCTTTTTTTATTCTCTACAGCTTTTGGTTGAAACATTTTTCTCTACAACCCTTAACTTCGGAGATACGAGAAACCACCCTTAAAGTGAAATATCTACCCTACTAATGCAAAATTTGGGGTCGTCCGAGGATTTCGCATCGAATATGACGCCGTAGAACATGCATGCAAAATTTCAGCGAAATAGCATATATCGGTACAAATTAGGTGTTTAAAATCCATGGACTATAGCCTTACCATCTTATTTCCTTCTTTAATTAAAGTATCTCCGATCGCGCAGAAATTTTGCATGCATGTTCTAGGGCTTTATATTCGATGCGGAACCGGGAACGAGGCCAAAATATTCATTAGTAGGGTAGATATTTCACTTTAAGGGTGGTTTTCTGTATCTCCGAAGTTAAGGGTTGTAGAGAAAAAAGTTTCAACCAAAAGCTGTAGAGAATAAAATAATAAGCTACTTTTATTTGAAACATTTCATTAATAAACCTCATAGTTTTGAAAAAAATTCAAAAAACCATTGCTTTATTATGAAGCTCTGCTTCTGTATTGTATTCGATTTTTTATCTAATGTTACATGTATTTAGGGTCCACTTTAGTTTGACATTCATCCTATTGTGATTAATAAAATATTAATTAGAAATTTACGCAAAAACTATGGCTTAATTAATTTTTTCAGTAGAATTTTCGAAATCGACGATATCGAATTAGGGAGATAACATTGTTATCTCAATTTTTATTATTTTTTATTATTAATAACCCTTCGATTTTGCTGAAATTTTTTATTAAGCTTTTAGGACCTCAGGTTAAATGTATATTTTATGAAAATCTCCTAAATTTTTATTAGTATAAAAGATAATTCACTTTAAGGGTAGTTTTTTGTATCTCCGAAATTAAGACTTGAATAGAAAATAGTTTCAACCAAAAGATGTAGAGAAAAATGCAAGAAACAATTCTTATTTGAAAAATTTCTTCAAATAACGTCTAGTTTTGGCATAAATCGCTAAATTATGAATGTGATTTTTAGTTCAGCTTTGTGTCACACAAAGTGGTGACGCCACTGAAATTACTATTGTCAGATGTTGTGTGATTTCGGTGGCGTCACCACTTTATGTGTCGATAATTGGAACTAACAATAACGTTAAAATATTAGCAATTTCCATCGAAACTAGACTTTATTTGAAAGATTCTTTCAAATAAAAGTTGTTTCCTTTTTTATTCTCTACAGCTTTTGGTTGAAACTTTTTTCCCTACAATCCTTAACTTCGGAGATATAAAAAAACACCCTTAGAGTTAATTATCTTTTATACTAATGAAAATTTAGGAGATTTTCATTAAATATACATTTAGCCTGAGGTCCTAAAAGCTTAATAAAAATTTTCAGCGAAATCGAAGCTTTATTATATGTAAAAAATAATAAAAATTGAGATAACAATGTTATCTCCCTAATTCGATATCGTTGAATTAGAAAATTCTAGTTAAAAATTATTTGAGCCTTAGTTTTTGGGTAAATTACTAATTAATGTTTTAAAAATTCTTATAGGATGCTTGTCAAACTAATATGAACCTTAAGTAAATATAATTTAAGACTTAATATCGCATACAAAACCGTAACACAACTGCAAAAAAACATGATAGTTTTTTCAGTTTTTTTCAAAATCTAGAAAGTATTTGATAAAATCTTTCAAATAAAAGTTGTTTCTTTTTTTATTCTCTACAGCTTTTGATTGAAACATTTTTCTCTACAACCCTTAACTTCGGAGATACGAGAAACCACCTTTAAAGTGAAATATCTACCCTACTAATGCAAAATTTGGGGTCGTCCGCGGATTTCGAATCGAATATGACGCCGTAGAACATGCATGCAAAATTTCAGCGAAATAGCATATATCGGTACAAATTAGGTGTTTAAAATCCATGGACTATAGCCTTACCATCTTATTTCCTTCTTTAATTAAAGTATCTCCGATCGCGCAGAAATTTTGCATGCATGTTCTAGGGCTTTATATTCGATGCGGAACCGGGAACGAGGCCAAAATATTCATTAGTAGGGTAGATATTTCACTTTAAGGGTGGTTTTCTGTATCTCCGAAGTTAAGGGTTGTAGAGAAAAAAGTTTCAACCAAAAGCTGTAGAGAATAAAATAATAAGCTACTTTTATTTGAAACATTTCATTAAAAAACCTCATAGTTTTGAAAAAAATTCAAAAAACCATTGCTTTATTATGAAGCTCTGCTTCTGTATTGTATTCGATTTTTTATCTAATGTTACATGTATTTAGGGTCCACTTTAGTTTGACATTCATCCTATTGTGATTAATAAAATATTAATTAGAAATTTACGCAAAAACTATGGCTTAATTAATTTTTTCAGTAGAATTTTCGAAATCGACGATATCGAATTAGGGAGATAACATTGTTATCTCAATTTTTATTATTTTTTATTATTAATAACCCTTCGATTTTGCTGAAATTTTTTATTAAGCTTTTAGGACCTCAGGCTAAATGTATATTTAATGAAAATCTCCTAAATTTTTATTAGTATAAAAGATCATTCACTTTAAGGGTAGTTTTTTGTATCTCCGAAATTAAGACTTGAATAGAAAATTGTTTCAACCAAAAGATGTAGAGAAAAATGCAAGAAACAATTCTTATTTGAAAAATTTCTTCAAATAACGTCTAGTTTTGGCATAAATCGCTAAATTATGAATGTGATTTTTAGTTCAGCTTTGTGTCACACAAAGTGGTGACGCCACTGAAATTACTATTGTCAGATTTTGTTGTGTGATTTCGGTGGCGTCACCACTTTATGTGTCGATAATTGGAACTAACAATAACGTTAAAATATTAGCAATTTCCATCGAAACTAGACTTTATTTGAAAGATTCTTTCAAATAAAAGTTGTTTCCTTTTTTATTCTCTACAGCTTTTGGTTGAAACTTTTTTCCCTACAATCCTTAACTTCGGAGATATAAAAAAACACCCTTAGAGTTAATTATCTTTTATACTAATGAAAATTTAGGAGATTTTCATTAAATATACATTTAGCCTGAGGTCCTAAAAGCTTAATAAAAATTTTCAGCGAAATCGAAGCTTTATTATATGTAAAAAATAATAAAAATTGAGATAAGAATGTTATCTCCCTAATTCGATATCGTTGAATTAGAAAATTCTAGTTAAAAATTATTTGGGCCTTAGTTTTTGGGTAAATTACTAATTAATGTTTTAAAAATTCTTATAGGATGCATGTCAAACTAATATGAACCTTAAGTAAATATAATTTAAGACTTAATATCGCATACAAAACCGTAACACAACTGCAAAAAAACATGATAGTTTTTTCAGTTTTTTTCAAAATCTAGAAAGTATTTGATAAAATCTTTCAAATAAAAGTTGTTTCTTTTTTTATTCTCTACAGCTTTTGGTTGAAACATTTTTCTCTACAACCCTTAACTTCGGAGATACGAGAAACCACCCTTAAAGTGAAATATCTACCCTACTAATGCAAAATTTGGGGTCGTCCGAGGATTTCGCATCGAATATGACGCCGTAGAACATGCATGCAAAATTTCAGCGAAATAGCATATATCGGTACAAATTAGGTGTTTAAAATCCATGGACTATAGCCTTACCATCTTATTTCCTTCTTTAATTAAAGTATCTCCGATCGCGCAGAAATTTTGCATGCATGTTCTAGGGCTTTATATTCGATGCGGAACCGGGAACGAGGCCAAAATATTCATTAGTAGGGTAGATATTTCACTTTAAGGGTGGTTTTCTGTATCTCCGAAGTTAAGGGTTGTAGAGAAAAAAGTTTCAACCAAAAGCTGTAGAGAATAAAATAATAAGCTACTTTTATTTGAAACATTTCATTAATAAACCTCATAGTTTTGAAAAAAATTCAAAAAACCATTGCTTTATTATGAAGCTCTGCTTCTGTATTGTATTCGATTTTTTATCTAATGTTACATGTATTTAGGGTCCACTTTAGTTTGACATTCATCCTATTGTGATTAATAAAATATTAATTAGAAATTTACGCAAAAACTATGGCTTAATTAATTTTTTCAGTAGAATTTTCGAAATCGACGATATCGAATTAGGGAGATAACATTGTTATCTCAATTTTTATTATTTTTTATTATTAATAACCCTTCGATTTTGCTGAAATTTTTTATTAAGCTTTTAGGACCTCAGGCTAAATGTATATTTAATGAAAATCTCCTAAATTTTTATTAGTATAAAAGATAATTCACTTTAAGACTAGTTTTTTGTATCTCCGAAATTAAGACTTGAATAGAAAATAGTTTCAACCAAAAGATGTAGAGAGAAATGCAAGAAACAATTCTTATTTGAAAAATTTCTTCAAATAACGTCTAGTTTTGGCATAAATCGCTAAATTATGAATGTGATTTTTAGTTCAGCTTTGTGTCACACAAAGTGGTGACGCCACTGAAATTACTATTGTCAGATGTTGTGTGATTTCGGTGGCGTCACCACTTTATGTGTCGATAATTGGAACTAACAATAACGTTAAAATATTAGCAATTTCCATCGAAACTAGACTTTATTTGAAAGATTCTTTCAAATAAAAGTTGTTTCCTTTTTTATTCTCTACAGCTTTTGGTTGAAACTTTTTTCCCTACAATCCTTAACTTCGGAGATATAAAAAAACACCCTTAGAGTTAATTATCTTTTATACTAATGAAAATTTAGGAGATTTTCATTAAATATACATTTAGCCTGAGGTCCTAAAAGCTTAATAAAAATTTTCAGCGAAATCGAAGCTTTATTATATGTAAAAAATAATAAAAATTGAGATAACAATGTTATCTCCCTAATTCGATATCGTTGAATTAGAAAATTCTAGTTAAAAATTATTTGAGCCTTAGTTTTTGGGTAAATTACTAATTAATGTTTTAAAAATTCTTATAGGATGCATGTCAAACTAATATGAACCTTAAGTAAATATAATTTAAGACTTAATATCGCATACAAAACCGTAACACAACTGCAAAAAAACATGATAGTTTTTTCAGTTTTTTTCAAAATCTAGAAAGTATTTGATAAAATCTTTCAAATAAAAGTTGTTTCTTTTTTTATTCTCTACAGCTTTTGGTTGAAACATTTTTCTCTACAACCCTTAACTTCGGAGATACGAGAAACCACCCTTAAAGTGAAATATCTACCCTACTAATGCAAAATTTGGGGTCGTCCGAGGATTTCGCATCGAATATGACGCCGTAGAACATGCATGCAAAATTTCAGCGAAATAGCATATATCGGTACAAATTAGGTGTTTAAAATCCATGGGCCTTACCATCTTATTTCCTTCTTTAATTAAAGTATCTCCGATCGCGCAGAAATTTTGCATGCATGTTCTAGGGCTTTATATTCGATGCGGAACCGGGAACGAGGCCAAAATATTCATTAGTAGGGTAGATATTTCACTTTAAGGGTGGTTTTCTGTATCTCCGAAGTTAAGGGTTGTAGAGAAAAAAGTTTCAACCAAAAGCTGTAGAGAATAAAATAATAAGCTACTTTTATTTGAAACATTTCATTAAAAAACCTCATAGTTTTGAAAAAAATTCAAAAAACCATTGCTTTATTATGAAGCTCTGCTTCTGTATTGTATTCGATTTTTTATCTAATGTTACATGTATTTAGGGTCCACTTTAGTTTGACATTCATCCTATTGTGATTAATAAAATATTAATTAGAAATTTACGCAAAAACTATGGCTTAATTAATTTTTTCAGTAGAATTTTCGAAATCGACGATATCGAATTAGGGAGATAACATTGTTATCTCAATTTTTATTATTTTTTATTATTAATAACCCTTCGATTTTGCTGAAATTTTTTATTAAGCTTTTAGGACCTCAGGTTAAATGTATATTTTATGAAAATCTCCTAAATTTTTATTAGTATAAAAGATAATTCACTTTAAGGGTAGTTTTTTGTATCTCCGAAATTAAGACTTGAATAGAAAATAGTTTCAACCAAAAGATGTAGAGAAAAATGCAAGAAACAATTCTTATTTGAAAAATTTCTTCAAATAACGTCTAGTTTTGGCATAAATCGCTAAATTATGAATGTGATTTTTAGTTCAGCTTTGTGTCACACAAAGTGGTGACGCCACTGAAATTACTATTGTCAGATGTTGTGTGATTTCGGTGGCGTCACCACTTTATGTGTCGATAATTGGAACTAACAATAACGTTAAAATATTAGCAATTTCCATCGAAACTAGACTTTATTTGAAAGATTCTTTCAAATAAAAGTTGTTTCCTTTTTTATTCTCTACAGCTTTTGGTTGAAACTTTTTTCCCTACAATCCTTAACTTCGGAGATATAAAAAAACACCCTTAGAGTTAATTATCTTTTATACTAATGAAAATTTAGGAGATTTTCATTAAATATACATTTAGCCTGAGGTCCTAAAAGCTTAATAAAAATTTTCAGCGAAATCGAAGCTTTATTATATGTAAAAAATAATAAAAATTGAGATAAGAATGTTATCTCCCTAATTCGATATCGTTGAATTAGAAAATTCTAGTTAAAAATAATTTGGGCCTTAGTTTTTGGGTAAATTACTAATTAATGTTTTAAAAATTCTTATAGGTTGCATGTCAAACTAATATGAACCTTAAGTAAATATAATTTAAGACTTAATATCGCATACAAAACCGTAACACAACTGCAAAAAAACATGATAGTTTTTTCAGTTTTTTTCAAAATCTAGAAAGTATTTGATAAAATCTTTCAAATAAAAGTTGTTTCTTTTTTTATTCTCTACAGCTTTTGGTTGAAACATTTTTCTCTACAACCCTTAACTTCGGAGATACGAGAAACCACCCTTAAAGTGAAATATCTACCCTACTAATGCAAAATTTGGGGTCGTCCGAGGATTTCGCATCGAATATGACGCCGTAGAACATGCATGCAAAATTTCAGCGAAATAGCATATATCGGTACAAATTAGGTGTTTAAAATCCATGGACTATAGCCTTACCATCTTATTTCCTTCTTTAATTAAAGTATCTCCGATCGCGCAGAAATTTTGCATGCATGTTCTAGGGCTTTATATTCGATGCGGAACCGGGAACGAGGCCAAAATATTCATTAGTAGGGTAGATATTTCACTTTAAGGGTGGTTTTCTGTATCTCCGAAGTTAAGGGTTGTAGAGAAAAAAGTTTCAACCAAAAGCTGTAGATAATAAAATAATAAGCTACTTTTATTTGAAACATTTCATTAAAAAACCTCATAGTTTTGAAAAAATTCAAAAAACCATTGCTTTATTATGAAGCTCTGCTTCTGTATTGTATTCGATTTTTTATCTAATGTTACATGTATTTAGGGTCCACTTTAGTTTGACATTCATCCTATTGTGATTAATAAAATATTAATTAGAAATTTACGCAAAAACTATGGCTTAATTAATTTTTTCAGTAGAATTTTCGAAATCGACGATATCGAATTAGGGAGATAACATTGTTATCTCAATTTTTATTATTTTTTATTATTAATAACCCTTCGATTTTGCTGAAATTTTTTATTAAGCTTTTAGGACCTCAGGTTAAATGTATATTTTATGAAAATCTCCTAAATTTTTATTAGTATAAAAGATAATTCACTTTAAGGGTAGTTTTTTGTATCTCCGAAATTAAGACTTGAATAAAAAATAGTTTCAACCAAAAGATGTAGAGAAAAATGCAAGAAACAATTCTTATTTGAAAAATTTCTTCAAATAACGTCTAGTTTTGGCATAAATCGCTAAATTATGAATGTGATTTTTAGTTCAGCTTTGTGTCACACAAAGTGGTGACGCCACTGAAATTACTATTGTCAGATTTTGTTGTGTGATTTCGGTGGCGTCACCACTTTATGTGTCGATAATTGGAACTAACAATAACGTTAAAATATTAGCAATTTCCATCGAAACTAGACTTTATTTGAAAGATTCTTTCAAATAAAAGTTGTTTCCTTTTTTATTCTCTACAGCTTTTGGTTGAAACTTTTTTCCCTACAATCCTTAACTTCGGAGATATAAAAAAACACCCTTAGAGTTAATTATCTTTTATACTAATGAAAATTTAGGAGATTTTCATTAAATATACATTTAGCCTGAGGTCCTAAAAGCTTAATAAAAATTTTCAGCGAAATCGAAGCTTTATTATATGTAAAAAATAATAAAAATTGAGATAACAATGTTATCTCCCTAATTCGATATCGTTGAATTAGAAAATTCTAGTTAAAAATTATTTGAGCCTTAGTTTTTGGGTAAATTACTAATTAATGTTTTAAAAATTCTTATAGGATGCTTGTCAAACTAATATGAACCTTAAGTAAATATAATTTAAGACTTAATATCGCATACAAAACCGTAACACAACTGCAAAAAACATGATAGTTTTTTCAGTTTTTTTTCAAAATCTAGAAAGTATTTGATAAAATCTTTCAAATAAAAGTTGTTTCTTTTTTTATTCTCTACAGCTTTTGGTTGAAACATTTTTCTCTACAACCCTTAACTTCGGAGATACGAGAAACCACCCTTAAAGTGAAATATCTACCCTACTAATGCAAAATTTGGGGTCGTCCGCGGATTTCGCATCGAATATGACGCCGTAGAACATGCATGCAAAATTTCAGCGAAATAGCATATATCGGTACAAATTAGGTGTTTAAAATCCATGGACTATAGCCTTACTATCTTATTTCCTTCTTTAATTAAAGTATCTCCGATCGCGCAGAAATTTTGCATGCATGTTCTAGGGCTTTATATTCGATGCGGAACCGGGAACGAGGCCAAAATATTCATTAGTAGGGTAGATATTTCACTTTAAGGGTGGTTTTCTGTATCTCCGAAGTTAAGGGTTGTAGAGAAAAAAGTTTCAACCAAAAGCTGTAGAGAATAAAATAATAAGCTACTTTTATTTGAAACATTTCATTAAAAAACCTCATAGTTTTGAAAAAAATTCAAAAAACCATTGCTTTATTATGAAGCTCTGCTTCTGTATTGTATTCGATTTTTTATCTAATGTTACATGTATTTAGGGTCCACTTTAGTTTGACATTCATCCTATTGTGATTAATAAAATATTAATTAGAAATTTACGCAAAAACTATGGCTTAATTAATTTTTTCAGTAGAATTTTCGAAATCGACGATATCGAATTAGGGAGATAACATTGTTATCTCAATTTTTATTATTTTTTATTATTAATAACCCTTCGATTTTGCTGAAATTTTTTATTAAGCTTTTAGGACCTCAGGTTAAATGTATATTTTATGAAAATCTCCTAAATTTTTATTAGTATAAAAGATAATTCACTTTAAGGGTAGTTTTTTGTATCTCCGAAATTAAGACTTGAATAGAAAATAGTTTCAACCAAAAGATGTAGAGAAAAATGCAAGAAACAATTCTTATTTGAAAAATTTCTTCAAATAACGTCTAGTTTTGGCATAAATCGCTAAATTATGAATGTGATTTTTAGTTCAGCTTTGTGTCACACAAAGTGGTGACGCCACTGAAATTACTATTGTCAGATGTTGTGTGATTTCGGTGGCGTCACCACTTTATGTGTCGATAATTGGAACTAACAATAACGTTAAAATATTAGCAATTTCCATCGAAACTAGACTTTATTTGAAAGATTCTTTCAAATAAAAGTTGTTTCCTTTTTTATTCTCTACAGCTTTTGGTTGAAACTTTTTTCCCTACAATCCTTAACTTCGGAGATATAAAAAAACACCCTTAGAGTTAATTATCTTTTATACTAATGAAAATTTAGGAGATTTTCATTAAATATACATTTAGCCTGAGGTCCTAAAAGCTTAATAAAAATTTTCAGCGAAATCGAAGCTTTATTATATGTAAAAAATAATAAAAATTGAGATAACAATGTTATCTCCCTAATTCGATATCGTTGAATTAGAAAATTCTAGTTAAAAATTATTTGGGCCTTAGTTTTTGGGTAAATTACTAATTAATGTTTTAAAAATTCTTATAGGTTGCATGTCAAACTAATATGAACCTTAAGTAAATATAATTTAAGACTTAATATCGCATACAAAACCGTAACACAACTGCAAAAAAACATGATAGTTTTTTCAGTTTTTTTCAAAATCTAGAAAGTATTTGATAAAATCTTTCAAATAAAAGTTGTTTCTTTTTTTATTCTCTACAGCTTTTGGTTGAAACATTTTTCTCTACAACCCTTAACTTCGGAGATACGAGAAACCACCCTTAAAGTGAAATATCTACCCTACTAATGCAAAATTTGGGGTCGTCCGCGGATTTCGCATCGAATATGACGCCGTAGAACATGCATGCAAAATTTCAGCGAAATAGCATATATCGGTACAAATTAGGTGTTTAAAATCCATGGACTATAGCCTTACCATCTTATTTCCTTCTTTAATTAAAGTATCTCCGATCGCGCAGAAATTTTGCATGCATGTTCTAGGGCTTTATATTCGATGCGGAACCGGGAACGAGGCCAAAATATTCATTAGTAGGGTAGATATTTCACTTTAAGGGTGGTTTTCTGTATCTCCGAAGTTAAGGGTTGTAGAGAAAAAAGTTTCAACCAAAAGCTGTAGAGAATAAAATAATAAGCTACTTTTATTTGAAACATTTCATTAAAAAACCTCATAGTTTTGAAAAAAATTCAAAAAACCATTGCTTTATTATGAAGCTCTGCTTCTGTATTGTATTCGATTTTTTATCTAATGTTACATGTATTTAGGGTCCACTTTAGTTTGACATTCATCCTATTGTGATTAATAAAATATTAATTAGAAATTTACGCAAAAACTATGGCTTAATTAATTTTTTCAGTAGAATTTTCGAAATCGACGATATCGAATTAGGGAGATAACATTGTTATCTCAATTTTTATTATTTTTTATTATTAATAACCCTTCGATTTTGCTGAAATTTTTTATTAAGCTTTTAGGACCTCAGGCTAAATGTATATTTAATGAAAATCTCCTAAATTTTTATTAGTATAAAAGATAATTCACTTTAAGGGTAGTTTTTTGTATCTCCGAAATTAAGACTTGAATAGAAAATAGTTTCAACCAAAAGATGTAGAGAAAAATGCAAGAAACAATTCTTATTTGAAAAATTTCTTCAAATAACGTCTAGTTTTGGCATAAATCGCTAAATTATGAATGTGATTTTTAGTTCAGCTTTGTGTCACACAAAGTGGTGACGCCACTGAAATTACTATTGTCAGATGTTGTGTGATTTCGGTGGCGTCACCACTTTATGTGTCGATAATTGGAACTAACAATAACGTTAAAATATTAGCAATTTCCATCGAAACTAGACTTTATTTGAAAGATTCTTTCAAATAAAAGTTGTTTCCTTTTTTATTCTCTACAGCTTTTGGTTGAAACTTTTTTCCCTACAATCCTTAACTTCGGAGATATAAAAAAACACCCTTAGAGTTAATTATCTTTTATACTAATGAAAATTTAGGAGATTTTCATTAAATATACATTTAGCCTGAGGTCCTAAAAGCTTAATAAAAATTTTCAGCGAAATCGAAGCTTTATTATATGTAAAAAATAATAAAAATTGAGATAACAATGTTATCTCCCTAATTCGATATCGTTGAATTAGAAAATTCTAGTTAAAAATTATTTGAGCCTTAGTTTTTGGGTAAATTACTAATTAATGTTTTAAAAATTCTTATAGGATGCATGTCAAACTAATATGAACCTTAAGTAAATATAATTTAAGACTTAATATCGCATACAAAACCGTAACACAACTGCAAAAAAACATGATAGTTTTTTCAGTTTTTTTCAAAATCTAGAAAGTATTTGATAAAATCTTTCAAATAAAAGTTGTTTCTTTTTTTATTCTCTACAGCTTTTGGTTGAAACATTTTTCTCTACAACCCTTAACTTCGGAGATACGAGAAACCACCCTTAAAGTGAAATATCTACCCTACTAATGCAAAATTTGGGGTCGTCCGAGGATTTCGCATCGAATATGACGCCGTAGAACATGCATGCAAAATTTCAGCGAAATAGCATATATCGGTACAAATTAGGTGTTTAAAATCCATGGACTATAGCCTTACCATCTTATTTCCTTCTTTAATTAAAGTATCTCCGATCGCGCAGAAATTTTGCATGCATGTTCTAGGGCTTTATATTCGATGCGGAACCGGGAACGAGGCCAAAATATTCATTAGTAGGGTAGATATTTCACTTTAAGGGTGGTTTTCTGTATCTCCGAAGTTAAGGGTTGTAGAGAAAAAAGTTTCAACCAAAAGCTGTAGATAATAAAATAATAAGCTACTTTTATTTGAAACATTTCATTAAAAAACCTCATAGTTTTGAAAAAATTCAAAAAACCATTGCTTTATTATGAAGCTCTGCTTCTGTATTGTATTCGATTTTTTATCTAATGTTACATGTATTTAGGGTCCACTTTAGTTTGACATTCATCCTATTGTGATTAATAAAATATTAATTAGAAATTTACGCAAAAACTATGGCTTAATTAATTTTTTCAGTAGAATTTTCGAAATCGACGATATCGAATTAGGGAGATAACATTGTTATCTCAATTTTTATTATTTTTTATTATTAATAACCCTTCGATTTTGCTGAAATTTTTTATTAAGCTTTTAGGACCTCAGGTTAAATGTATATTTTATGAAAATCTCCTAAATTTTTATTAGTATAAAAGATAATTCACTTTAAGGGTAGTTTTTTGTATCTCCGAAATTAAGACTTGAATAGAAAATAGTTTCAACCAAAAGATGTAGAGAAAAATGCAAGAAACAATTCTTATTTGAAAAATTTCTTCAAATAACGTCTAGTTTTGGCATAAATCGCTAAATTATGAATGTGATTTTTAGTTCAGCTTTGTGTCACACAAAGTGGTGACGCCACTGAAATTACTATTGTCAGATGTTGTGTGATTTCGGTGGCGTCACCACTTTATGTGTCGATAATTGGAACTAACAATAACGTTAAAATATTAGCAATTTCCATCGAAACTAGACTTTATTTGAAAGATTCTTTCAAATAAAAGTTGTTTCCTTTTTTATTCTCTACAGCTTTTGGTTGAAACTTTTTTCCCTACAATCCTTAACTTCGGAGATATAAAAAAACACCCTTAGAGTTAATTATCTTTTATACTAATGAAAATTTAGGAGATTTTCATTAAATATACATTTAGCCTGAGGTCCTAAAAGCTTAATAAAAATTTTCAGCGAAATCGAAGCTTTATTATATGTAAAAAATAATAAAAATTGAGATAACAACGTTATCTCCCTAATTCGATATCGTTGAATTAGAAAATTCTAGTTAAAAATTATTTGAGCCTTAGTTTTTGGGTAAATTACTAATTAATGTTTTAAAAATTCTTATAGGATGCTTGTCAAACTAATATGAACCTTAAGTAAATATAATTTAAGACTTAATATCGCATACAAAACCGTAACACAACTGCAAAAAACATGATAGTTTTTTCAGTTTTTTTTCAAAATCTAGAAAGTATTTGATAAAATCTTTCAAATAAAAGTTGTTTCTTTTTTTATTCTCTACAGCTTTTGGTTGAAACATTTTTCTCTACAACCCTTAACTTCGGAGATACGAGAAACCACCCTTAAAGTGAAATATCTACCCTACTAATGCAAAATTTGGGGTCGTCCGCGGATTTCGCATCGAATATGACGCCGTAGAACATGCATGCAAAATTTCAGCGAAATAGCATATATCGGTACAAATTAGGTGTTTAAAATCCATGGACTATAGCCTTACCATCTTATTTCCTTCTTTAATTAAAGTATCTCCGATCGCGCAGAAATTTTGCATGCATGTTCTAGGGCTTTATATTCGATGCGGAACCGGGAACGAGGCCAAAATATTCATTAGTAGGGTAGATATTTCACTTTAAGGGTGGTTTTCTGTATCTCCGAAGTTAAGGGTTGTAGAGAAAAAAGTTTCAACCAAAAGCTGTAGAGAATAAAATAATAAGCTACTTTTATTTGAAACATTTCATTAAAAAACCTCATAGTTTTGAAAAAAATTCAAAAAACCATTGCTTTATTATGAAGCTCTGCTTCTGTATTGTATTCGATTTTTTATCTAATGTTACATGTATTTAGGGTCCACTTTAGTTTGACATTCATCCTATTGTGATTAATAAAATATTAATTAGAAATTTACGCAAAAACTATGGCTTAATTAATTTTTTCAGTAGAATTTTCGAAATCGACGATATCGAATTAGGGAGATAACATTGTTATCTCAATTTTTATTATTTTTTATTATTAATAACCCTTCGATTTTGCTGAAATTTTTTATTAAGCTTTTAGGACCTCAGGCTAAATGTATATTTAATGAAAATCTCCTAAATTTTTATTAGTATAAAAGATAATTCACTTTAAGGGTAGTTTTTTGTATCTCCGAAATTAAGACTTGAATAGAAAATAGTTTCAACCAAAAGATGTAGAGAAAAATGCAAGAAACAATTCTTATTTGAAAAATTTCTTCAAATAACGTCTAGTTTTGGCATAAATCGCTAAATTATGAATGTGATTTTTAGTTCAGCTTTGTGTCACACAAAGTGGTGACGCCACTGAAATTACTATTGTCAGATGTTGTGTGATTTCGGTGGCGTCACCACTTTATGTGTCGATAATTGGAACTAACAATAACGTTAAAATATTAGCAATTTCCATCGAAACTAGACTTTATTTGAAAGATTCTTTCAAATAAAAGTTGTTTCCTTTTTTATTCTCTACAGCTTTTGGTTGAAACTTTTTTCCCTACAATCCTTAACTTCGGAGATATAAAAAAACACCCTTAGAGTTAATTATCTTTTATACTAATGAAAATTTAGGAGATTTTCATTAAATATACATTTAGCCTGAGGTCCTAAAAGCTTAATAAAAATTTTCAGCGAAATCGAAGCTTTATTATATGTAAAAAATAATAAAAATTGAGATAAGAATGTTATCTCCCTAATTCGATATCGTTGAATTAGAAAATTCTAGTTAAAAATTATTTGGGCCTTAGTTTTTGGGTAAATTACTAATTAATGTTTTAAAAATTCTTATAGGATGCATGTCAAACTAATATGAACCTTAAGTAAATATAATTTAAGACTTAATATCGCATACAAAACCGTAACACAACTGCAAAAAAACATGATAGTTTTTTCAGTTTTTTTCAAAATCTAGAAAGTATTTGATAAAATCTTTCAAATAAAAGTTGTTTCTTTTTTTATTCTCTACAGCTTTTGGTTGAAACATTTTTCTCTACAACCCTTAACTTCGGAGATACGAGAAACCACCCTTAAAGTGAAATATCTACCCTACTAATGCAAAATTTGGGGTCGTCCGAGGATTTCGCATCGAATATGACGCCGTAGAACATGCATGCAAAATTTCAGCGAAATAGCATATATCGGTACAAATTAGGTGTTTAAAATCCATCTTATTTCCTTCTTTAATTAAAGTATCTCCGATCGCGCAGAAATTTTGCATGCATGTTCTAGGGCTTTATATTCGATGCGGAACCGGGAACGAGGCCAAAATATTCATTAGTAGGGTAGATATTTCACTTTAAGGGTGGTTTTCTGTATCTCCGAAGTTAAGGGTTGTAGAGAAAAAAGTTTCAACCAAAAGCTGTAGAGAATAAAATAATAAGCTACTTTTATTTGAAACATTTCATTAAAAAACCTCATAGTTTTGAAAAAAATTCAAAAAACCATTGCTTTATTATGAAGCTCTGCTTCTGTATTGTATTCGATTTTTTATCTAATGTTACATGTATTTAGGGTCCACTTTAGTTTGACATTCATCCTATTGTGATTAATAAAATATTAATTAGAAATTTACGCAAAAACTATGGCTTAATTAATTTTTTCAGTAGAATTTTCGAAATCGACGATATCGAATTAGGGAGATAACATTGTTATCTCAATTTTTATTATTTTTTATTATTAATAACCCTTCGATTTTGCTGAAATTTTTTATTAAGCTTTTAGGACCTCAGGTTAATTGTATATTTTATGAAAATCTCCTAAATTTTTATTAGTATAAAAGATAATTCACTTTAAGGGTAGTTTTTTGTATCTCCGAAATTAAGACTTGAATAGAAAATAGTTTCAACCAAAAGATGTAGAGAAAAATGCAAGAAACAATTCTTATTTGAAAAATTTCTTCAAATAACGTCTAGTTTTGGCATAAATCGCTAAATTATGAATGTGATTTTTAGTTCAGCTTTGTGTCACACAAAGTGGTGACGCCACTGAAATTACTATTGTCAGATGTTGTGTGATTTCGGTGGCGTCACCACTTTATGTGTCGATAATTGGAACTAACAATAACGTTAAAATATTAGCAATTTCCATCGAAACTAGACTTTATTTGAAAGATTCTTTCAAATAAAAGTTGTTTCCTTTTTTATTCTCTACAGCTTTTGGTTGAAACTTTTTTCCCTACAATCCTTAACTTCGGAGATATAAAAAAACACCCTTAGAGTTAATTATCTTTTATACTAATGAAAATTTAGGAGATTTTCATTAAATATACATTTAGCCTGAGGTCCTAAAAGCTTAATAAAAATTTTCAGCGAAATCGAAGCTTTATTATATGTAAAAAATAATAAAAATTGAGATAACAATGTTATCTCCCTAATTCGATATCGTTGAATTAGAAAATTCTAGTTAAAAATTATTTGAGCCTTAGTTTTTGGGTAAATTACTAATTAATGTTTTAAAAATTCTTATAGGATGCTTGTCAAACTAATATGAACCTTAAGTAAATATAATTTAAGACTTAATATCGCATACAAAACCGTAACACAACTGCAAAAAAACATGATAGTTTTTTCAGTTTTTTTTCAAAATCTAGAAAGTATTTGATAAAATCTTTCAAATAAAAGTTGTTTCTTTTTTTATTCTCTACAGCTTTTGGTTGAAACATTTTTCTCTACAACCCTTAACTTCGGAGATACGAGAAAACACCCTTAAAGTGAAATATCTACCCTACTAATGCAAAATTTGGGGTCGTCCGCGGATTTCGCATCGAATATGACGCCGTAGAACATGCATGCAAAATTTCAGCGAAATAGCATATATCGGTACAAATTAGGTGTTTAAAATCCATGGACTATAGCCTTACCATCTTATTTCCTTCTTTAATTAAAGTATCTCCGATCGCGCAGAAATTTTGCATGCATGTTCTAGGGCTTTATATTCGATGCGGAACCGGGAACGAGGCCAAAATATTCATTAGTAGGGTAGATATTTCACTTTAAGGGTGGTTTTCTGTATCTCCGAAGTTAAGGGTTGTAGAGAAAAAAGTTTCAACCAAAAGCTGTAGATAATAAAATAATAAGCTACTTTTATTTGAAACATTTCATTAAAAAACCTCATAGTTTTGAAAAAATTCAAAAAACCATTGCTTTATTATGAAGCTCTGCTTCTGTATTGTATTCGATTTTTTATCTAATGTTACATGTATTTAGTTTCCACTTTAGTTTGACATTCATCCTATTGTGAATAATAAAATATTAATTAGAAATTTACGCAAAAACTATGGCTTAATTAATTTTTTCAGTAGAATTTTCGAAATCGACGATATCGAATTAGGGAGATAACATTGTTATCTCAATTTTTATTATTTTTTATTATTAATAACCCTTCGATTTTGCTGAAATTTTTTATTAAGCTTTTAGGACCTCAGGTTAAATGTATATTTTATGAAAATCTCCTAAATTTTTATTAGTATAAAAGATAATTCACTTTAAGGGTAGTTTTTTGTATCTCCGAAATTAAGACTTGAATAAAAAATAGTTTCAACCAAAAGATGTAGAGAAAAATGCAAGAAACAATTCTTATTTGAAAAATTTCTTCAAATAACGTCTAGTTTTGGCATAAATCGCTAAATTATGAATGTGATTTTTAGTTCAGCTTTGTGTCACACAAAGTGGTGACGCCACTGAAATTACTATTGTCAGATGTTGTGTGATTTCGGTGGCGTCACTACTTTATGTGTCGATAATTGGAACTAACAATAACGTTAAAATATTAGCAATTTCCATCGAAACTAGACTTTATTTGAAAGATTCTTTCAAATAAAAGTTGTTTCCTTTTTTATTCTCTACAGCTTTTGGTTGAAACTTTTTTCCCTACAATCCTTAACTTCGGAGATATAAAAAAACACCCTTAGAGTTAATTATCTTTTATACTAATGAAAATTTAGGAGATTTTCATTAAATATACATTTAGCCTGAGGTCCTAAAAGCTTAATAAAAATTTTCAGCGAAATCGAAGCTTTATTATATGTAAAAAATAATAAAAATTGAGATAAGAATGTTATCTCCCTAATTCGATATCGTTGAATTAGAAAATTCTAGTTAAAAATTATTTGGGCCTTAGTTTTTGGGTAAATTACTAATTAATGTTTTAAAAATTCTTATAGGATGCATGTCAAACTAATATGAACCTTAAGTAAATATAATTTAAGACTTAATATCGCATACAAAACCGTAACACAACTGCAAAAAAACATGATAGTTTTTTCAATTTTTTTCAAAATCTAGAAAGTATTTGATAAAATCTTTCAAATAAAAGTTGTTTCTTTTTTTATTCTCTACAGCTTTTGGTTGAAACATTTTTCTCTACAACCCTTAACTTCGGAGATACGAGAAACCACCCTTAAAGTGAAATATCTACCCTACTAATGCAAAATTTGGGGTCGTCCGCGGATTTCGCATCGAATATGACGCCGTAGAACATGCATGCAAAATTTCAGCGAAATAGCATATATCGGTACAAATTAGGTGTTTAAAATCCATGGACTATAGCCTTACCATCTTATTTCCTTCTTTAATTAAAGTATCTCCGATCGCGCAGAAATTTTGCATGCATGTTCTAGGGCTTTATATTCGATGCGGAACCGGGAACGAGGCCAAAATATTCATTAGTAGGGTAGATATTTCACTTTAAGGGTGGTTTTCTGTATCTCCGAAGTTAAGGGTTGTAGAGAAAAAAGTTTCAACCAAAAGCTGTAGAGAATAAAATAATAAGCTACTTTTATTTGAAACATTTCATTAAAAAACCTCATAGTTTTGAAAAAAATTCAAAAAACCATTGCTTTATTATGAAGCTCTGCTTCTGTATTGTATTCGATTTTTTATCTAATGTTACATGTATTTAGGGTCCACTTTAGTTTGACATTCATCCTATTGTGATTAATAAAATATTAATTAGAAATTTACGCAAAAACTATGGCTTAATTAATTTTTTCAGTAGAATTTTCGAAATCGACGATATCGAATTAGGGAGATAACATTGTTATCTCAATTTTTATTATTTTTTATTATTAATAACCCTTCGATTTTGCTGAAATTTTTTATTAAGCTTTTAGGACCTCAGGCTAAATGTATATTTAATGAAAATCTCCTAAATTTTTATTAGTATAAAAGATCATTCACTTTAAGGGTAGTTTTTTGTATCTCCGAAATTAAGACTTGAATAGAAAATAGTTTCAACCAAAAGATGTAGAGAAAAATGCAAGAAACAATTCTTATTTGAAAAATTTCTTCAAATAACGTCTAGTTTTGGCATAAATCGCTAAATTATGAATGTGATTTTTAGTTCAGCTTTGTGTCACACAAAGTGGTGACGCCACTGAAATTACTATTGTCAGATTTTGTTGTGTGATTTCGGTGGCGTCACCACTTTATGTGTCGATAATTGGAACTAACAATAACGTTAAAATATTAGCAATTTCCATCGAAACTAGACTTTATTTGAAAGATTCTTTCAAATAAAAGTTGTTTCCTTTTTTATTCTCTACAGCTTTTGGTTGAAACTTTTTTCCCTACAATCCTTAACTTCGGAGATATAAAAAAACACCCTTAGAGTTAATTATCTTTTATACTAATGAAAATTTAGGAGATTTTCATTAAATATACATTTAGCCTGAGGTCCTAAAAGCTTAATAAAAATTTTCAGCGAAATCGAAGCTTTATTATATGTAAAAAATAATAAAAATTGAGATAAGAATGTTATCTCCCTAATTCGATATCGTTGAATTAGAAAATTCTAGTTAAAAATTATTTGGGCCTTAGTTTTTGGGTAAATTACTAATTAATGTTTTAAAAATTCTTATAGGATGCATGTCAAACTAATATGAACCTTAAGTAAATATAATTTAAGACTTAATATCGCATACAAAACCGTAACACAACTGCAAAAAAACATGATAGTTTTTTCAGTTTTTTTCAAAATCTAGAAAGTATTTGATAAAATCTTTCAAATAAAAGTTGTTTCTTTTTTTATTCTCTACAGCTTTTGGTTGAAACATTTTTCTCTACAACCCTTAACTTCGGAGATACGAGAAACCACCCTTAAAGTGAAATATCTACCCTACTAATGCAAAATTTGGGGTCGTCCGAGGATTTCGCATCGAATATGACGCCGTAGAACATGCATGCAAAATTTCAGCGAAATAGCATATATCGGTACAAATTAGGTGTTTAAAATCCATGGACTATAGCCTTACCATCTTATTTCCTTCTTTAATTAAAGTATCTCCGATCGCGCAGAAATTTTGCATGCATGTTCTAGGGCTTTATATTCGATGCGGAACCGGGAACGAGGCCAAAATATTCATTAGTAGGGTAGATATTTCACTTTAAGGGTGGTTTTCTGTATCTCCGAAGTTAAGGGTTGTAGAGAAAAAAGTTTCAACCAAAAGCTGTAGAGAATAAAATAATAAGCTACTTTTATTTGAAACATTTCATTAAAAAACCTCATAGTTTTGAAAAAAATTCAAAAAACCATTGCTTTATTATGAAGCTCTGCTTCTGTATTGTATTCGATTTTTTATCTAATGTTACATGTATTTAGGGTCCACTTTAGTTTGACATTCATCCTATTGTGATTAATAAAATATTAATTAGAAATTTACGCAAAAACTATGGCTTAATTAATTTTTTCAGTAGAATTTTCGAAATCGACGATATCGAATTAGGGAGATAACATTGTTATCTCAATTTTTATTATTTTTTATTATTAATAACCCTTCGATTTTGCTGAAATTTTTTATTAAGCTTTTAGGACCTCAGGTTAAATGTATATTTTATGAAAATCTCCTAAATTTTTATTAGTATAAAAGATAATTCACTTTAAGGGTAGTTTTTTGTATCTCCGAAATTAAGACTTGAATAGAAAATAGTTTCAACCAAAAGATGTAGAGAAAAATGCAAGAAACAATTCTTATTTGAAAAATTTCTTCAAATAACGTCTAGTTTTGGCATAAATCGCTAAATTATGAATGTGATTTTTAGTTCAGCTTTGTGTCACACAAAGTGGTGACGCCACTGAAATTACTATTGTCAGATGTTGTGTGATTTCGGTGGCGTCACCACTTTATGTGTCGATAATTGGAACTAACAATAACGTTAAAATATTAGCAATTTCCATCGAAACTAGACTTTATTTGAAAGATTCTTTCAAATAAAAGTTGTTTCCTTTTTTATTCTCTACAGCTTTTGGTTGAAACTTTTTTCCCTACAATCCTTAACTTCGGAGATATAAAAAAACACCCTTAGAGTTAATTATCTTTTATACTAATGAAAATTTAGGAGATTTTCATTAAATATACATTTAGCCTGAGGTCCTAAAAGCTTAATAAAAATTTTCAGCGAAATCGAAGCTTTATTATATGTAAAAAATAATAAAAATTGAGATAACAATGTTATCTCCCTAATTCGATATCGTTGAATTAGAAAATTCTAGTTAAAAATTATTTGGGCCTTAGTTTTTGGGTAAATTACTAATTAATGTTTTAAAAATTCTTATAGGTTGCATGTCAAACTAATATGAACCTTAAGTAAATATAATTTAAGACTTAATATCGCATACAAAACCGTAACACAACTGCAAAAAAACATGATAGTTTTTTCAGTTTTTTTCAAAATCTAGAAAGTATTTGATAAAATCTTTCAAATAAAAGTTGTTTCTTTTTTTATTCTCTACAGCTTTTGGTTGAAACATTTTTCTCTACAACCCTTAACTTCGGAGATACGAGAAACCACCCTTAAAGTGAAATATCTACCCTACTAATGCAAAATTTGGGGTCGTCCGAGGATTTCGCATCGAATATGACGCCGTAGAACATGCATGCAAAATTTCAGCGAAATAGCATATATCGGTACAAATTAGGTGTTTAAAATCCATGGACTATAGCCTTACCATCTTATTTCCTTCTTTAATTAAAGTATCTCCGATCGCGCAGAAATTTTGCATGCATGTTCTAGGGCTTTATATTCGATGCGGAACCGGGAACGAGGCCAAAATATTCATTAGTAGGGTAGATATTTCACTTTAAGGGTGGTTTTCTGTATCTCCGAAGTTAAGGGTTGTAGAGAAAAAAGTTTCAACCAAAAGCTGTAGAGAATAAAATAATAAGCTACTTTTATTTGAAACATTTCATTAAAAAACCTCATAGTTTTGAAAAAAATTCAAAAAACCATTGCTTTATTATGAAGCTCTGCTTCTGTATTGTATTCGATTTTTTATCTAATGTTACATGTATTTAGGGTCCACTTTAGTTTGACATTCATCCTATTGTGATTAATAAAATATTAATTAGAAATTTACGCAAAAACTATGGCTTAATTAATTTTTTCAGTAGAATTTTCGAAATCGACGATATCGAATTAGGGAGATAACATTGTTATCTCAATTTTTATTATTTTTTATTATTAATAACCCTTCGATTTTGCTGAAATTTTTTATTAAGCTTTTAGGACCTCAGGTTAAATGTATATTTTATGAAAATCTCCTAAATTTTTATTAGTATAAAAGATAATTCACTTTAAGGGTAGTTTTTTGTATCTCCGAAATTAAGACTTGAATAGAAAATAGTTTCAACCAAAAGATGTAGAGAAAAATGCAAGAAACAATTCTTATTTGAAAAATTTCTTCAAATAACGTCTAGTTTTGGCATAAATCGCTAAATTATGAATGTGATTTTTAGTTCAGCTTTGTGTCACACAAAGTGGTGACGCCACTGAAATTACTATTGTCAGATGTTGTGTGATTTCGGTGGCGTCACCACTTTATGTGTCGATAATTGGAACTAACAATAACGTTAAAATATTAGCAATTTCCATCGAAACTAGACTTTATTTGAAAGATTCTTTCAAATAAAAGTTGTTTCCTTTTTTATTCTCTACAGCTTTTGGTTGAAACTTTTTTCCCTACAATCCTTAACTTCGGAGATATAAAAAAACACCCTTAGAGTTAATTATCTTTTATACTAATGAAAATTTAGGAGATTTTCATTAAATATACATTTAGCCTGAGGTCCTAAAAGCTTAATAAAAATTTTCAGCGAAATCGAAGCTTTATTATATGTAAAAAATAATAAAAATTGAGATAACAATGTTATCTCCCTAATTCGATATCGTTGAATTAGAAAATTCTAGTTAAAAATTATTTGGGCCTTAGTTTTTGGGTAAATTACTAATTAATGTTTTAAAAATTCTTATAGGTTGCATGTCAAACTAATATGAACCTTAAGTAAATATAATTTAAGACTTAATATCGCATACAAAACCGTAACACAACTGCAAAAAAACATGATAGTTTTTTCAGTTTTTTTCAAAATCTAGAAAGTATTTGATAAAATCTTTCAAATAAAAGTTGTTTCTTTTTTTATTCTCTACAGCTTTTGGTTGAAACATTTTTCTCTACAACCCTTAACTTCGGAGATACGAGAAACCACCCTTAAAGTGAAATATCTACCCTACTAATGCAAAATTTGGGGTCGTCCGCGGATTTCGCATCGAATATGACGCCGTAGAACATGCATGCAAAATTTCAGCGAAATAGCATATATCGGTACAAATTAGGTGTTTAAAATCCATGGACTATAGCCTTACCATCTTATTTCCTTCTTTAATTAAAGTATCTCCGATCGCGCAGAAATTTTGCATGCATGTTCTAGGGCTTTATATTCGATGCGGAACCGGGAACGAGGCCAAAATATTCATTAGTAGGGTAGATATTTCACTTTAAGGGTGGTTTTCTGTATCTCCGAAGTTAAGGGTTGTAGAGAAAAAAGTTTCAACCAAAAGCTGTAGAGAATAAAATAATAAGCTACTTTTATTTGAAACATTTCATTAAAAAACCTCATAGTTTTGAAAAAAATTCAAAAAACCATTGCTTTATTATGAAGCTCTGCTTCTGTATTGTATTCGATTTTTTATCTAATGTTACATGTATTTAGGGTCCACTTTAGTTTGACATTCATCCTATTGTGATTAATAAAATATTAATTAGAAATTTACGCAAAAACTATGGCTTAATTAATTTTTTCAGTAGAATTTTCGAAATCGACGATATCGAATTAGGGAGATAACATTGTTATCTCAATTTTTATTATTTTTTATTATTAATAACCCTTCGATTTTGCTGAAATTTTTTATTAAGCTTTTAGGACCTCAGGTTAAATGTATATTTTATGAAAATCTCCTAAATTTTTATTAGTATAAAAGATAATTCACTTTAAGGGTAGTTTTTTGTATCTCCGAAATTAAGACTTGAATAGAAAATAGTTTCAACCAAAAGATGTAGAGAAAAATGCAAGAAACAATTCTTATTTGAAAAATTTTGCATGCATGTTCTAGGGCTTTATATTCGATGCGGAACCGGGAACGAGGCCAAAATATTCATTAGTAGGGTAGATATTTCACTTTAAGGGTGGTTTTCTGTATCTCCGAAGTTAAGGGTTGTAGAGAAAAAAGTTTCAACCAAAAGCTGTAGAGAATAAAATAATAAGCTACTTTTATTTGAAACATTTCATTAAAAAACCTCATAGTTTTGAAAAAAATTCAAAAAACCATTGCTTTATTATGAAGCTCTGCTTCTGTATTGTATTCGATTTTTTATCTAATGTTACATGTATTTAGGGTCCACTTTAGTTTGACATTCATCCTATTGTGATTAATAAAATATTAATTAGAAATTTACGCAAAAACTATGGCTTAATTAATTTTTTCAGTAGAATTTTCGAAATCGACGATATCGAATTAGGGAGATAACATTGTTATCTCAATTTTTATTATTTTTTATTATTAATAACCCTTCGATTTTGCTGAAATTTTTTATTAAGCTTTTAGGACCTCAGGCTAAATGTATATTTAATGAAAATCTCCTAAATTTTTATTAGTATAAAAGATAATTCACTTTAAGGGTAGTTTTTTGTATCTCCGAAATTAAGACTTGAATAGAAAATAGTTTCAACCAAAAGATGTAGAGAAAAATGCAAGAAACAATTCTTATTTGAAAAATTTCTTCAAATAACGTCTAGTTTTGGCATAAATCGCTAAATTATGAATGTGATTTTTAGTTCAGCTTTGTGTCACACAAAGTGGTGACGCCACTGAAATTACTATTGTCAGATTTTGTTGTGTGATTTCGGTGGCGTCACCACTTTATGTGTCGATAATTGGAACTAACAATAACGTTAAAATATTAGCAATTTCCATCGAAACTAGACTTTATTTGAAAGATTCTTTCAAATAAAAGTTGTTTCCTTTTTTATTCTCTACAGCTTTTGGTTGAAACTTTTTTCCCTACAATCCTTAACTTCGGAGATATAAAAAAACACCCTTAGAGTTAATTATCTTTTATACTAATGAAAATTTAGGAGATTTTCATTAAATATACATTTAGCCTGAGGTCCTAAAAGCTTAATAAAAATTTTCAGCGAAATCGAAGCTTTATTATATGTAAAAAATAATAAAAATTGAGATAACAATGTTATCTCCCTAATTCGATATCGTTGAATTAGAAAATTCTAGTTAAAAATTATTTGGGCCTTAGTTTTTGGGTAAATTACTAATTAATGTTTTAAAAATTCTTATAGGATGCATGTCAAACTAATATGAACCTTAAGTAAATATAATTTAAGACTTAATATCGCATACAAAACCGTAACACAACTGCAAAAAAACATGATAGTTTTTTCAGTTTTTTTCAAAATCTAGAAAGTATTTGATAAAATCTTTCAAATAAAAGTTGTTTCTTTTTTTATTCTCTACAGCTTTTGGTTGAAACATTTTTCTCTACAACCCTTAACTTCGGAGATACGAGAAACCACCCTTAAAGTGAAATATCTACCCTACTAATGCAAAATTTGGGGTCGTCCGCGGATTTCGCATCGAATATGACGCCGTAGAACATGCATGCAAAATTTCAGCGAAATAGCATATATCGATACAAATTAGGTGTTTAAAATCCATGGACTATAGCCTTACCATCTTATTTCCTTCTTTAATTAAAGTATCTCCGATCGCGCAGAAATTTTGCATGCATGTTCTAGGGCTTTATATTCGATGCGGAACCGGGAACGAGGCCAAAATATTCATTAGTAGGGTAGATATTTCACTTTAAGGGTGGTTTTCTGTATCTCCGAAGTTAAGGGTTGTAGAGAAAAAAGTTTCAACCAAAAGCTGTAGAGAATAAAATAATAAGCTACTTTTATTTGAAACATTTCATTAAAAAACCTCATAGTTTTGAAAAAAATTCAAAAAACCATTGCTTTATTATGAAGCTCTGCTTCTGTATTGTATTCGATTTTTTATCTAATGTTACATGTATTTAGGGTCCACTTTAGTTTGACATTCATCCTATTGTGATTAATAAAATATTAATTAGAAATTTATGCAAAAACTATGGCTTAATTAATTTTTTCAGTAGAATTTTCGAAATCGACGATATCGAATTAGGGAGATAACATTGTTATCTCAATTTTTATTATTTTTTATTATTAATAACCCTTCGATTTTGCTGAAATTTTTTATTAAGCTTTTAGGACCTCAGGCTAAATGTATATTTAATGAAAATCTCCTAAATTTTTATTAGTATAAAAGATAATTCACTTTAAGGGTAGTTTTTTGTATCTCCGAAATTAAGACTTGAATAGAAAATAGTTTCAACCAAAAGATGTAGAGAAAAATGCAAGAAACAATTCTTATTTGAAAAATTTCTTCAAATAACGTCTAGTTTTGGCATAAATCGCTAAATTATGAATGTGATTTTTAGTTCAGCTTTGTGTCACACAAAGTGGTGACGCCACTGAAATTACTATTGTCAGATGTTGTGTGATTTCGGTGGCGTCACCACTTTATGTGTCGATAATTGGAACTAACAATAACGTTAAAATATTAGCAATTTCCATCGAAACTAGACTTTATTTGAAAGATTCTTTCAAATAAAAGTTGTTTCCTTTTTTATTCTCTACAGCTTTTGGTTGAAACTTTTTTCCCTACAATCCTTAACTTCGGAGATATAAAAAAACACCCTTAGAGTTAATTATCTTTTATACTAATGAAAATTTAGGAGATTTTCATTAAATATACATTTAGCCTGAGGTCCTAAAAGCTTAATAAAAATTTTCAGCGAAATCGAAGCTTTATTATATGTAAAAAATAATAAAAATTGAGATAACAATGTTATCTCCCTAATTCGATATCGTTGAATTAGAAAATTCTAGTTAAAAATTATTTGGGCCTTAGTTTTTGGGTAAATTACTAATTAATGTTTTAAAAATTCTTATAGGATGCTTGTCAAACTAATATGAACCTTAAGTAAATATAATTTAAGACTTAATATCGCATACAAAACCGTAACACAACTGCAAAAAAACATGATAGTTTTTTCAGTTTTTTTCAAAATCTAGAAAGTATTTGATAAAATCTTTCAAATAAAAGTTGTTTCTTTTTTTATTCTCTACAGCTTTTGGTTGAAACATTTTTCTCTACAACCCTTAACTTCGGAGATACGAGAAACCACCCTTAAAGTGAAATATCTACCCTACTAATGCAAAATTTGGGGTCGTCCGAGGATTTCGCATCGAATATGACGCCGTAGAACATGCATGCAAAATTTCAGCGAAATAGCATATATCGGTACAAATTAGGTGTTTAAAATCCATGGACTATAGCCTTACCATCTTATTTCCTTCTTTAATTAAAGTATCTCCGATCGCGCAGAAATTTTGCATGCATGTTCTAGGGCTTTATATTCGATGCGGAACCGGGAACGAGGCCAAAATATTCATTAGTAGGGTAGATATTTCACTTTAAGGGTGGTTTTCTGTATCTCCGAAGTTAAGGGTTGTAGAGAAAAAAGTTTCAACCAAAAGCTGTAGAGAATAAAATAATAAGCTACTTTTATTTGAAACATTTCATTAAAAAACCTCATAGTTTTGAAAAAAATTCAAAAAACCATTGCTTTATTATGAAGCTCTGCTTCTGTATTGTATTCGATTTTTTATCTAATGTTACATGTATTTAGGGTCCACTTTAGTTTGACATTCATCCTATTGTGATTAATAAAATATTAATTAGAAATTTACGCAAAAACTATGGCTTAATTAATTTTTTCAGTAGAATTTTCGAAATCGACGATATCGAATTAGGGAGATAACATTGTTATCTCAATTTTTATTATTTTTTATTATTAATAACCCTTCGATTTTGCTGAAATTTTTTATTAAGCTTTTAGGACCTCAGGTTAAATGTATATTTTATGAAAATCTCCTAAATTTTTATTAGTATAAAAGATAATTCACTTTAAGGGTAGTTTTTTGTATCTCCGAAATTAAGACTTGAATAGAAAATAGTTTCAACCAAAAGATGTAGAGAAAAATGCAAGAAACAATTCTTATTTGAAAAATTTCTTCAAATAACGTCTAGTTTTGGCATAAATCGCTAAATTATGAATGTGATTTTTAGTTCAGCTTTGTGTCACACAAAGTGGTGACGCCACTGAAATTACTATTGTCAGATGTTGTGTGATTTCGGTGGCGTCACCACTTTATGTGTCGATAATTGGAACTAACAATAACGTTAAAATATTAGCAATTTCCATCGAAACTAGACTTTATTTGAAAGATTCTTTCAAATAAAAGTTGTTTCCTTTTTTATTCTCTACAGCTTTTGGTTGAAACTTTTTTCCCTACAATCCTTAACTTCGGAGATATAAAAAAACACCCTTAGAGTTAATTATCTTTTATACTAATGAAAATTTAGGAGATTTTCATTAAATATACATTTAGCCTGAGGTCCTAAAAGCTTAATAAAAATTTTCAGCGAAATCGAAGCTTTATTATATGTAAAAAATAATAAAAATTGAGATAACAATGTTATCTCCCTAATTCGATATCGTTGAATTAGAAAATTCTAGTTAAAAATTATTTGGGCCTTAGTTTTTGGGTAAATTACTAATTAATGTTTTAAAAATTCTTATAGGTTGCATGTCAAACTAATATGAACCTTAAGTAAATATAATTTAAGACTTAATATCGCATACAAAACCGTAACACAACTGCAAAAAAACATGATAGTTTTTTCAGTTTTTTTCAAAATCTAGAAAGTATTTGATAAAATCTTTCAAATAAAAGTTGTTTCTTTTTTTATTCTCTACAGCTTTTGGTTGAAACATTTTTCTCTACAACCCTTAACTTCGGAGATACGAGAAACCACCCTTAAAGTGAAATATCTACCCTACTAATGCAAAATTTGGGGTCGTCCGCGGATTTCGCATCGAATATGACGCCGTAGAACATGCATGCAAAATTTCAGCGAAATAGCATATATCGGTACAAATTAGGTGTTTAAAATCCATGGACTATAGCCTTACCATCTTATTTCCTTCTTTAATTAAAGTATCTCCGATCGCGCAGAAATTTTGCATGCATGTTCTAGGGCTTTATATTCGATGCGGAACCGGGAACGAGGCCAAAATATTCATTAGTAGGGTAGATATTTCACTTTAAGGGTGGTTTTCTGTATCTCCGAAGTTAAGGGTTGTAGAGAAAAAAGTTTCAACCAAAAGCTGTAGAGAATAAAATAATAAGCTACTTTTATTTGAAACATTTCATTAAAAAACCTCATAGTTTTGAAAAAAATTCAAAAAACCATTGCTTTATTATGAAGCTCTGCTTCTGTATTGTATTCGATTTTTTATCTAATGTTACATGTATTTAGGGTCCACTTTAGTTTGACATTCATCCTATTGTGATTAATAAAATATTAATTAGAAATTTACGCAAAAACTATGGCTTAATTAATTTTTTCAGTAGAATTTTCGAAATCGACGATATCGAATTAGGGAGATAACATTGTTATCTCAATTTTTATTATTTTTTATTATTAATAACCCTTCGATTTTGCTGAAATTTTTTATTAAGCTTTTAGGACCTCAGGTTAAATGTATATTTTATGAAAATCTCCTAAATTTTTATTAGTATAAAAGATAATTCACTTTAAGGGTAGTTTTTTGTATCTCCGAAATTAAGACTTGAATAGAAAATAGTTTCAACCAAAAGATGTAGAGAAAAATGCAAGAAACAATTCTTATTTGAAAAATTTTGCATGCATGTTCTAGGGCTTTATATTCGATGCGGAACCGGGAACGAGGCCAAAATATTCATTAGTAGGGTAGATATTTCACTTTAAGGGTGGTTTTCTGTATCTCCGAAGTTAAGGGTTGTAGAGAAAAAAGTTTCAACCAAAAGCTGTAGAGAATAAAATAATAAGCTACTTTTATTTGAAACATTTCATTAAAAAACCTCATAGTTTTGAAAAAAATTCAAAAAACCATTGCTTTATTATGAAGCTCTGCTTCTGTATTGTATTCGATTTTTTATCTAATGTTACATGTATTTAGGGTCCACTTTAGTTTGACATTCATCCTATTGTGATTAATAAAATATTAATTAGAAATTTACGCAAAAACTATGGCTTAATTAATTTTTTCAGTAGAATTTTCGAAATCGACGATATCGAATTAGGGAGATAACATTGTTATCTCAATTTTTATTATTTTTTATTATTAATAACCCTTCGATTTTGCTGAAATTTTTTATTAAGCTTTTAGGACCTCAGGCTAAATGTATATTTAATGAAAATCTCCTAAATTTTTATTAGTATAAAAGATAATTCACTTTAAGGGTAGTTTTTTGTATCTCCGAAATTAAGACTTGAATAGAAAATAGTTTCAACCAAAAGATGTAGAGAAAAATGCAAGAAACAATTCTTATTTGAAAAATTTCTTCAAATAACGTCTAGTTTTGGCATAAATCGCTAAATTATGAATGTGATTTTTAGTTCAGCTTTGTGTCACACAAAGTGGTGACGCCACTGAAATTACTATTGTCAGATGTTGTGTGATTTCGGTGGCGTCACCACTTTATGTGTCGATAATTGGAACTAACAATAACGTTAAAATATTAGCAATTTCCATCGAAACTAGACTTTATTTGAAAGATTCTTTCAAATAAAAGTTGTTTCCTTTTTTATTCTCTACAGCTTTTGGTTGAAACTTTTTTCCCTACAATCCTTAACTTCGGAGATATAAAAAAACACCCTTAGAGTTAATTATCTTTTATACTAATGAAAATTTAGGAGATTTTCATTAAATATACATTTAGCCTGAGGTCCTAAAAGCTTAATAAAAATTTTCAGCGAAATCGAAGCTTTATTATATGTAAAAAATAATAAAAATTGAGATAACAATGTTATCTCCCTAATTCGATATCGTTGAATTAGAAAATTCTAGTTAAAAATTATTTGGGCCTTATTTTTTGGGTAAATTACTAATTAATGTTTTAAAAATTCTTATAGGATGCTTGTCAAACTAATATGAACCTTAAGTAAATATAATTTAAGACTTAATATCGCATACAAAACCGTAACACAACTGCAAAAAAACATGATAGTTTTTTCAGTTTTTTTTCAAAATCTAGAAAGTATTTGATAAAATCTTTCAAATAAAAGTTGTTTCTTTTTTTATTCTCTACAGCTTTTGGTTGAAACATTTTTCTCTACAACCCTTAACTTCGGAGATACGAGAAACCACCCTTAAAGTGAAATATCTACCCTACTAATGCAAAATTTGGGGTCGTCCGCGGATTTCGCATCGAATATGACGCCGTAGAACATGCATGCAAAATTTCAGCGAAATAGCATATATCGGTACAAATTAGGTGTTTAAAATCCATGGACATAGCCTTACCATCTTATTTCCTTCTTTAATTAAAGTATCTCCGATCGCGCAGAAATTTTGCATGCATGTTCTAGGGCTTTATATTCGATGCGGAACCGGGAACGAGGCCAAAATATTCATTAGTAGGGTAGATATTTCACTTTAAGGGTGGTTTTCTGTATCTCCGAAGTTAAGGGTTGTAGAGAAAAAAGTTTCAACCAAAAGCTGTAGAGAATAAAATAATAAGCTACTTTTATTTGAAACATTTCATTAAAAAACCTCATAGTTTTGAAAAAAATTCAAAAAACCATTGCTTTATTATGAAGCTCTGCTTCTGTATTGTATTCGATTTTTTATCTAATGTTACATGTATTTAGGGTCCACTTTAGTTTGACATTCATCCTATTGTGATTAATAAAATATTAATTAGAAATTTACGCAAAAACTATGGCTTAATTAATTTTTTCATTAGAATTTTCGAAATCGACGATATCGAATTAGGGAGATAACATTGTTATCTCAATTTTTATTATTTTTTATTATTAATAACCCTTCGATTTTGCTGAAATTTTTTATTAAGCTTTTAGGACCTCAGGCTAAATGTATATTTAATGAAAATCTCCTAAATTTTTATTAGTATAAAAGATAATTCACTTTAAGGGTAGTTTTTTGTATCTCCGAAATTAAGACTTGAATAGAAAATAGTTTCAACCAAAAGATGTAGAGAAAAATGCAAGAAACAATTCTTATTTGAAAAATTTCTTCAAATAACGTCTAGTTTTGGCATAAATCGCTAAATTATGAATGTGATTTTTAGTTCAGCTTTGTGTCACACAAAGTGGTGACGCCACTGAAATTACTATTGTCAGATGTTGTGTGATTTCGGTGGCGTCACCACTTTATGTGTCGATAATTGGAACTAACAATAACGTTAAAATATTAGCAATTTCCATCGAAACTAGACCTTATTTGAAAGATTCTTTCAAATAAAAGTTGTTTCCTTTTTTATTCTCTACAGCTTTTGGTTGAAACTTTTTTCCCTACAATCCTTAACTTCGGAGATATAAAAAAACACCCTTAGAGTTAATTATCTTTTATACTAATGAAAATTTAGGAGATTTTCATTAAATATACATTTAGCCTGAGGTCCTAAAAGCTTAATAAAAACTTTCAGCGAAATCGAAGCTTTATTATATGTAAAAAATAATAAAAATTGAGATAACAATGTTATCTCCCTAATTCGATATCGTTGAATTAGAAAATTCTAGTTAAAAATTATTTGAGCCTTAGTTTTTGGGTAAATTACTAATTAATGTTTTAAAAATTCTTATAGGATGCTTGTCAAACTAATATGAACCTTAAGTAAATATAATTTAAGACTTAATATCGCATACAAAACCGTAACACAACTGCAAAAAAACATGATAGTTTTTTCAGTTTTTTTTCAAAATCTAGAAAGTATTTGATAAAATCTTTCAAATAAAAGTTGTTTCTTTTTTTATTCTCTACAGCTTTTGGTTGAAACATTTTTCTCTACAACCCTTAACTTCGGAGATACGAGAAACCACCCTTAAAGTGAAATATCTACCCTACTAATGCAAAATTTGGGGTCGTCCGCGGATTTCGCATCGAATATGACGCCGTAGAACATGCATGCAAAATTTCAGCGAAATAGCATATATCGGTACAAATTAGGTGTTTAAAATCCATGGCCTTACCATCTTATTTCCTTCTTTAATTAAAGTATCTCCGATCGCGCAGAAATTTTGCATGCATGTTCTAGGGCTTTATATTCGATGCGGAACCGGGAACGAGGCCAAAATATTCATTAGTAGGGTAGATATTTCACTTTAAGGGTGGTTTTCTGTATCTCCGAAGTTAAGGGTTGTAGAGAAAAAAGTTTCAACCAAAAGCTGTAGAGAATAAAATAATAAGCTACTTTTATTTGAAACATTTCATTAAAAAACCTCATAGTTTTGAAAAAAATTCAAAAAACCATTGCTTTATTATGAAGCTCTGCTTCTGTATTGTATTCGATTTTTTATCTAATGTTACATGTATTTAGGGTCCACTATAGTTTGACATTCATCCTATTATGATTAATAAAATATTAATTAGAAATTTACGCAAAAACTATGGCTTAATTAATTTTTTCAGTAGAATTTTCGAAATCGACGATATCGAATTAGGGAGATAACATTGTTATCTCAATTTTTATTATTTTTTATTATTAATAACCCTTCGATTTTGCTGAAATTTTTTATTAAGCTTTTAGGACCTCAGGCTAAATGTATATTTAATGAAAATCTTCTAAATTTTTATTAGTATAAAAGATAATTCACTTTAAGGGTAGTTTTTTGTATCTCCGAAATTAAGACTTGAATAGAAAATAGTTTCAACCAAAAGATGTAGAGAAAAATGCAAGAAACAATTCTTATTTGAAAAATTTCTTCAAATAACGTCTAGTTTTGGCATAAATCGCTAAATTATGAATGTGATTTTTAGTTCAGCTTTGTGTCACACAAAGTGGTGACGCCACTGAAATTACTATTGTCAGATGTTGTGTGATTTCGGTGGCGTCACCACTTTATGTGTCGATAACAATAACGTTAAAATATTAGCAATTTCCATCGAAACTAGACTTTATTTGAAAGATTCTTTCAAATAAAAGTTGTTTCCTTTTTTATTCTCTACAGCTTTTGGTTGAAACTTTTTTCCCTACAATCCTTAACTTCGGAGATATAAAAAAACACCCTTAGAGTTAATTATCTTTTATACTAATGAAAATTTAGGAGATTTTCATTAAATATACATTTAGCCTGAGGTCCTAAAAGCTTAATAAAAATTTTCAGCGAAATCGAAGCTTTATTATATGTAAAAAATAATAAAAATTGAGATAACAATGTTATCTCCCTAATTCGATATCGTTGAATTAGAAAATTCTAGTTAAAAATTATTTGGGCCTTAGTTTTTGGGTAAATTACTAATTAATGTTTTAAAAATTCTTATAGGATGCTTGTCAAACTAATATGAACCTTAAGTAAATATAATTTAAGACTTAATATCGCATACAAAACCGTAACACAACTGCAAAAAAACATGATAGTTTTTTCAGTTTTTTTTCAAAATCTAGAAAGTATTTGATAAAATCTTTCAAATAAAAGTTGTTTCTTTTTTTATTCTCTACAGCTTTTGGTTGAAACATTTTTCTCTACAACCCTTAACTTCGGAGATACGAGAAACCACCCTTAAAGTGAAATATCTACCCTACTAATGCAAAATTTGGGGTCGTCCGCGGATTTCGCATCGAATATGACGCCGTAGAACATGCATGCAAAATTTCAGCGAAATAGCATATATCGGTACAAATTAGGTGTTTAAAATCCATGGACATAGCCTTACCATCTTATTTCCTTCTTTAATTAAAGTATCTCCGATCGCGCAGAAATTTTGCATGCATGTTCTAGGGCTTTATATTCGATGCGGAACCGGGAACGAGGCCAAAATATTCATTAGTAGGGTAGATATTTCACTTTAAGGGTGGTTTTCTGTATCTCCGAAGTTAAGGGTTGTAGAGAAAAAAGTTTCAACCAAAAGCTGTAGAGAATAAAATAATAAGCTACTTTTATTTGAAACATTTCATTAAAAAACCTCATAGTTTTGAAAAAAATTCAAAAAACCATTGCTTTATTATGAAGCTCTGCTTCTGTATTGTATTCGATTTTTTATCTAATGTTACATGTATTTAGGGTCCACTTTAGTTTGACATTCATCCTATTGTGATTAATAAAATATTAATTAGAAATTTACGCAAAAACTATGGCTTAATTAATTTTTTCATTAGAATTTTCGAAATCGACGATATCGAATTAGGGAGATAACATTGTTATCTCAATTTTTATTATTTTTTATTATTAATAACCCTTCGATTTTGCTGAAATTTTTTATTAAGCTTTTAGGACCTCAGGCTAAATGTATATTTAATGAAAATCTCCTAAATTTTTATTAGTATAAAAGATAATTCACTTTAAGGGTAGTTTTTTGTATCTCCGAAATTAAGACTTGAATAGAAAATAGTTTCAACCAAAAGATGTAGAGAAAAATGCAAGAAACAATTCTTATTTGAAAAATTTCTTCAAATAACGTCTAGTTTTGGCATAAATCGCTAAATTATGAATGTGATTTTTAGTTCAGCTTTGTGTCACACAAAGTGGTGACGCCACTGAAATTACTATTGTCAGATGTTGTGTGATTTCGGTGGCGTCACCACTTTATGTGTCGATAATTGGAACTAACAATAACGTTAAAATATTAGCAATTTCCATCGAAACTAGACCTTATTTGAAAGATTCTTTCAAATAAAAGTTGTTTCCTTTTTTATTCTCTACAGCTTTTGGTTGAAACTTTTTTCCCTACAATCCTTAACTTCGGAGATATAAAAAAACACCCTTAGAGTTAATTATCTTTTATACTAATGAAAATTTAGGAGATTTTCATTAAATATACATTTAGCCTGAGGTCCTAAAAGCTTAATAAAAACTTTCAGCGAAATCGAAGCTTTATTATATGTAAAAAATAATAAAAATTGAGATAACAATGTTATCTCCCTAATTCGATATCGTTGAATTAGAAAATTCTAGTTAAAAATTATTTGAGCCTTAGTTTTTGGGTAAATTACTAATTAATGTTTTAAAAATTCTTATAGGATGCTTGTCAAACTAATATGAACCTTAAGTAAATATAATTTAAGACTTAATATCGCATACAAAACCGTAACACAACTGCAAAAAAACATGATAGTTTTTTCAGTTTTTTTTCAAAATCTAGAAAGTATTTGATAAAATCTTTCAAATAAAAGTTGTTTCTTTTTTTATTCTCTACAGCTTTTGGTTGAAACATTTTTCTCTACAACCCTTAACTTCGGAGATACGAGAAACCACCCTTAAAGTGAAATATCTACCCTACTAATGCAAAATTTGGGGTCGTCCGCGGATTTCGCATCGAATATGACGCCGTAGAACATGCATGCAAAATTTCAGCGAAATAGCATATATCGGTACAAATTAGGTGTTTAAAATCCATGGCCTTACCATCTTATTTCCTTCTTTAATTAAAGTATCTCCGATCGCGCAGAAATTTTGCATGCATGTTCTAGGGCTTTATATTCGATGCGGAACCGGGAACGAGGCCAAAATATTCATTAGTAGGGTAGATATTTCACTTTAAGGGTGGTTTTCTGTATCTCCGAAGTTAAGGGTTGTAGAGAAAAAAGTTTCAACCAAAAGCTGTAGAGAATAAAATAATAAGCTACTTTTATTTGAAACATTTCATTAAAAAACCTCATAGTTTTGAAAAAAATTCAAAAAACCATTGCTTTATTATGAAGCTCTGCTTCTGTATTGTATTCGATTTTTTATCTAATGTTACATGTATTTAGGGTCCACTTTAGTTTGACATTCATCCTATTGTGATTAATAAAATATTAATTAGAAATTTACGCAAAAACTATGGCTTAATTAATTTTTTCAGTAGAATTTTCGAAATCGACGATATCGAATTAGGGAGATAACATTGTTATCTCAATTTTTATTATTTTTTATTATTAATAACCCTTCGATTTTGCTGAAATTTTTTATTAAGCTTTTAGGACCTCAGGCTAAATGTATATTTAATGAAAATCTCCTAAATTTTTATTAGTATAAAAGATAATTCACTTTAAGGGTAGTTTTTTGTATCTCCGAAATTAAGACTTGAATAGAAAATAGTTTCAACCAAAAGATGTAGAGAAAAATGCAAGAAACAATTCTTATTTGAAAAATTTCTTCAAATAACGTCTAGTTTTAACATAAATCGCTAAATTATGAATGTGATTTTTAGTTCAGCTTTGTGTCACACAAAGTGGTGACGCCACTGAAATTACTATTGTCAGATTTTGTTGTGTGATTACGGTGGCGTCACCACTTTATGTGTCGATAATTGGAACTAACAATAACGTTAAAATATTAGCAATTTCCATCGAAACTAGACTTTATTTGAAAGATTCTTTCAAATAAAAGTTGTTTTCTTTTTTATTCTCTACAGCTTTTGGTTGAAACTTTTTTCCCTACAATCCTTAACTTCGGAGATATAAAAAATCACCCTTAGAGTTAATTATCTTTCATACTAATGAAAATTTAGGAGATTTTCATTAAATATACATTTAGCCTGAGGTCCTAGAAGCTTAATAAAAATTTTCAGCGAAATCGAAGCTTTAATATATGTAAAAAATAATAAAAATTGAGATAACAATGTTATCTCCCTAATACGATATCGTTGAATTAGAAAATTCTAGTTAAAAATTATTTGGGCCTTAGTTTTTGGGTAAATTACTAATTAATGTTTTAAAAATTCTTATAGGATGCATGTCAAACTAATATGAACCTTAAGTAAATATAATTTAAGATTTAATATCGCATACAAAACCGTATTACAACTGCAAAAAAACATGATAGTTTTTTAAGTTTTTTTCAAAATCTAGAAAGTATTTGATAAAATCTTTCAAATAAAAGATAAATATTATTTAATTCCCTACAGCTTTTGGTTGAAACATTTTTCTCTACAACCCTTAACTTCGGAGATACGAGAAACCACCCTTAAAGTGAAATATCTACCCTACTAATGCAAAATTTGGGGTCGTCCGCGGATTTCGCATCGAATATGACGCCGTAGAACATGCATGCAAAATTTCAGCGAAATAGCATATATCGGTACAAATTAGGTGTTTAAAATCCATGGACTATAGCCTTACCATCTTATTTCCTTCTAAATTAAAGTATCTCCGATCGCGCTGAAATTTTGCATGCATGTTCTAGGGCTTTATATTCGATGCGGAACCGGGAACGAGGCCAAAATATTCATTAGTAGGGTAGATATTTCACTTTAAGGGTGGTTTTCTGTATCTCCGAAGTTAAGGGTTGTAGAGAAAAAAGTTTCAACCAAAAGCTGTAGAGAATAAAATAATAAGCTACTTTTATTTGAAACATTTCATTAAAAAACCTCATAGTTTTGAAAAAAATTCAAAAAACTATTGCTTTATTATGAAGCTCTGTTTCTGTATTGTATTCGATTTTTTATCTAATGTTACATGTATTTAGGGTCCACTTTAGTTTGACATTCATCCTATTGTGATTAATAAAATATTAATTAGAAATTTACGCAAAAACTATGGCTTAATTAATTTTTTCAGTAGAATTTTCGAAATCGACGATATCGAATTAGGGAGATAACATTGTTATCTCAATTTTTATTATTTTTTATTATTAATAACCCTTCGATTTTGCTGAAATTTTTTATTAAGCTTTTAGGACCTCAGGTTAAATGTATATTTTATGAAAATCTCCTAAATTTTTATTAGTATAAAAGATAATTCACTTTAAGGGTAGTTTTTTGTATCTCCGAAATTAAGACTTGAATAGAAAATAGTTTCAACCAAAAGATGTAGAGAAAAATGCAAGAAACAATTCTTATTTGAAAAATTTCTTCAAATAACGTCTAGTTTTGGCATAAATCGCTAAATTATGAATGTGATTTTTAGTTCAGCTTTGTGTCACACAAAGTGGTGACGCCACTGAAATTACTATTGTCAGATTTTGTTGTGTGATTACGGTGGCGTCACCACTTTATGTGTCGATAATTGGAACTAACAATAACGTTAAAATATTAGCAATTTCCATCGAAACTAGACTTTATTTGAAAGATTCTTTCAAATAAAAGTTGTTTTCTTTTTTATTCTCTACAGCTTTTGGTTGAAACTTTTTTCCCTACAATCCTTAACTTCGGAGATATAAAAAAACACCCTTAGAGTTAATTATCTTTTATACTAATGAAAATTTAGGAGATTTTCATTAAATATACATTTAGCCTGAGGTCCTAAAAGCTTAATAAAAATTTTCAGCGAAATCGAAGCTTTATTATATGTAAAAAATAATAAAAATTGAGATAAGAATGTTATCTCCCTAATTCGATATCGTTGAATTAGAAAATTCTAGTTAAAAATTATTTGGGCCTTAGTTTTTGGGTAAATTACTAATTAATGTTTTAAAAATTCTTATAGGATGCATGTCAAACTAATATGAACCTTAAGTAAATATAATTTAAGATTTAATTTCGCATACAAAACCGTATTACAACTGCAAAAAAACATGATAGTTTTTTAAGTTTTTTTCAAAATCTAGAAAGTATTTGATAAAATCTTTCAAATAAAAGATAAATATTATTTAATTCCCTACAGCTTTTGGTTGAAACATTTTTCTCTACAACCCTTAACTTCGGAGATACGAGAAACCACCCTTAAAGTGAAATATCTACCCTACTAATGCAAAATTTGGGGTCGTCCGCGGATTTCGCATCGAATATGACGCCGTAGAACATGCATGCAAAATTTCAGCGAAATAGCATATATCGGTACAAATTAGGTGTTTAAAATCCATGGACTATAGCCTTACCATCTTATTTCCTTCTAAATTAAAGTATCTCCGATCGCGCTGAAATTTTGCATGCATGTTCTAGGGCTTTATATTCGATGCGGAACCGGGAACGAGGCCAAAATATTCATTAGTAGGGTAGATATTTCACTTTAAGGGTGGTTTTCTGTATCTCCGAAGTTAAGGGTTGTAGAGAAAAAAGTTTCAACCAAAAGCTGTAGAGAATAAAATAATAAGCTACTTTTATTTGAAACATTTCATTAAAAAACCTCATAGTTTTGAAAAAAATTCAAAAAACTATTGCTTTATTATGAAGCTCTGTTTCTGTATTGTATTCGATTTTTTATCTAATGTTACATGTATTTAGGGTCCACTTTAGTTTGACATTCATCCTATTGTGATTAATAAAATATTAATTAGAAATTTACGCAAAAACTATGGCTTAATTAATTTTTTCAGTAGAATTTTCGAAATCGACGATATCGAATTAGGGAGATAACATTGTTATCTCAATTTTTATTATTTTTTATTATTAATAACCCTTCGATTTTGCTGAAATTTTTTATTAAGCTTTTAGGACCTCAGGTTAAATGTATATTTTATGAAAATCTCCTAAATTTTTATTAGTATAAAAGATAATTCACTTTAAGGGTAGTTTTTTGTATCTCCGAAATTAAGACTTGAATAGAAAATAGTTTCAACCAAAAGATGTAGAGAAAAATGCAAGAAACAATTCTTATTTGAAAAATTTCTTCAAATAACGTCTAGTTTTGGCATAAATCGCTAAATTATGAATGTGATTTTTAGTTCAGCTTTGTGTCACACAAAGTGGTGACGCCACTGAAATTACTATTGTCAGATTTTGTTGTGTGATTACGGTGGCGTCACCACTTTATGTGTCGATAATTGGAACTAACAATAACGTTAAAATATTAGCAATTTCCATCGAAACTAGACTTTATTTGAAAGATTCTTTCAAATAAAAGTTGTTTTCTTTTTTATTCTCTACAGCTTTTGGTTGAAACTTTTTTCCCTACAATCCTTAACTTCGGAGATATAAAAAAACACCCTTAGAGTTAATTATCTTTCATACTAATGAAAATTTAGGAGATTTTCATTAAATATACATTTAGCCTGAGGTCCTAGAAGCTTAATAAAAATTTTCAGCGAAATCGAAGCTTTATTATATGTAAAAAATAATAAAAATTGAGATAACAATGTTATCTCCCTAATACGATATCGTTGAATTAGAAAATTCTAGTTAAAAATTATTTGGGCCTTAGTTTTTGGGTAAATTACTAATTAATGTTTTAAAAATTCTTATAGGATGGATGTCAAACTAATATGAACCTTAAGTAAATATAATTTAAGATTTAATATTGGTATTTTCAAATTGAATACAAGGTATAGTCATTTTATATTTAAATTAAATATATATATTGAGATAAATAAACATATTCACAACATTTCCTACATTTTTAAATATGTTATAAAATCAATAAATATCAATAAAATATAAACAATTATAACTTAATCTAATGCTAAATATCCTCCAGAGTCCATATTTACAACAATTGACATAATAAAGTAAATAGTTATTAAAATATTAACAAAATAAAATATTCCAATCTGACAGCAAATCAGCCATTTTTAAATATGTTATAAAATGAATAAGTATCAATAAAATATAAATAATTATAACTTAAACTAATGCTAAATATCCCCAAGAGTCCATATTTGCAACAATTGATTCAATAAAGACAATAGTAATTAAAATATTAACAAAATAATATATTCCAAACTGACAGCTTGTCAGCCATTTTTAAATATGTTATAAAATGAATAAATATCAATAAAATATAAATAATTATAACTTAATCTAATGCTAAATATCCTCAAGAGTTCATATTTGCAACAATTGATGCAATAAAGTAAATAATAAATAAAATATTAACAAAATAAAATATTCCAATTTGGTAGCTTGTCAGCCATTTTTAAATATGTTATAAAACCAATAAATATCAATAAAATATAAATAATTATAACTTAATCTAATGCTAAATATCCCCAAGAGTCCATATTTGCAACAATTGATGCACTGAAGTAAACAGTAATTAAAATATTAACAAAATAAAATATTCCAATCGGCCATTTTTAAATATGTTATAAAACCAATAAATATCTATAAAATTTGATTAAAAATACCTTAATCTAATGCTAAATATCCTGTCGAGTTCGTATTTTTAACAATTGAGGCAATATGTCAAATAGTTTTGGAGATTTTAACATAATTAATGTGGTTATGGTAATATACAAACAAACGAACTTAAACTAAATTGTTGAACTTGAAGATAAAACATCAGGGGACGTGTCCAGGTGTGAAGAGGACGCAGAAGAAGATTCCAAGCGCAGAGATGCGGCAGGAAAGCTGTCCGAGTTGATTTTGAAGCTTCCTAAATAAACACACAGAGATATCTTGTATTAGAACCTAACTTGATACGAAAGTGAACCTTAAGTACATGTCACGTAAGATGCAATATCGCATACAACACTGTAAGCGGGCGTCAGATGGGGTAAACAGTTTTTAGTTATTATTTCAAAATTCAGACGTTATTTAATAAAATGTTTCATATAAGAGTTGCTTATTTTTTCATTCTCTACAACTTTTGTTTGAACCTTTTTCCTGTACAACCCCTAACTTCGGAGATACAAAAAACCACCCTTAAAGTTAAATAACATTTGTACTAATTAAAAATCGGGGGTCGTCCGCGAGCTCCGCACTTAGTATTTAGCCCTAGAAGCTGCATGCAAAATTTCAGCGCGATGGGAAATAGTTTAAAAATTAGTCGAAAAAAGTGGCAAGGGGTTAACCTTTGGTTTTGAAAAGCCTAATTAATGACGATATATTCGATTTAGCTGCAATTTTGCATGCAGCTTCTAGGGCTAAATACTGAGTGCGGCGCCCACGGACGACCCCCAATTTTCAATTAGTACAAAAGTTATATCACTTTAAAGGGGGTTGTTTGTATCTCCGAAGTTAGGGGTTGTACAGAAAAAAGGTTCAAACACAACCTGTAGATAATATTAATATAAGGATATTTTATATGAAACTTTTTTCGATTCAACCCTTAAATAAAGAAATATTTACTAATTAATGCATCATGCAAATGTACAATTATTTCGAATATGAAATGCCCAATCAAAAAATACTTTAATTAAAGTCTGCAGGAAATAATGAAATAAAAATCTTTTATTAAAACATTTATTTGATTTGGGTTAAAAAAAAATTCACCGCAAAAATCGTACTCACCTGATCGGCCATCGAAGCTACCGGTGTCCGGCATTTATCAGCATGAATCTGCGGGGTTCTGCACTCCCGATACTTAACTTGATCAATACTTTTGGACAGGCGCAATGGTGACTATTTTTCTGTTCTTGTCCTTTCTTTGAAAATATCTAAAATATAGATAATACTATAAATAAATATGACATTTTCTAATATTAGATGTAATCTAAGGCCCAAATATTCAATATTTAAACTGATAGCATCAATAGTTTCTGAGATAAAAACAAATTAAAATATTCCAGTTTGACAGCAAGGCGTGCAATTTTACAAATGTCATTAAACTAATAAATATGAACAAATTATGAATAAATCTAACATTTCCTAATACTAAATATGCTACAGGGTCTATATTTGTAACATTTGACGAAGTAACATAAACAACTATTAGCTTTTAGCCAAATGAAAAATTTCAATTTGACAGCTAGGCGTGTATCTTTAGATATGTCATTAAACCAATAAATATTTATAAATATAAATAAATCTAACATTACCTGCTGCTAAATGTGCTGCCAGAGCTATATTTACCATATTTGCAGCATGTCCTGCTCTCATATCAGCAGAAGACTTTAATGATTTGTCAACAAACACCATTTTAAATATATCATCTAATGAAATTGGTTCTGAAGTCCTGGTAACTAGTTTCGTTTTCTAGAATCAGCAAATATTTCCGAATGTGGAGGACACGACATACTCATGCTTGTAAATCTAAAAACTAAACAGAAATCAGTGAGAGAAATGTTCAATTGCAGTAAGAGTTGTAAAATATGTAAATACTTACAGAAAACCTAAAAATAAAATATTGTCAACATTTGCTCCAGTTTCTAAATACTCTTAATAACCCCTGAAACATAATTTCACCCTTAAAATTAATAAAAAAAGATCGAAAATACTTAAAACATCACACATCTGTCAATGACATTTCTTTAATTAAATTAGGTTATAAATGAGTTCATTGTTTATATCAAGAGATGGCTCTGAAAGCATGGAGCAAATACGATACATAAATTATTTTGTAAAATAAACATTTAAAACATATTTTTAGTTTACAAATAATTTATTTTAAAAGAAAAATAAACAATTAATGTCTTAAAAATTCTTATAGGATGGATGTCAAACTAATATGAACCTTGTAGCAGTTGACCTCGTTAGAATATCGTCATGGATATTATTACAATTGTTATCGTTGTTATTTACACAGTTCTGACATATTTTTCTCAATAAAACCATATTTTCATGTGACAAAGCTATTTTTACTTTCTTAAATAAAAGCATTCTCGACCTACTCCGACAAGTCTCGTAATAATTGGCGCCCAAACGTGTAGGGCCAGAGAACGCTAAATTCCTGGAAGTAAAATTGTATTTTCGTTATCCTACTCTTTACGTGTTTCACACAACTAGCTGCGTCTTCTGATAATCAGCATTCACTACAAGTTTAGTGCAAGTGTTAAACATGCCTCCAAAGGTAGATAAATCGGAACCGGTAGCTTCAGTGCAAGCTCCAGCTTCAGTCACATTGACGAACGAACAATTTCAGGAACTGATGAAACAAATCTAAATTGTTCATTTATTGAGAAGACAATGGAAATTCGATTAGCAGATGGAAAGCTCAGGCAAGTCCTTGCAAAAATCTTCACCATTGACATAATTGTGTGTAAACGTGCAGTAAAAACTAATTTAGTAGCAATACCTGAGTTCACTGAATGTCATACGTTACTTGGCATTGATTTTATTCAGAAAGCGCGCATGGTTTTAAACTTTCCGAATAACGAGTGGTACTTTTCTGATAATGACAAACAGCGTTACAAATTTTTGACAGAAGATGTTACAATTGCTATTCCAGTCCACTGCGTGCAGCCTACCGAGTTATTGCTGAAGGAAACGGAAGGGAGACATTTAACTGATTCTCAACGACAACAGGTGAATTCTCTATTGAACGAAAATGCTGATTTATTTTCTGAAAGTGTAGAACCGACACCATTCGCCGAACATGTCATTAAACTCACTGATGACATGCCAATTGCTTCACCGGCCTACCGAATGACATCTGAGAAAAGGAAAATTTTAGAAGCTGAGATTGAAAAAATGCTTTCAAGTGATACGATAGAGGAATGTGAATCTGCATACGCATCTCCTGTAGTTATGGTTCCGAAGAAAGACGGAAACCTCCGCGTATGTATAGATTACAGGAAACTTAATGCAATCACAGTCCCAGATCGCTACCCTTTGCCCCGTGTGGATGACTTGCTCCATGCAACCAAGAAGAGTACATTTATGTCAACGTTGGATCTTCGTGCTGGTTACTGGCAGGTGGCTGTCAGACCAGAAGACAGAGACAAAACTGCTTTCATCACTCCTTTCGGGTGCTACAGATTTAAACGCATGCCATTTGGTCTACGTAACGCTCCGTCTACATTTCAACGATTGATTGATCGTCTTCGCACTGGTTTGCGTGATGTCACAGTCTTGGCATACCTCGACGACTTGATTGTCATATCTTCGTCGTTTGAAGAGCACATCGCTGACTTAAGGCAAGTATTTAAACGCCTTAGTCTATTTAAATTACATGCCAATCGTTCTAAATGCGTATTTGTTTGCTCCGAGGTAAAGTACTTAGGCCATGTCATAACGCCTAATGGTATATTACCTGACCCGAATAAAGTTATTGCGGTTACCGAGATGTCAAAACCGAAGAATGTCAAACAGCTCCTGACGTTCATCCAGACTGCATCATAGTTCAGGAAATTTATTCCTGGATACGCTGATGTCGCTAAACCACTCACAAATCTAACAAGAAAGACATCTGTGTGGTCATGGGGACCCGAACAAACAGAAGCTTTTGAAAAAATTAAAACTCTTCTGACGACAGCGCCCGTATTGCGCCAAGCGGATCCTTCACAAATATTCATTCTTCGTACTGACGCTAGTTCCTACGCCATCGGCGCAGCTTTACTCCAGGGGGAGCCAAATGATGAACGTCCCGTAGAATATGCCAGTCGACTATTAACCTCAGCTGAGCGTAATTACAGCACCACTGAGCGTGAGGCCTTGGCAGTAGTGTGGGCTACTGTAAAGTTCCGTGGATACATAGAAACGTCACAGATTCGCGTCGTGAGTGATCATCAGCCTCTTAGATGGCTGATGTCTCTAAAATCACCGAATGGTAGACTTGCCAGGTGGGCCCTTTCATTACAATCTTATAATTTAAATATTGAATACACTCCGGGGAAAAGTAACGTACTCGCAGATACCTTGTCTCGCCCCCCAGTGTCGGATGAGATAATGAATGTCTGTACAGTGAGTGCTGACTTACCCGTTGCCCAAGCTGAAGATACCCGAGCTCAACAATTGTCTGACATGGAATTGGATAAAATTATCAAATCCTTAGAATCTTCAAATGAAATTCAAGATGCAACAAGATGGTCTGAACGTGGTTATTTTATGTTAAATGGAATCCTGTTTCGTTACCCTTGCGACGGCGATGAAGATGAAGCTCAAGAAGTCGTACCGAAGACTAAAATTTCAAAAATTTTATACGAATACCACGATTCTCCTTTGGCAGGACATTACGGCATAGAGAAAACCTTGAAGAAAATTCGACAAAGATATTATTGGACTGGAATGAGGCGCACAGTTACCGAACACATCAAAGGATGCACCGAATGTCAACGTTTCAAACCAACAAATCTCAAACCTGCCGGATTACTTCAAACTCCGGTGCAAAATCGAAGATTCGAGGTATTAGCTATTGATCTTTTTGGTCCACTACCTGAAACAGAATGTGGACACCGTTGGATATTTGTTATTGAAGATACATCTACGCGATGGATCGAACTGCTTCCATTGAAGACTGCTACTGCAGAAGCATGTGCACGAAGCTTAATTGATGAAGTAATTTTGCGATATGGAACTCCGAGACGAATAATAAGCGATAATGGGACCCAATTCGTAAGCGAAGTTATGCAGTTGGTTGCATATTGTCTTGGTTTTCGACAGAATCTTATCCCATCTTATCACCCGGAAGCAAATCCTGTAGAACGCAGGAATCGTGATCTGAAAACGCAACTGGCAATTTTGACAAGTAATTGTCACAAACAATGGATAAATTATCTGCCAAGCATAAGATTTGCAATGAATACTACGGAAAATGTTAGCACAGGTCATACCCCCGCCTATCTTTGTTTTGGAAAAGAAATGCGTACCCCCGATGACGTTCAAAGAGATTTAAGAGGAATTGTTGAAAATTCTCCATTTGTCCCGCAAATCACGCCGTATCTTCGCATATTTACACGTAAATTGACTGAAACGAGAGAGTTGTCAGAGAAGCAACAGGACCGTAAAAAAGAATACACTGATGCCAAGCGACGACAAGGACCGACGTACAAGGTTGGCGATAAAGTCCTAGTTGAAATTCATGCGCTGAGTAACGCTCAACAAGCGTATACGTCAAAATTTGCACCACGACGTGATGGCCCATACATAATTTATAAACAAGTGTCATCTACTTCGTATCAAATAGTTGCTCCTAACAATCCTAAGACTGTTTTAGGTGTATATCATGTATCCTCCTTAACTCCATTTGTTAAATGTTCCTGGGCATCAGATCCAGAACCTATTCGCCCTCTTCGACGAAGAGGACGCCCCAAGAAGAAGCCCTAAACCCGAGTATCTTCTTGTCTGGCACACGAGGTCGTATGTGCCATCCAAAGGGGGAGGATGTAGCAGTTGACCTCGTTAGAATATCGTCATGGATATTATTACAATTGTTATCGTTGTTATTTACACAGTTCTGACATATTTTTCTCAATAAAACCATATTTTCATGTGACAAAGCTATTTTTACTTTCTTAAATAAAAGCATTCTCGACCTACTCCGACAAGTCTCGTAATAACCTTAAGTAAATATAATTTAAGATTTAATATCGCATACAAAACCGTATTACAACTGCAAAAAAACATGATAGTTTTTTAAGTTTTTTTCAAAATCTAGAAAGTATTTGATAAAATCTTTCAAATAAAAGATAAATATTATTTAATTCCCTACAGCTTTTGGTTGAAACATTTTTCTCTACAACCCTTAACTTCGGAGATACGAGAAACCACCCTTAAAGTGAAATATCTACCCTACTAATGCAAAATTTGGGGTCGTCCGCGGATTTCGCATCGAATATGACGCCGTAGAACATGCATGCAAAATTTCAGCGAAATAGCATATATCGGTACAAATTAGGTGTTTAAAATCCATGGACTATAGCCTTACCATCTTATTTCCTTCTAAATTAAAGTATCTCCGATCGCGCTGAAATTTTGCATGCATGTTCTAGGGCTTTATATTCGATGCGAAACCGGGAACGAGGCCAAAATATTCATTAGTAGGGTAGATATTTCACTTTAAGGGTGGTTTTCTGTATCTCCGAAGTTAAGGGTTGTAGAGAAAAAAGTTTCAACCAAAAGCTGTAGAGAATAAAATAATAAGCTACTTTTATTTGAAACATTTCATTAAAAAACCTCATAGTTTTGAAAAAAATTCAAAAAACTATTGCTTTATTATGAAGCTCTGTTTCTGTATTGTATTCGATTTTTTATCTAATGTTACATGTATCTAGGGTCCACTTTAGTTTAACATTCATCCTATTGTGATTAATAAAATATTAATTAGAAATTTACGCAAAAACTATGGCTTAATTAATTTTTTCAGTAGAATTTTCGAAATCGACGATATCGAATTAGGGAGATAACATTGTTATCTCAATTTTTATTATTTTTTATTATTAATAACCCTTCGATTTTGCTGAAATTTTTTATTAAGCTTTTAGGACCTCAGGTTAAATGTATATTTTATGAAAATCTTCTAAATATTAATTAGTATAAAAGATAATTCACTTTAAGGGTAGTTTTTTGTATCTCCGAAATTAAGACTTGAATAGAAAATAGTTTCAACCAAAAGATGTAGAGAAAAATGCAAGAAACAATTCTTATTTGAAAAATTTCTTCAAATAACGTCTAGTTTTGGCATAAATCGCTAAATTATGAATGTGATTTTTAGTTCAGCTTTGTGTCACACAAAGTGGTGATGCCACTGAAATTACTATTGTCAGATTTTGTTGTGTGATTACGGTGGCGTCACCACTTTATGTGTCGATAATTGGAACTAACAATAACGTTAAAATATTAGCAATTTCCATCGAAACTAGACTTTATTTGAAAGATTCTTTCAAATAAAAGTTGTTTTCTTTTTTATTCTCTACAGCTTTTGGTTGAAACTTTTTTCCCTACAATCCTTAACTTCGGAGATATAAAAAAACACCCTTAGAGTTAATTATCTTTCATACTAATGAAAATTTAGGAGATTTTCATTAAATATACATTTAGCCTGAGGTCCTAGAAGCTTAATAAAAATTTTCAGCGAAATCGAAGCTTTATTATATGTAAAAAATAATAAAAATTGAGATAACAATGTTATCTCCCTAATACGATATCGTTGAATTAGAAAATTCTAGTTAAAAATTATTTGGGCCTTAGTTTTTGGGTAAATTACTAATTAATGTTTTAAAAATTCTTATAGGGTGGATGTCAAACTAATATGAACCTTAAGTAAATATAATTTAAGATTTAATATTGGTATTTTCAAATTGAATACAAGGTATAGTCATTTTATATTTAAATTAAATATATATATTGAGATAAATAAACCTATTCACAACATTTCCTACATTTTTAAATATGTTATAAAATCAATAAATATCAATAAAATATAAACAATTATAACTTAATCTAATGCTAAATATCCTCCAGAGTCCATATTTACAACAATTGACATAATAAAGTAAATAGTTATTAAAATATTAACAAAATAAAATATTCCAATCTGACAGCAAATCAGCCATTTTTAAATATGTTATAAAATGAATAAGTATCAATAAAATATAAATAATTATAACTTAAACTAATGCTAAATATCCCCAAGAGTCCATATTTGCAACAATTGATTCAATAAAGACAATAGTAATTAAAATATTAACAAAATAATATATTCCAAACTGACAGCTTGTCAGCCATTTTTAAATATGTTATAAAATGAATAAATATCAATAAAATATAAATAATTATAACTTAATCTAATGCTAAATATCCTCAAGAGTTCATATTTGCAACAATTGATGCAATAAAGTAAATAATAAATAAAATATTAACAAAATAAAATATTCCAATTTGGTAGCTTGTCAGCCATTTTTAAATATGTTATAAAACCAATAAATATCAATAAAATATAAATAATTATAACTTAATCTAATGCTAAATATCCCCAAGAGTCCATATTTGCAACAATTGATGCACTGAAGTAAACAGTAATTAAAATATTAACAAAATAAAATATTCCAATCGGCCATTTTTAAATATGTTATAAAACCAATAAATATCTATAAAATTTGATTAAAAATACCTTAATCTAATGCTAAATATCCTGTCGAGTTCGTATTTTTAACAATTGAAGCAATATGTCAAATAGTTTTGGAGATTTTAACATAATTAATGTGGTTATGGTAATATACAAACAAACGAACTTAAACTAAATTGTTGAACTTGAAGATAAAACATCAGGGGACGTGTCCAGGTGTGAAGAGGACGCAGAAGAAGATTACAAGCGCAGAGATGCGGCAGGAAAGCTGTCCGAATTGATTTTGAAGCTTCCTAAATAAACACACAGAGATATCTTGTATTAGAACCTAACTTGATACGAAAGTGAACCTTAAGTACATGTCACGTAAGATGCAATATCGCATACAACACTGTAAGCGGGCGTCAGATGGGGTAAACAGTTTTTAGTTATTATTTCAAAATTCAGACGTTATTTAATAAAATGTTTCATATAAGAGTTGCCTATTTTTTCATTCTCTACAACTTTTGTTTGAACCTTTTTCCTGTACAACCCCTAACTTCGGAGATACAAAAAACCACCCTTAAAGTTAAATAACATTTGTACTAATTAAAAATCGGGGGTCGTCCGCGAGCTCCGCACTTAGTATTTAGCCCTAGAAGCTGCATGCAAAATTTCAGCGCGATGGGAAATAGTTTAAAAATTAGTCGAAAAAAGTGGCAAGGGGTTAACCTTTGGTTTTGAAAAGCCTAATTAATGACGATATATTCGATTTAGCTGCAATTTTGCATGCAGCTTCTAGGGCTAAATACTGAGTGCGGCGCCCACGGACGACCCCCAATTTTCAATTAGTACAAAAGTTATATCACTTTAAAGGGGGTTGTTTGTATCTCCGAAGTTAGGGGTTGTACAGAAAAAAGGTTCAAACACAACCTGTAGATAATATTAATATAAGGATATTTTATATGAAACTTTTTTCGATTCAACCCTTAAATAAAGAAATATTTACTAATTAATGCATCATGCAAATGTACAATTATTTCGAATATGAAATGCCCAATCAAAAAATACTTTAATTAAAGTCTGCAGGAAATAATGAAATAAAAATCTTTTATTAAAACATTTATTTGATTTGGGTTAAAAAAAAATTCACCGCAAAAATCGTACTCACCTGATCGGCCATCGAAGCTACCGGTGTCCGGCATTTATCAGCATGAATCTGCGGGGTTCTGCACTCCCGATACTTAACTTGATCAATACTTTTGGACAGGCGCAATGGTGACTATTTTTCTGTTCTTGTCCTTTCTTTGAAAATATCTAAAATATAGATAATACTATAAATAAATATGACATTTTCTAATATTAGATGTAATCTAAGGCCCAAATATTCAATATTTAAACTGATAGCATCAATAGTTTCTGAGATAAAAACAAATTAAAATATTCCAGTTTGACAGCAAGGCGTGCAATTTTACAAATGTCATTAAACTAATAAATATGAACAAATTATGAATAAATCTAACATTTCCTAATACTAAATATGCTACAGGGTCTATATTTGTAACATTTGACGAAGTAACATAAACAACTATTAGCTTTTAGCCAAATGAAAAATTTCAATTTGACAGCTAGGCGTGTATCTTTAGATATGTCATTAAACCAATAAATATTTATAAATATAAATAAATCTAACATTACCTGCTGCTAAATGTGCTGCCAGAGCTATATTTACCATATTTGCAGCATGTCCTGCTCTCATATCAGCAGAAGACTTTAATGATTTGTCAACAAACACCATTTTAAATATATCATCTAATGAAATTGGTTCTGAAGTCCTGGTAACTAGTTTCGTTTTCTAGAATCAGCAAATATTTCCGAATGTGGAGGACACGACATACTCATGCTTGTAAATCTAAAAACTAAACAGAAATCAGTGAGAGAAATGTTCAATTGCAGTAAGAGTTGTAAAATATGTAAATACTTACAGAAAACCTAAAAATAAAATATTGTCAACATTTGCTCCAGTTTCTAAATACTCTTAATAACCCCTGAAACATAATTTCACCCTTAAAATTAATAAAAAAAGATCGAAAATACTTAAAACATCACACATCTGTCAATGACATTTCTTTAATTAAATTAGGTTATAAATGAGTTCATTGTTTATATCAAGAGATGGCTCTGAAAGCATGGAGCAAATACGATACATAAATTATTTTGTAAAATAAACATTTAAAACATATTTTTAGTTTACAAATAATTTATTTTAAAAGAAAAATAAACAATTAATGTCTTAAAAATTCTTATAGGATGGATGTCAAACTAATATGAACCTTAAGTAAATATAATTTAAGATTTAATATCGCATACAAAACCGTATTACAACTGCAAAAAAACATGATAGTTTTTTAAGTTTTTTTCAAAATCTAGAAAGTATTTGATAAAATCTTTCAAATAAAAGATAAATATTATTTAATTCCCTACAGCTTTTGGTTGAAACATTTTTCTCTACAACCCTTAACTTCGGAGATACGAGAAACCACCCTTAAAGTGAAATATCTACCCTACTAATGCAAAATTTGGGGTCGTCCGCGGATTTCGCATCGAATATGACGCCGTAGAACATGCATGCAAAATTTCAGCGAAATAGCATATATCGGTACAAATTAGGTGTTTAAAATCCATGGACCTTACCATCTTATTTCCTTCTAAATTAAAGTATCTCCGATCGCGCTGAAATTTTGCATGCATGTTCTAGGGCTTTATATTCGATGCGGAACCGGGAACGAGGCCAAAATATTCATTAGTAGGGTAGATATTTCACTTTAAGGGTGGTTTTCTGTATCTCCGAAGTTAAGGGTTGTAGAGAAAAAAGTTTCAACCAAAAGCTGTAGAGAATAAAATAATAAGCTACTTTTATTTGAAACATTTCATTAAAAAACCTCATAGTTTTGAAAAAAATTCAAAAAACTATTGCATTATTATGAAGCTCTGTTTCTGTATTGTATTCGATTTTTTATCTAATGTTACATGTATTTAGGGTCCACTTTAGTTTGACATTCATCCTATTGTGATTAATAAAATATTAATTAGAAATTTACGCAAAAACTATGGCTTAATTAATTTTTTCAGTAGAATTTTCGAAATCGACGATATCGAATTAGGGAGATAACATTGTTATCTCAATTTTTATTATTTTTTATTATTAATAACCCTTCGATTTTGCTTAAATTTTTTATTAAGCTTTTAGGACCTCAGGTTAAATGTATATTTTATGAAAATCTCCTAAATTTTTATTAGTATAAAAGATAATTCACTTTAAGGGTAGTTTTTTGTATCTCCGAAATTAAGACTTGAATAGAAAATAGTTTCAACCAAAAGATGTAGAGAAAAATGCAAGAAACAATTCTTATTTGAAAAATTTCTTCAAATAACGTCTAGTTTTGGCATAAATCGCTAAATTATGAATGTGATTTTTAGTTCAGCTTTGTGTCACACAAAGTGGTGACGCCACTGAAATTACTATTGTCAGATTTTGTTGTGTGATTACGGTGGCGTCACCACTTTATGTGTCGATAATTGGAACTAACAATAACGTTAAAATATTAGCAATTTCCATCGAAACTAGACTTTATTTGAAAGATTCTTTCAAATAAAAGTTGTTTTCTTTTTTATTCTCTACAGCTTTTGGTTGAAACTTTTTTCCCTACAATCCTTAACTTCGGAGATATAAAAAAACACCCTTAGAGTTAATTATCTTTCATACTAATGAAAATTTAGGAGATTTTCATTAAATATACATTTAGCCTGAGGTCCTAGAAGCTTAATAAAAATTTTCAGCGAAATCGAAGCTTTATTATATGTAAAAAATAATAAAAATTGAGATAACAATGTTATCTCCCTAATACGATATCGTTGAATTAGAAAATTCTAGTTAAAAATTATTTGGGCCTTAGTTTTTGGGTAAATTACTAATTAATGTTTTAAAAATTCTTATAGGATGGATGTCAAACTAATATGAACCTTAAGTAAATATAATTTAAGATTTAATATTGGTATTTTCAAATTGAATACAAGGTATAGTCATTTTATATTTAAATTAAATATATATATTGAGATAAATAAACATATTCACAACATTTCCTACATTTTTAAATATGTTATAAAATCAATAAATATCAATAAAATATAAACAATTATAACTTAATCTAATGCTAAATATCCTCCAGAGTCCATATTTACAACAATTGACATAATAAAGTAAATAGTTATTAAAATATTAACAAAATAAAATATTCCAATCTGACAGCAAATCAGCCATTTTTAAATATGTTATAAAATGAATAAGTATCAATAAAATATAAATAATTATAACTTAAACTAATGCTAAATATCCCCAAGAGTCCATATTTGCAACAATTGATTCAATAAAGACAATAGTAATTAAAATATTAACAAAATAATATATTCCAAACTGACAGCTTGTCAGCCATTTTTAAATATGTTATAAAATGAATAAATATCAATAAAATATAAATAATTATAACTTAATCTAATGCTAAATATCCTCAAGAGTTCATATTTGCAACAATTGATGCAATAAAGTAAATAATAAATAAAATATTAACAAAATAAAATATTCCAATTTGGTAGCTTGTCAGCCATTTTTAAATATGTTATAAAACCAATAAATATCAATAAAATATAAATAATTATAACTTAATCTAATGCTAAATATCCCCAAGAGTCCATATTTGCAACAATTGATGCACTGAAGTAAACAGTAATTAAAATATTAACAAAATAAAATATTCCAATCGGCCATTTTTAAATATGTTATAAAACCAATAAATATCTATAAAATTTGATTAAAAATACCTTAATCTAATGCTAAATATCCTGTCGAGTTCGTATTTTTAACAATTGAAGCAATATGTCAAATAGTTTTGGAGATTTTAACATAATTAATGTGGTTATGGTAATATACAAACAAACGAACTTAAACTAAATTGTTGAACTTGAAGATAAAACATCAGGGGACGTGTCCAGGTGTGAAGAGGACGCAGAAGAAGATTCCAAGCGCAGAGATGCGGCAGGAAAGCTGTCCGAGTTGATTTTGAAGCTTCCTAAATAAACACACAGAGATATCTTGTATTAGAACCTAACTTGATACGAAAGTGAACCTTAAGTACATGTCACGTAAGATGCAATATCGCATACAACACTGTAAGCGGGCGTCAGATGGGGTAAACAGTTTTTAGTTATTATTTCAAAATTCAGACGTTATTTAATAAAATGTTTCATATAAGAGTTGCCTATTTTTTCATTCTCTACAACTTTTGTTTGAACCTTTTTCCTGTACAACCCCTAACTTCGGAGATACAAAAAACCACCCTTAAAGTTAAATAACATTTGTACTAATTAAAAATCGGGGGTCGTCCGCGAGCTCCGCACTTAGTATTTAGCCCTAGAAGCTGCATGCAAAATTTCAGCGCGATGGGAAATAGTTTAAAAATTAGTCGAAAAAAGTGGCAAGGGGTTAACCTTTGGTTTTGAAAAGCCTAATTAATGACGATATATTCGATTTAGCTGCAATTTTGCATGCAGCTTCTAGGGCTAAATACTGAGTGCGGCGCCCACGGACGACCCCCAATTTTCAATTAGTACAAAAGTTATATCACTTTAAAGGGGGTTGTTTGTATCTCCGAAGTTAGGGGTTGTACAGAAAAAAGGTTCAAACACAACCTGTAGATAATATTAATATAAGGATATTTTATATGAAACTTTTTTCGATTCAACCCTTAAATAAAGAAATATTTACTAATTAATGCATCATGCAAATGTACAATTATTTCGAATATGAAATGCCCAATCAAAAAATACTTTAATTAAAGTCTGCAGGAAATAATGAAATAAAAATCTTTTATTAAAACATTTATTTGATTTGGGTTAAAAAAAAATTCACCGCAAAAATCGTACTCACCTGATCGGCCATCGAAGCTACCGGTGTCCGGCATTTATCAGCATGAATCTGCGGGGTTCTGCACTCCCGATACTTAACTTGATCAATACTTTTGGACAGGCGCAATGGTGACTATTTTTCTGTTCTTGTCCTTTCTTTGAAAATATCTAAAATATAGATAATACTATAAATAAATATGACATTTTCTAATATTAGATGTAATCTAAGGCCCAAATATTCAATATTTAAACTGATAGCATCAATAGTTTCTGAGATAAAAACAAATTAAAATATTCCAGTTTGACAGCAAGGCGTGCAATTTTACAAATGTCATTAAACTAATAAATATGAACAAATTATGAATAAATCTAACATTTCCTAATACTAAATATGCTACAGGGTCTATATTTGTAACATTTGACGAAGTAACATAAACAACTATTAGCTTTTAGCCAAATGAAAAATTTCAATTTGACAGCTAGGCGTGTATCTTTAGATATGTCATTAAACCAATAAATATTTATAAATATAAATAAATCTAACATTACCTGCTGCTAAATGTGCTGCCAGAGCTATATTTACCATATTTGCAGCATGTCCTGCTCTCATATCAGCAGAAGACTTTAATGATTTGTCAACAAACACCATTTTAAATATATCATCTAATGAAATTGGTTCTGAAGTCCTGGTAACTAGTTTCGTTTTCTAGAATCAGCAAATATTTCCGAATGTGGAGGACACGACATACTCATGCTTGTAAATCTAAAAACTAAACAGAAATCAGTGAGAGAAATGTTCAATTGCAGTAAGAGTTGTAAAATATGTAAATACTTACAGAAAACCTAAAAATAAAATATTGTCAACATTTGCTCCAGTTTCTAAATACTCTTAATAACCCCTGAAACATAATTTCACCCTTAAAATTAATAAAAAAAGATCGAAAATACTTAAAACATCACACATCTGTCAATGACATTTCTTTAATTAAATTAGGTTATAAATGAGTTCATTGTTTATATCAAGAGATGGCTCTGAAAGCATGGAGCAAATACGATACATAAATTATTTTGTAAAATAAACATTTAAAACATATTTTTAGTTTACAAATAATTTATTTTAAAAGAAAAATAAACAATTAATGTCTTAAAAATTCTTATAGGATGGATGTCAAACTAATATGAACCTTAAGTAAATATAATTTAAGATTTAATATCGCATACAAAACCGTATTACAACTGCAAAAAAACATGATAGTTTTTTAAGTTTTTTTCAAAATCTAGAAAGTATTTGATAAAATCTTTCAAATAAAAGATAAATATTATTTAATTCCCTACAGCTTTTGGTTGAAACATTTTTCTCTACAACCCTTAACTTCGGAGATACGAGAAACCACCCTTAAAGTGAAATATCTACCCTACTAATGCAAAATTTGGGGTCGTCCGCGGATTTCGCATCGAATATGACGCCGTAGAACATGCATGCAAAATTTCAGCGAAATAGCATATATCGGTACAAATTAGGTGTTTAAAATCCATGGACTATAGCCTTACCATCTTATTTCCTTCTTTAATTAAAGTATCTCCGATCGCGCAGAAATTTTGCATGCATGTTCTAGGGCTTTATATTCGATGCGGAACCGGGAACGAGGCCAAAATATTCATTAGTAGGGTAGATATTTCACTTTAAGGGTGGTTTTCTGTATCTCCGAAGTTAAGGGTTGTAGAGAAAAAAGTTTCAACCAAAAGCTGTAGAGAATAAAATAATAAGCTACTTTTATTTGAAACATTTCATTAAAAAACCTCATAGTTTTGAAAAAAATTCAAAAAACTATTGCATTATTATGAAGCTCTGTTTCTGTATTGTATTCGATTTTTTATCTAATGTTACATGTATTTAGGGTCCACTTTAGTTTGACATTCATCCTATTGTGATTAATAAAATATTAATTAGAAATTTACGCAAAAACTATGGCTTAATTAATTTTTTCAGTAGAATTTTCGAAATCGACGATATCGAATTAGGGAGATAACATTGTTATCTCAATTTTTATTATTTTTTATTATTAATAACCCTTCGATTTTGCTGAAATTTTTTATTAAGCTTTTAGGACCTCAGGTTAAATGTATATTTTATGAAAATCTCCTAAATTTTTATTAGTATAAAAGATAATTCACTTTAAGGGTAGTTTTTTGTATCTCCGAAATTAAGACTTGAATAGAAAATAGTTTCAACCAAAAGATGTAGAGAAAAATGCAAGAAACAATTCTTATTTGAAAAATTTCTTCAAATAACGTCTAGTTTTGGCATAAATCGCTAAATTATGAATGTGATTTTTAGTTCAGCTTTGTGTCACACAAAGTGGTGACGCCACTGAAATTACTATTGTCAGATTTTGTTGTGTGATTACGGTGGCGTCACCACTTTATGTGTCGATAATTGGAACTAACAATAACGTTAAAATATTAGCAATTTCCATCGAAACTAGACTTTATTTGAAAGATTCTTTCAAATAAAAGTTGTTTTCTTTTTTATTCTCTACAGCTTTTGGTTGAAACTTTTTTCCCTACAATCCTTAACTTCGGAGATATAAAAAAACACCCTTAGAGTTAATTATCTTTCATACTAATGAAAATTTAGGAGATTTTCATTAAATATACATTTAGCCTGAGGTCCTAGAAGCTTAATAAAAATTTTCAGCGAAATCGAAGCTTTATTATATGTAAAAAATAATAAAAATTGAGATAACAATGTTATCTCCCTAATACGATATCGTTGAATTAGAAAATTCTAGTTAAAAATTATTTGGGCCTTAGTTTTTGGGTAAATTACTAATTAATGTTTTAAAAATTCTTATAGGATGGATGTCAAACTAATATGAACCTTAAGTAAATATAATTTAAGATTTAATATTGGTATTTTCAAATTGAATACAAGGTATAGTCATTTTATATTTAAATTAAATATATATATTGAGATAAATAAACATATTCACAACATTTCCTACATTTTTAAATATGTTATAAAATCAATAAATATCAATAAAATATAAACAATTATAACTTAATCTAATGCTAAATATCCTCCAGAGTCCATATTTACAACAATTGACATAATAAAGTAAATAGTTATTAAAATATTAACAAAATAAAATATTCCAATCTGACAGCAAATCAGCCATTTTTAAATATGTTATAAAATGAATAAGTATCAATAAAATATAAATAATTATAACTTAAACTAATGCTAAATATCCCCAAGAGTCCATATTTGCAACAATTGATTCAATAAAGACAATAGTAATTAAAATATTAACAAAATAATATATTCCAAACTGACAGCTTGTCAGCCATTTTTAAATATGTTATAAAATGAATAAATATCAATAAAATATAAATAATTATAACTTAATCTAATGCTAAATATCCTCAAGAGTTCATATTTGCAACAATTGATGCAATAAAGTAAATAATAAATAAAATATTAACAAAATAAAATATTCCAATTTGGTAGCTTGTCAGCCATTTTTAAATATGTTATAAAACCAATAAATATCAATAAAATATAAATAATTATAACTTAATCTAATGCTAAATATCCCCAAGAGTCCATATTTGCAACAATTGATGCACTGAAGTAAACAGTAATTAAAATATTAACAAAATAAAATATTCCAATCGGCCATTTTTAAATATGTTATAAAACCAATAAATATCTATAAAATTTGATTAAAAATACCTTAATCTAATGCTAAATATCCTGTCGAGTTCGTATTTTTAACAATTGAGGCAATATGTCAAATAGTTTTGGAGATTTTAACATAATTAATGTGGTTATGGTAATATACAAACAAACGAACTTAAACTAAATTGTTGAACTTGAAGATAAAACATCAGGGGACGTGTCCAGGTGTGAAGAGGACGCAGAAGAAGATTCCAAGCGCAGAGATGCGGCAGGAAAGCTGTCCGAGTTGATTTTGAAGCTTCCTAAATAAACACACAGAGATATCTTGTATTAGAACCTAACTTGATACGAAAGTGAACCTTAAGTACATGTCACGTAAGATGCAATATCGCATACAACACTGTAAGCGGGCGTCAGATGGGGTAAACAGTTTTTAGTTATTATTTCAAAATTCAGACGTTATTTAATAAAATGTTTCATATAAGAGTTGCTTATTTTTTCATTCTCTACAACTTTTGTTTGAACCTTTTTCCTGTACAACCCCTAACTTCGGAGATACAAAAAACCACCCTTAAAGTTAAATAACATTTGTACTAATTAAAAATCGGGGGTCGTCCGCGAGCTCCGCACTTAGTATTTAGCCCTAGAAGCTGCATGCAAAATTTCAGCGCGATGGGAAATAGTTTAAAAATTAGTCGAAAAAAGTGGCAAGGGGTTAACCTTTGGTTTTGAAAAGCCTAATTAATGACGATATATTCGATTTAGCTGCAATTTTGCATGCAGCTTCTAGGGCTAAATACTGAGTGCGGCGCCCACGGACGACCCCCAATTTTCAATTAGTACAAAAGTTATATCACTTTAAAGGGGGTTGTTTGTATCTCCGAAGTTAGGGGTTGTACAGAAAAAAGGTTCAAACACAACCTGTAGATAATATTAATATAAGGATATTTTATATGAAACTTTTTTCGATTCAACCCTTAAATAAAGAAATATTTACTAATTAATGCATCATGCAAATGTACAATTATTTCGAATATGAAATGCCCAATCAAAAAATACTTTAATTAAAGTCTGCAGGAAATAATGAAATAAAAATCTTTTATTAAAACATTTATTTGATTTGGGTTAAAAAAAAATTCACCGCAAAAATCGTACTCACCTGATCGGCCATCGAAGCTACCGGTGTCCGGCATTTATCAGCATGAATCTGCGGGGTTCTGCACTCCCGATACTTAACTTGATCAATACTTTTGGACAGGCGCAATGGTGACTATTTTTCTGTTCTTGTCCTTTCTTTGAAAATATCTAAAATATAGATAATACTATAAATAAATATGACATTTTCTAATATTAGATGTAATCTAAGGCCCAAATATTCAATATTTAAACTGATAGCATCAATAGTTTCTGAGATAAAAACAAATTAAAATATTCCAGTTTGACAGCAAGGCGTGCAATTTTACAAATGTCATTAAACTAATAAATATGAACAAATTATGAATAAATCTAACATTTCCTAATACTAAATATGCTACAGGGTCTATATTTGTAACATTTGACGAAGTAACATAAACAACTATTAGCTTTTAGCCAAATGAAAAATTTCAATTTGACAGCTAGGCGTGTATCTTTAGATATGTCATTAAACCAATAAATATTTATAAATATAAATAAATCTAACATTACCTGCTGCTAAATGTGCTGCCAGAGCTATATTTACCATATTTGCAGCATGTCCTGCTCTCATATCAGCAGAAGACTTTAATGATTTGTCAACAAACACCATTTTAAATATATCATCTAATGAAATTGGTTCTGAAGTCCTGGTAACTAGTTTCGTTTTCTAGAATCAGCAAATATTTCCGAATGTGGAGGACACGACATACTCATGCTTGTAAATCTAAAAACTAAACAGAAATCAGTGAGAGAAATGTTCAATTGCAGTAAGAGTTGTAAAATATGTAAATACTTACAGAAAACCTAAAAATAAAATATTGTCAACATTTGCTCCAGTTTCTAAATACTCTTAATAACCCCTGAAACATAATTTCACCCTTAAAATTAATAAAAAAAGATCGAAAATACTTAAAACATCACACATCTGTCAATGACATTTCTTTAATTAAATTAGGTTATAAATGAGTTCATTGTTTATATCAAGAGATGGCTCTGAAAGCATGGAGCAAATACGATACATAAATTATTTTGTAAAATAAACATTTAAAACATATTTTTAGTTTACAAATAATTTATTTTAAAAGAAAAATAAACAATTAATGTCTTAAAAATTCTTATAGGATGGATGTCAAACTAATATGAACCTTAAGTAAATATAATTTAAGATTTAATATCGCATACAAAACCGTATTACAACTGCAAAAAAACATGATAGTTTTTTAAGTTTTTTTCAAAATCTAGAAAGTATTTGATAAAATCTTTCAAATAAAAGATAAATATTATTTAATTCCCTACAGCTTTTGGTTGAAACATTTTTCTCTACAACCCTTAACTTCGGAGATACGAGAAACCACCCTTAAAGTGAAATATCTACCCTACTAATGCAAAATTTGGGGTCGTCCGCGGATTTCGCATCGAATATGACGCCGTAGAACATGCATGCAAAATTTCAGCGAAATAGCATATATCGGTACAAATTAGGTGTTTAAAATCCATGGACTATAGCCTTACCATCTTATTTCCTTCTAAATTAAAGTATCTCCGATCGCGCTGAAATTTTGCATGCATGTTCTAGGGCTTTATATTCGATGCGGAACCGGGAACGAGGCCAAAATATTCATTAGTAGGGTAGATATTTCACTTTAAGGGTGGTTTTCTGTATCTCCGAAGTTAAGGGTTGTAGAGAAAAAAGTTTCAACCAAAAGCTGTAGAGAATAAAATAATAAGCTACTTTTATTTGAAACATTTCATTAAAAAACCTCATAGTTTTGAAAAAAATTCAAAAAACTATTGCATTATTATGAAGCTCTGTTTCTGTATTGTATTCGATTTTTTATCTAATGTTACATGTATTTAGGGTCCACTTTAGTTTGACATTCATCCTATTGTGATTAATAAAATATTAATTAGAAATTTACGCAAAAACTATGGCTTAATTAATTTTTTCAGTAGAATTTTCGAAATCGACGATATCGAATTAGGGAGATAACATTGTTATCTCAATTTTTATTATTTTTTATTATTAATAACCCTTCGATTTTGCTGAAATTTTTTATTAAGCTTTTAGGACCTCAGGTTAAATGTATATTTTATGAAAATCTCCTAAATTTTTATTAGTATAAAAGATAATTCACTTTAAGGGTAGTTTTTTGTATCTCCGAAATTAAGACTTGAATAGAAAATAGTTTCAACCAAAAGATGTAGAGAAAAATGCAAGAAACAATTCTTATTTGAAAAATTTCTTCAAATAACGTCTAGTTTTGGCATAAATCGCTAAATTATGAATGTGATTTTTAGTTCAGCTTTGTGTCACACAAAGTGGTGACGCCACTGAAATTACTATTGTCAGATTTTGTTGTGTGATTACGGTGGCGTCACCACTTTATGTGTCGATAATTGGAACTAACAATAACGTTAAAATATTAGCAATTTCCATCGAAACTAGACTTTATTTGAAAGATTCTTTCAAATAAAAGTTGTTTTCTTTTTTATTCTCTACAGCTTTTGGTTGAAACTTTTTTCCCTACAATCCTTAACTTCGGAGATATAAAAAAACACCCTTAGAGTTAATTATCTTTCATACTAATGAAAATTTAGGAGATTTTCATTAAATATACATTTAGCCTGAGGTCCTAGAAGCTTAATAAAAATTTTCAGCGAAATCGAAGCTTTATTATATGTAAAAAATAATAAAAATTGAGATAACAATGTTATCTCCCTAATACGATATCGTTGAATTAGAAAATTCTAGTTAAAAATTATTTGGGCCTTAGTTTTTGGGTAAATTACTAATTAATGTTTTAAAAATTCTTATAGGATGGATGTCAAACTAATATGAACCTTAAGTAAATATAATTTAAGATTTAATATTGGTATTTTCAAATTGAATACAAGGTATAGTCATTTTATATTTAAATTAAATATATATATTGAGATAAATAAACATATTCACAACATTTCCTACATTTTTAAATATGTTATAAAATCAATAAATATCAATAAAATATAAACAATTATAACTTAATCTAATGCTAAATATCCTCCAGAGTCCATATTTACAACAATTGACATAATAAAGTAAATAGTTATTAAAATATTAACAAAATAAAATATTCCAATCTGACAGCAAATCAGCCATTTTTAAATATGTTATAAAATGAATAAGTATCAATAAAATATAAATAATTATAACTTAAACTAATGCTAAATATCCCCAAGAGTCCATATTTGCAACAATTGATTCAATAAAGACAATAGTAATTAAAATATTAACAAAATAATATATTCCAAACTGACAGCTTGTCAGCCATTTTTAAATATGTTATAAAATGAATAAATATCAATAAAATATAAATAATTATAACTTAATCTAATGCTAAATATCCTCAAGAGTTCATATTTGCAACAATTGATGCAATAAAGTAAATAATAAATAAAATATTAACAAAATAAAATATTCCAATTTGGTAGCTTGTCAGCCATTTTTAAATATGTTATAAAACCAATAAATATCAATAAAATATAAATAATTATAACTTAATCTAATGCTAAATATCCCCAAGAGTCCATATTTGCAACAATTGATGCACTGAAGTAAACAGTAATTAAAATATTAACAAAATAAAATATTCCAATCGGCCATTTTTAAATATGTTATAAAACCAATAAATATCTATAAAATTTGATTAAAAATACCTTAATCTAATGCTAAATATCCTGTCGAGTTCGTATTTTTAACAATTGAGGCAATATGTCAAATAGTTTTGGAGATTTTAACATAATTAATGTGGTTATGGTAATATACAAACAAACGAACTTAAACTAAATTGTTGAACTTGAAGATAAAACATCAGGGGACGTGTCCAGGTGTGAAGAGGACGCAGAAGAAGATTCCAAGCGCAGAGATGCGGCAGGAAAGCTGTCCGAGTTGATTTTGAAGCTTCCTAAATAAACACACAGAGATATCTTGTATTAGAACCTAACTTGATACGAAAGTGAACCTTAAGTACATGTCACGTAAGATGCAATATCGCATACAACACTGTAAGCGGGCGTCAGATGGGGTAAACAGTTTTTAGTTATTATTTCAAAATTCAGACGTTATTTAATAAAATGTTTCATATAAGAGTTGCTTATTTTTTCATTCTCTACAACTTTTGTTTGAACCTTTTTCCTGTACAACCCCTAACTTCGGAGATACAAAAAACCACCCTTAAAGTTAAATAACATTTGTACTAATTAAAAATCGGGGGTCGTCCGCGAGCTCCGCACTTAGTATTTAGCCCTAGAAGCTGCATGCAAAATTTCAGCGCGATGGGAAATAGTTTAAAAATTAGTCGAAAAAAGTGGCAAGGGGTTAACCTTTGGTTTTGAAAAGCCTAATTAATGACGATATATTCGATTTAGCTGCAATTTTGCATGCAGCTTCTAGGGCTAAATACTGAGTGCGGCGCCCACGGACGACCCCCAATTTTCAATTAGTACAAAAGTTATATCACTTTAAAGGGGGTTGTTTGTATCTCCGAAGTTAGGGGTTGTACAGAAAAAAGGTTCAAACACAACCTGTAGATAATATTAATATAAGGATATTTTATATGAAACTTTTTTCGATTCAACCCTTAAATAAAGAAATATTTACTAATTAATGCATCATGCAAATGTACAATTATTTCGAATATGAAATGCCCAATCAAAAAATACTTTAATTAAAGTCTGCAGGAAATAATGAAATAAAAATCTTTTATTAAAACATTTATTTGATTTGGGTTAAAAAAAAATTCACCGCAAAAATCGTACTCACCTGATCGGCCATCGAAGCTACCGGTGTCCGGCATTTATCAGCATGAATCTGCGGGGTTCTGCACTCCCGATACTTAACTTGATCAATACTTTTGGACAGGCGCAATGGTGACTATTTTTCTGTTCTTGTCCTTTCTTTGAAAATATCTAAAATATAGATAATACTATAAATAAATATGACATTTTCTAATATTAGATGTAATCTAAGGCCCAAATATTCAATATTTAAACTGATAGCATCAATAGTTTCTGAGATAAAAACAAATTAAAATATTCCAGTTTGACAGCAAGGCGTGCAATTTTACAAATGTCATTAAACTAATAAATATGAACAAATTATGAATAAATCTAACATTTCCTAATACTAAATATGCTACAGGGTCTATATTTGTAACATTTGACGAAGTAACATAAACAACTATTAGCTTTTAGCCAAATGAAAAATTTCAATTTGACAGCTAGGCGTGTATCTTTAGATATGTCATTAAACCAATAAATATTTATAAATATAAATAAATCTAACATTACCTGCTGCTAAATGTGCTGCCAGAGCTATATTTACCATATTTGCAGCATGTCCTGCTCTCATATCAGCAGAAGACTTTAATGATTTGTCAACAAACACCATTTTAAATATATCATCTAATGAAATTGGTTCTGAAGTCCTGGTAACTAGTTTCGTTTTCTAGAATCAGCAAATATTTCCGAATGTGGAGGACACGACATACTCATGCTTGTAAATCTAAAAACTAAACAGAAATCAGTGAGAGAAATGTTCAATTGCAGTAAGAGTTGTAAAATATGTAAATACTTACAGAAAACCTAAAAATAAAATATTGTCAACATTTGCTCCAGTTTCTAAATACTCTTAATAACCCCTGAAACATAATTTCACCCTTAAAATTAATAAAAAAAGATCGAAAATACTTAAAACATCACACATCTGTCAATGACATTTCTTTAATTAAATTAGGTTATAAATGAGTTCATTGTTTATATCAAGAGATGGCTCTGAAAGCATGGAGCAAATACGATACATAAATTATTTTGTAAAATAAACATTTAAAACATATTTTTAGTTTACAAATAATTTATTTTAAAAGAAAAATAAACAATTAATGTCTTAAAAATTCTTATAGGATGGATGTCAAACTAATATGAACCTTAAGTAAATATAATTTAAGATTTAATATCGCATACAAAACCGTATTACAACTGCAAAAAAACATGATAGTTTTTTAAGTTTTTTTCAAAATCTAGAAAGTATTTGATAAAATCTTTCAAATAAAAGATAAATATTATTTAATTCCCTACAGCTTTTGGTTGAAACATTTTTCTCTACAACCCTTAACTTCGGAGATACGAGAAACCACCCTTAAAGTGAAATATCTACCCTACTAATGCAAAATTTGGGGTCGTCCGCGGATTTCGCATCGAATATGACGCCGTAGAACATGCATGCAAAATTTCAGCGAAATAGCATATATCGGTACAAATTAGGTGTTTAAAATCCATGGACTATAGCCTTACCATCTTATTTCCTTCTTTAATTAAAGTATCTCCGATCGCGCAGAAATTTTGCATGCATGTTCTAGGGCTTTATATTCAATGCGGAACCGGGAACGAGGCCAAAATATTCATTAGTAGGGTAGATATTTCACTTTAAGGGTGGTTTTCTGTATCTCCGAAGTTAAGGGTTGTAGAGAAAAAAGTTTCAACCAAAAGCTGTAGAGAATAAAATAATAAGCTACTTTTATTTGAAACATTTCATTAAAAAACCTCATAGTTTTGAAAAAAATTCAAAAAACCATTGCTTTATTATGAAGCTCTGCTTCTGTATTGTATTCGATTTTTTATCTAATGTTACATGTATTTAGGGTCCACTTTAGTTTGACATTCATCCTATTGTGATTAATAAAATATTAATTAGAAATTTACGCAAAAACTATGGCTTAATTAATTTTTTCAGTAGAATTTTCGAAATCGACGATATCGAATTAGGGAGATAACATTGTTATCTCAATTTTTATTATTTTTTATTATTAATAACCCTTCGATTTTGCTGAAATTTTTTATTAAGCTTTTAGGACCTCAGGCTATATGTATATTTAATGAAAATCTCCTAAATTTTTATTAGTATAAAAGATAATTCACTTTAAGGGTAGTTTTTTGTATCTCCGAAATTAAGACTTGAATAGAAAATAGTTTCAACCAAAAGATGTAGAGAAAAATGCAAGAAACAATTCTTATTTGAAAAATTTCTTCAAATAACGTCTAGTTTTGGCATAAATCGCTAAATTATGAATGTGATTTTTAATTCAGCTTTGTGTCACACAAAGTGGTGACGCCACTGAAATTACTATTGTCAGATGTTGTGTGATTTCGGTGGCGTCACCACTTTATGTGTCGATAATTGGAACTAACAATAACGTTAAAATATTAGCAATTTCCATCGAAACTAGACTTTATTTGAAAGATTCTTTCAAATAAAAGTTGTTTCCTTTTTTATTCTCTACAGCTTTTGGTTGAAACTTTTTTCCCTACAATCCTTAACTTCGGAGATATAAAAAAACACCCTTAGAGTTAATTATCTTTTATACTAATGAAAATTTAGGAGATTTTCATTAAATATACATTTAGCCTGAGGTCCTAAAAGCTTAATAAAAATTTTCAGCGAAATCGAAGCTTTATTATATGTAAAAAATAATAAAAATTGAGATAACAATGTTATCTCCCTAATTCGATATCGTTGAATTAGAAAATTCTAGTTAAAAATTATTTGAGCCTTAGTTTTTGGGTAAATTACTAATTAATGTTTTAAAAATTCTTATAGGATGCTTGTCAAACTAATATGAACCTTAAGTAAATATAATTTAAGACTTAATATCGCATACAAAACCGTAACACAACTGCAAAAAAACATTATAGTTTTTTCAGTTTTTTTCAAAATCTAGAAAGTATTTGATAAAATCTTTCAAATAAAAGTTGTTTCTTTTTTTATTCTCTACAGCTTTTGGTTGAAACATTTTTCTCTACAACCCTTAACTTCGGAGATACGAGAAACCACCCTTAAAGTGAAATATCTACCCTACTAATGCAAAATTTGGGGTCGTCCGCGGATTTCGCATCGAATATGACGCCGTAGAACATGCATGCAAAATTTCAGCGAAATAGCATATATCGGTACAAATTAGGTGTTTAAAATCCATGGACTATAGCCTTACCATCTTATTTCCTTCTTTAATTAAAGTATCTCCGATCGCGCAGAAATTTTGCATGCATGTTCTAGGGCTTTATATTCGATGCGGAACCGGGAACGAGGCCAAAATATTCATTAGTAGGGTAGATATTTCACTTTAAGGGTGGTTTTCTGTATCTCCGAAGTTAAGGGTTGTAGAGAAAAAAGTTTCAACCAAAAGCTGTAGAGAATAAAATAATAAGCTACTTTTATTTGAAACATTTCATTAAAAAACCTCATAGTTTTGAAAAAAATTCAAAAAACCATTGCTTTATTATGAAGCTCTGCTTCTGTATTGTATTCGATTTTTTATCTAATGTTACATGTATTTAGGGTCCACTTTAGTTTGACATTCATCCTATTGTGATTAATAAAATATTAATTAGAAATTTACGCAAAAACTATGGCTTAATTAATTTTTTCAGTAGAATTTTCGAAATCGACGATATCGAATTAGGGAGATAACATTGTTATCTCAATTTTTATTATTTTTTATTATTAATAACCCTTCGATTTTGCTGAAATTTTTTATTAAGCTTTTAGGACCTCAGGCTATATGTATATTTAATGAAAATCTCCTAAATTTTTATTAGTATAAAAGATAATTCACTTTAAGGGTAGTTTTTTGTATCTCCGAAATTAAGACTTGAATAGAAAATAGTTTCAACCAAAAGATGTAGAGAAAAATGCAAGAAACAATTCTTATTTGAAAAATTTCTTCAAATAACGTCTAGTTTTGGCATAAATCGCTAAATTATGAATGTGATTTTTAGTTCAGCTTTGTGTCACACAAAGTGGTGACGCCACTGAAATTACTATTGTCAGATGTTGTGTGATTTCGGTGGCGTCACCACTTTATGTGTCGATAATTGGAACTAACAATAACGTTAAAATATTAGCAATTTCCATCGAAACTAGACTTTATTTGAAAGATTCTTTCAAATAAAAGTTGTTTCCTTTTTTATTCTCTACAGCTTTTGGTTGAAACTTTTTTCCCTACAATCCTTAACTTCGGAGATATAAAAAAACACCCTTAGAGTTAATTATCTTTTATACTAATGAAAATTTAGGAGATTTTCATTAAATATACATTTAGCCTGAGGTCCTAAAAGCTTAATAAAAATTTTCAGCGAAATCGAAGCTTTATTATATGTAAAAAATAATAAAAATTGAGATAACAATGTTATCTCCCTAATTCGATATCGTTGAATTAGATAATTCTAGTTAAAAATTATTTGAGCCTTAGTTTTTGGGTAAATTACTAATTAATGTTTTAAAAATTCTTATAGGATGCTTGTCAAACTAATATGAACCTTAAGTAAATATAATTTAAGACTTAATATCGCATACAAAACCGTAACACAACTGCAAAAAAACATGATAGTTTTTTTAGTTTTTTTCAAAATCTAGAAAGTATTTGATAAAATCTTTCAAATAAAAGTTGTTTCTTTTTTTATTCTCTACAGCTTTTGGTTGAAACATTTTTCTCTACAACCCTTAACTTCGGAGATACGAGAAACCACCCTTAAAGTGAAATATCTACCCTACTAATGCAAAATTTGGGGTCGTCCGCGGATTTCGCATCGAATATGACGCCGTAGAACATGCATGCAAAATTTCAGCGAAATAGCATATATCGGTACAAATTAGGTGTTTAAAATCCATGGACTATAGCCTTACCATCTTATTTCCTTCTTTAATTAAAGTATCTCCGATCGCGCAGAAATTTTGCATGCATGTTCTAGGGCTTTATATTCGATGCGGAACCGGGAACGAGGCCAAAATATTCATTAGTAGGGTAGATATTTCACTTTAAGGGTGGTTTTCTGTATCTCCGAAGTTAAGGGTTGTAGAGAAAAAAGTTTCAACCAAAAGCTGTAGAGAATAAAATAATAAGCTACTTTTATTTGAAACATTTCATTAAAAAACCTCATAGTTTTGAAAAAAATTCAAAAAACCATTGCTTTATTATGAAGCTCTGCTTCTGTATTGTATTCGATTTTTTATCTAATGTTACATGTATTTAGGGTCCACTTTAGTTTGACATTCATCCTATTGTGATTAATAAAATATTAATTAGAAATTTACGCAAAAACTATGGCTTAATTAATTTTTTCAGTAGAATTTTCGAAATCGACGATATCGAATTAGGGAGATAACATTGTTATCTCAATTTTTATTATTTTTTATTATTAATAACCCTTCGATTTTGCTGAAATTTTTTATTAAGCTTTTAGGACCTCAGGCTATATGTATATTTAATGAAAATCTCCTAAATTTTTATTAGTATAAAAGATAATTCACTTTAAGGGTAGTTTTTTGTATCTCCGAAATTAAGACTTGAATAGAAAATAGTTTCAACCAAAAGATGTAGAGAAAAATGCAAGAAACAATTCTTATTTGAAAAATTTCTTCAAATAACGTCTAGTTTTGGCATAAATCGCTAAATTATGAATGTGATTTTTAATTCAGCTTTGTGTCACACAAAGTGGTGACGCCACTGAAATTACTATTGTCAGATGTTGTGTGATTTCGGTGGCGTCACCACTTTATGTGTCGATAATTGGAACTAACAATAACGTTAAAATATTAGCAATTTCCATCGAAACTAGACTTTATTTGAAAGATTCTTTCAAATAAAAGTTGTTTCCTTTTTTATTCTCTACAGCTTTTGGTTGAAACTTTTTTCCCTACAATCCTTAACTTCGGAGATATAAAAAAACACCCTTAGAGTTAATTATCTTTTATACTAATGAAAATTTAGGAGATTTTCATTAAATATACATTTAGCCTGAGGTCCTAAAAGCTTAATAAAAATTTTCAGCGAAATCGAAGCTTTATTATATGTAAAAAATAATAAAAATTGAGATAACAATGTTATCTCCCTAATTCGATATCGTTGAATTAGAAAATTCTAGTTAAAAATTATTTGAGCCTTAGTTTTTGGGTAAATTACTAATTAATGTTTTAAAAATTCTTATAGGATGCTTGTCAAACTAATATGAACCTTAAGTAAATATAATTTAAGACTTAATATCGCATACAAAACCGTAACACAACTGCAAAAAAACATGATAGTTTTTTCAGTTTTTTTCAAAATCTAGAAAGTATTTGATAAAATCTTTCAAATAAAAGTTGTTTCTTTTTTTATTCTCTACAGCTTTTGGTTGAAACATTTTTCTCTACAACCCTTAACTTCGGAGATACGAGAAACCACCCTTAAAGTGAAATATCTACCCTACTAATGCAAAATTTGGGGTCGTCCGCGGATTTCGCATCGAATATGACGCCGTAGAACATGCATGCAAAATTTCAGCGAAATAGCATATATCGGTACTAATTAGGCGTTTCAAATCCATGGACTAACCCCTTACGATCTATTTTATCGTTAAATTAAAGTATCTCCGATCGCGCTGAAATTTTGCATACATGTTCTAGGGCTTTATATTCGATGCGGAACCGGGAACGAGGCCAAAATATTCATTAGTAGGGTAGATATTTCACTTTAAGGGTGGTTTTCTGTATCTCCGAAGTTGAGAGTTGTAGAGAAAAATGTTTCAACCAAAAGCTGTAGAGAATAAAATAATAAGCTACTTTTATTTGAAATATTTCATTAAAAAATCCCTGGGTTTTGAAATATAGGTTAAAAACTATTGTTTTTTTATGATGCTCTGTTCCTGTATTGCATTCGATTTTTTATCTAATGTTACATGTATTTAGGGTTCAATTTAGTTTCACATACTTCCTATTGTGATTAATAAAATATTAATTAGAAATTTACGCATAAACTATGGCTTAATTAATTTTTTCAGTAGAATTTTCGAAATCGACGATATCGAAATAGGGAGATAACATTGTTATCTCAATTTTGATTATTTTTTATTATTAATAAAGTTTCAAATTTTGTTGTGTGATTTCAGTGGCCTAATTAATTTAATTAATTAAATTTTCATTTTTTTGTGTATTTCGGTCGTTTTTCATTCTCACAGTTTAATGTCCGAAAAACGAAGTAGTCACAACCAATGCTGCATTTACACGACGTAGAAGAGCAGTCATATTTTGAACAGCACATCAGGCCATCTTAGATTAATTTTTATGTAACTTGTAGACACGAAATAAAAGAATATAATTTATTTTCAATTCATTTATTGGCATTTTAATAGTGTACAAGACAAACATTAAATATTACAAGTACATTTTAATACAATACATAGTAAATATTATTTTATTTTTGGGGAGATCTTCTAGTTGATGTGACCGACAGCTGGTGTCGGCTCCGGGGGACGGTGCTGGCTCTGAGGGACTCTGCTGGGTTGCAGACGATTCCAAGGCCGCGGACGCTCTATAAACATAAGGACAAAGTGTTACATCACAATTAAAAATAATTACAAACAAATTATTTTAAGGGTTGAAAAATATGTTATAAATGTGTTAGGATTTTTTTAAGGGAAGATAATTAATAAGACATGATTCATGAATTTTTTAACTAAATTAAACGTTGTTTCTTCTTTTATTCTCTACAGCTTTTGGTTGAAACTTTTTTCCCTACGACCCTTAATTTCGGAGATATAAAAGACCACCCTTAAAGTGAATTATCTATTATACTAATAAAATATACATTTAGCCTGAGGTCCTAGAACCAACAACCACACATTTTTGCATTATGTATATTTTATTATAAATCAAATTCATATAGTACAGTTTCAATTTGACCTAAGACTAAAAGAACTAATGAATATTGTCTCCTTATAATCTAATGCTAAAATCATGCAATCTGTTAGAAATAACAGACAATTCAAACGGACTATTTATGCCAAGCAGATGCGATGACTTCGCGCTAAGTTTATTTAATTATATCTCCCAAACAGTATGCGTTGAAACTATTGTTTTTGTATTTTGTTAAATATGTTCTTTTAGTTGTCATGCAGTTCAATAAATATTGTCTTATGTCATTGTAATCGGTGTGTTACTGTGTCTCGATCATCCCAAATATTTAACACAATCAAATGTTGGAAAAATCCTAAAATAATAAAATCAATCATTATAAAATAGTTATCTAAATCAGTACTTTTCACAATTTATATATTTTAAAATTAGCTGAGCCTGTTTCCATCACATATAAAAAACTAGTAACAAAGTTATTAAAATATATATTCCAATTTATTATTCGAAACTTGCAACTAATTTTAAACTACAACAATCTTGGAATCCTCTGTAAAATTTCAAATTACAACATGTGACAAATATATAAATAAGAGAATCACAGATTCTAGAGGCCACACGTTTTAGTCTACACAATAATTCATAATTTCCTGATTACAATAAATAGAAATAGTTGATATATTTGTAAAGAAAGTGATTTACTTATTATTTCTTTAGCGTTGATAACACTTTCTAGACGCAAATATACAAACTTGAGATGATACAGTGAGATCTAACCAAATAATATACAAAAATGTTTACAGATAAATGATGTGAAAATCTGGCATGTATTAAAAACGATCTTATCAAAAGTACTATCATATGTACTAACAGTTTAACAGTAGAATTCAGTAACTATTTACAACATCAAACACGATCTGCTCATAGAAAATCTTGTAAATTTATTATAACTATTCAATTAATGTAATGATATTGTCAAGGCACTATGAAAAGAATTTTCATTTTTTGACATATTTTCACTTACATAAAACATTCATATTAAACAGCAAGACATGCAATTATTATTTATTATTTGGCACTAAGAATTTATATTGTACTTTGTTTAAAATTTACTTTTAAAACATGATGAATTGAAATAATAAAGTCAAGTGAATTTTTATGTAAAATAACAAGACATCACGAGAGGACATCCTATAAAGTTTGTGCATTGCATGTGAATCCTACCATCTTGGTAAGTCCGGCATTGACACATTAAATTTCAGATTCAAGTTCAAAGTCATTAATCACAATCAATCGTCACTAAACACTCAAATATAGATGGCTTCAGAGTCCTTGTTGCTCTGATGTCCACCTTGACTGTTCCCTGCCGAGCCGGTCGCCGCATAAGCGTTTGGACTCGTGATATTCTCCGACCAGTCCGAGGTGCACGAGTGTGGAGAACTACTCGACCAATGTCCCGGACTCTCTGGACTCGGCGTCGGAAAGTTGTCCGGCGCCTGGAGTAAATACTGATAGTTGCTCTGCTGGTAGTGCTGTTGCGGAGCGAAGCTCATTCCCAGACCGTCAAGGCCGGTCTGAGCAAAGTCAAATCCCATCTGGAGATTCTGTGTAGGAGGAATGCCTGCGTGCTTTTGGTGTGTGGCAGCTCTCATGGCCGCTATGTGCGTTGGACTTGTTGGTAAACTCGGTCGTGTTTTTGCGGGCGATGGAGAATCGGTAAATGCTTGCGGGGATAACGATAAATTTGATTGGACTGAATGTGGAGGAGACTGGTCGGAATAAGGGGGACTGCATCTGTCTTTGTTGTACAAAAAGCTGTTCATGATAAGAAGGAAGATTATAACCGGCATAACCATGACTATCTAAATTAATGCTGTGTAAGTTTGAGATACTTTGAGCATTCTTGATGCAATCTTCATAGCTTGGAGGCTGTTTTGCGGTCATCATCCCACCGTCAAACCCTCCCATGGCCATTGCGTTTGAGTATAAACTCGCCGTATCATACGGACTTGGCAGATTAGTCAACGGACTTTCCACCGGACTGAGTGTACTCGTCATGGACTCGACACTTGTGGGAATTTCAGTCTGATGAACATTCCCTGTCACTTTCTTGTTGTTGGTCTTCTTGACACTTGGTTTCCTTCTGACCACAGTGCTTGCGCCTTCCACCTCGAGGCTGGTGGGATCCACCGGTGCGGTGATGGCCGCCTTGGGCCGTTTCTTTGACTTGGACTGCTTGGGCGCAGGCCCAATCACGGTGGGATGTGTGATCATCTGATGGTGGTGGTTCGGCGAAGTCATAAGCGAACCATTGGGGATGACGTTCACCATTTGTCGCGGGGGAGACGGTCCATGTGGTCTGCAATCTCTCGGTTAGCGAAGGTGTCGAGGAGAGCTTTGCACGCCTCGTAGGAACCTTTGCGGGCTGCTAAGAAGAGTGGAGTTTCATCCTAAATAAAAAAAAACAAATAGAGTTAGTGGAAACTTAGCAACTCTCAAATATGAACCACGAAGACTCGATTATGATTTGAATCATTTGTACATACCTTGTCATCTTGCGCTTCCCTGTTAGCGCCATGCGCCAACAAAATATTAACAGCATCGACATTATTAACCGCTGCAGCCCAATGCAACGCCGTTTTTCCCGAATTATCGGCCGCATTAATATCCGCATCCGCATTAATCAAAGTTATACGTCGTTCATGTCGTTCCATACATCAACGTAGGCACTAACACACCATTATAAACACTTAATCAAGTTTCTCTCTGAATACATTCACGTTTTGAGCAAAGATATCGATCTACGCAAATATGAAGGCCTTCTAAGACAGAAATTCACTAACTAGTAACACTACCCAAGTGTCACTCATTGATTGGAACCAAACTTTGCCCATCGATAAAACACAATAAAATATTAAACCCCCGATGAGGGTAAAAATCGATGGATATGAAATAGCCATGTAGTACATTTATTTTAATAGCAATAAAATAGTTTGAAAATTATTTATTACTTAGAAACCTAAACATACAAATCAAAAAACCATGTCAAATGTCAAGAATTGAATACATAACCAGTTCCGAGAGCGTCGCATTATCGGTTCCTGGGGTTCTGCAGAGTGCGATCGCTGAAGCGAATAGTGACATCCTGCACACGCATGTTACCCGTGAGGAACTGTTCCAAGGTATCCACTCCGGTTGGCAGACGGTCGAACGGGAAGCCCATGGGTCGGCGATCCGGGTATAAACGGTCCTTGATACCGCAGAAGGAGTAAGCATCATTGCATTGTCCTTCTATCGATTGTTCAACCTTGTCGTCCTCATAGTTAGAAATCATAACAAAGAGCTCGCATGGGTAGCCCTCTGGTGTGCCCTTGGGGATGAGCATGTGGTGTGGCCAGCCACATCCACAGAAGTTAAACTGTTGCTCTTGGGCACTATCCGCTGGTGGTCTTCCTGTATCCAAGTCCCTGAATGTTCTATTGAATGGAATTGTCACCGACGACTCGTCCGATCTCCTAGTGATGGTGTTCTGTCCTTGACGTAGTGGGACAGTGAATCGGTCAAGTTCTACCATCATTAATCTTTGATCTCGGAACAGCCAGCTTCTGCCGGACTCGTCGTTCTTGGGTGCGATGAAAATACGACAGGTGCCCATGCGTTGAGCTCCGGCGTTGTTTACTTGGATGCGGTAGGTGAATGGTTTGTGGTTCAAATGTGTGAAGCGTGCGAATACGGAGCCACGAGGTGCAAAGTCCATGCCACGTGATAAGTTTACGTCGGATTGCATCCACGAAGTTTCCAGTTGGTTTTGTTGGCCGCCTTCCACGTCGACGCTCACTTCCGTCACTTGTACTCCTTGGTAATTCAACTAGAGAAAAAAAATACTTGCATTAATTTAATTTCTCATATTTTGTTTAATTAAATTTGTATAAATGAATGAAACAGAATTAGAAAACTAACAGTGTATTTGAATTTATTTTATTACTATTTTCATCACATTAAAACTACTCCTAGACTTTTAAAAAAATTTGTATATTATGTGACTGATAATTATATTTATTTATGTCAATATCTGTATGTAGGTATCAATAGTTTGATATTTGCAATCAATAAAGTAAATTATTATTAATAAAATATCAAAATAAACACTTGTCTAAGTCTCACAAAATTCAGCCTCCAAGTCACCTTATGAGGGCATCGTCAGAGGCTGGCCAGCACAGTTGGTAACCATAGACGCGTTTGACTTTGTTGTTTTAAATTATTATTAACTTTAAATGTATTGATATTACTTACTTGTGGTCCTGTGTATGAAGGGAGGGTTAACTTGTGTTCTTGGAAGATGTCATCAACAAAAGCATGCCAGCGGTAGAAAATGGGATCTCTCATAGCTGTTGCAGAGTCTCCGATTACACCAATTTGTTCCTAAACAAAATAAAAAACAGTTATTTATATATCTAAACCGTAAAATAGCTTTTAATAAAGTGCAACACTTTTACAAATAATTATTTAAAAACTTTGTAGTAGCACGAAATTACTTTTGAACAAATATTAAGCATTTTATCCTTAGTATTTATCGATGATTCTAGCAATTTTTACGGACGTTGACAATAACAGTGGCCGATAAAATCATTTTGACATACATACATAACATCACCCTGTATCCCATTAAATGGGGTAGCACGAACCCGTCAACATTCTCATCCTGACACACGATACTCGATTCGACCACATTAACACTTCTCTCACAACCAAAATCCATCAACACGCAACAAACATTCATCAATTCGCTTCTGTACACCAGTTTCGTAAATCTTCACTTACGCCCACTTATCTAACAATGAATCTATCAAGAAATGAAGGCAGCATCGCCTGCGCTTGTTTAAAAATACATTTAACACAATTGCAGTTACACACTGTAAAAAACTGAAAATGAAGTAAATAATCATTTTGACAGCCTGACTGTTCAAATAAGATAAACTTTATGGACAGAATAGCGTATTTATATAATTTGAATTTAATTCCGAGAGGTAAGATATCGCAAATTATCGCTCGTGAATAATACTATAACGTTCTTACCAAATGTCTGCCATCAGGGTCATGGATGAATCCAATGAAAACATGTCCCATGTTGTGCAGATTTCCATAATAATCATTATTTGGAGATAATAAAGGAGCAGCTTCCAGCATATTTCCAAGAACATCAATTCCGTCAAATTCTCCCAGAGGTACAGTTTGCATGTTGGACTAAATATAAAATTAATTAAAATCATAGCAGATGTTTAGTTATTTGTTACTTACACTTCGATAGCTGGTAGAATGGATAGCCTCATAAATTCTTTGTCTCCATCTCTCGAGGTCGTCAATGTCTCCATAGAGCTGGTCAGCGTTACGGACGATGTTCTGCAAGGTTTGGTTCTGAACTCTTGCGGGCCATCCTGTGCGGGACACCAGGCTGTCCAATTTAGGGAAATAACCTTCTTTCAGTGGGTTGCGAAGATCCAGTAATCGTTCTACTCGAGACAGTTTGTTGCAAAGGCGCTCGGTGTTGTACCTTAAATCATTTTAAACATGTTTTATACAAAATAGGATAAGTAAATGCAGATATATAGATAGATAACAGTGTAGTTTTTAGGACGTATTTTATCTTGATCTAGCTCAGGTTTATCATCCAAAATAATGTAATTTATTAAACGATAAAATATGATAATTAAGAAAAATGAAATTAACAAATTAGCTAAACAAAAATTATATGTACTGAACAACCTTTATTGAATCACTTGATTAATTAGAGGCTGCATCATATTTTTTGCTTTGTAAACTTGGTTTAGATTTCGACCAATCAGAAGACATAAATGATTGGCCCTATCAAACTCTATGATCAATTCTGAATTGGAATGTACTATAAATTATATTTAAACACTGTCACAATTTTTTTATACCATGTAAATTTATCTTTATTTTGACGTTTTAATTTGTCAATTAAATTCAGAATGAAATATGTTCTATGCAACCACATAAAAAAACAAACTATAAGAAAATGAACAATCATTTTTAGTTTGATTATACCTTGTTTCCCAGTATTTGACTTTGTGATTGGCTAACAAAACATCAAAACAAGGACATTATAAAAGCAATCTAACACTGCTGTGTTAGTTTCAAAATTTCTGTTTATTTATTTATTTATTTATGTTACGCTGTACAACAGAAATTTAATCCCAATTACAGTACAGGGTCCGCACTTACCGAGCCGCAGTGTATTAGTTTTTATATAATTTTTTTAGCTTGAGTGCGATTCGAACTCGGGATCTCCGGATTCGAATTCCGTATCGCTATCCACACCACCGTACTGACGGTGTAATATTTGACATATTCGATTGTTGGTGTTTATGTAAATTTATTCTTTCTATTTAAAAATGAATTATGCACTAAGTACCATCAAAATATTTCAGATATGTTTCTTTGCTTGTATAGAGTATAAATAAATTTCAGTATAAAAATACAAATAACAAAAAATGTAAAATCTAACCTCGCTACGATCTGCTGATGCATGTAGTAGAACAACTCGCCTCTTCTGTCCTTCCGAACGACAGCTTCTCCGCCATCGAAGGGGTAGACAAGATGCCAGTGCCAGTGATGCAAGTTGATGCCAAGATCCTCACGGAAATATGCCAGACGATGCTCGGGCTCGGCGTCCGTGGCTGTGTAGTCCGGTGGGATGACAATGGGCATCCGCGAGCCCTCGGGCACGATACTAAGTTCCTCACGGGATTTCTGCAGCACGGTACCGTCCACAAACTTGTCGGGGAATGATGTCACCATTGATGGAACGTCCAGGTCCTTGGTGTCGGGTCGGTGAAGTAGTGCCACAGAGAACGCGTAATTGAACAGATATGGATTGATGCGCTCGCGAGCGTACACTGCTACGGACATTAATTCGTCGGGAGTGCCTACACCTGAAGAGAAATTAACACAATATTAATAGATGTAAAAGAATGATTCTAAACATAAAAATATGAGTGATTTATATCACAGGGATTATGAATAATAGTTATTTATGGTACAAGTGTGTTATATTACAAATAAGTCACGCAAGAAAAATGTGAAGTGACTTATTTGTAATAACACACGAGTGGCATACGAAATTTTATCCAACAACTACAATTAAAACATTAAAATATACATTTTGACACAATTGTCTACATTTCAAATAATATTCTAGTCAGGGGGATGTCACTTATATGGCATGTTATGTTACAGAGTTTTTAATTCGCCGTTGAGTTCATAGATGGCAGGACGGTAGTATTTTGGAACTCAGTCGGTAATGACAGAGAAAAATAATAAATAACCTAACCTAACCTAATGAAGTTTATTGCGTTTATTTTTTCTTTTTCTCTGATTCTAGTTAGCCATACTTTCTTGTTTTGTTGTTTAGGTTACTCAAATTTTTTAAATAATAAAGTTGAAAAAAGGTTGCAGCTGTAGTATTCGAAATGGAAGATGAGAATTTTATTCCCGAAATAATCATTAAGGAAGCGGAAGAAGCGGTTGTTGATATTTTACCAAAAAAGTCTAGAAGTTCCTATGAAAAAGAATTTCATATGTTTGAAGACTGGATGACAACTAGAAACGTCAAAGGTATGAATGAAAGTGTTTTTCATAGGAAGTTCTAGACTTTTTTTGGTAAAATATCAACAACCGCTTTTTCCGCTTCCTTAATGATTATTTCGGGAATAAAATTCTCATCTTCCATTTCGAATACTACAGCTGCAACCTTTTTTCAACTTTGTTATATTTAAACTCAACAGTGAGTTACAAGTCATAATTTATGCGTGACTTATGACTTATAACTCACGTGTGACTTATAAGCCACTTTACTAATCTAAAATGACAACAATAATGACTTTATAAGTAGTGGGTGTTGGATAAATAAATATATCGAGTTTATATTTTATTTTGCAGCGCTGCGCAACAGAAATTTAATCCGTCAATTGAGGGAAGAACATTTTACTTACCCGTGAAAAAAAATATATATTCCGAGCACGAAAAATAGGAATTAGATTATTTTGAAGAAAAAAAATGTTTGTCAGAATGGAAAATAAATAACATGAATGTTTTTTTGGTAAGAAATGTAATGTACGTACCAAGGAAGATTTCAATGAGTCTGCCTGCTAGTTTGCGGTGCTTGGGGATGAAAAGCGTGAAGTTTTCATAGCGGGTGAGGCCGCTTTCTATGTCGGAAATGTTAGGCACGGCGATTTGGTTAACGGTAATAGTCTTCTCTGCATCGGGTTTGAACCGGGACGCCAGCTGTACTGCGATCGGTCGAAAACGGCTTTGCTAAACAATTAATAAATTCAAATCAAAACACTAAATATTTAACAATTAAAAATAATAGTTTTCAATTTATTACTAGGTTCACTTAAATCAGTTCTGATAAATCACACCAGATCACTAATTGCACTGAACAAACAAATTAATTTTGTTTATTATTATTATTATTATTATGGGGTAGGTGGCTCAGTGGTGGATCTTGTGAACCCTGGTTCGACCCCACAGCCGACAAACAATTTTCACCAATTTAAATCTACCCCTGTGGCTTCCCCTCCACTAATATCTTTGGGGGCCGTGATTTGATGGCTAGTATCCGCACTTCACGCGAAGAAATATATAACTTACCGAGATCTGCTTAGGCAGAGTGACACACCCAGTAATGGGTAAAAGGTGTGATGATATATTAATTTATTTATATTATTGGTGATTTATATGTTTTTCAGTCTTTAAATGATAAAGGTTAAATTGTTTTAAAAAATATGTTATTAATATTAAGTAAAAAAATAATAAAAAGATATATCATCACGCCTTTTACCCATCACTGGGTGTGGCACTCTGCCTAAGCAGATCTCGGTAAGTGATTTTTTTTCGCGTGAAGTGCGGTTACCAGCCGTCAAATCACGGCCTCCAAAGATATTAGTGGTGGAGGAGCCACAGGGGTAGATTTTTTAAATTGGTGAAAATTGTTTGCCCGCTGGGATCGAACCAGGGTTCTCAAGATCCACAGGCCGACTTGATACCACTGAGCCACCTACCCCATATTAATATTAAGGTGATTTATTTTTCCATGTCTAGTTATAATTTAAATATGGAATCAGTAAAGTAGTAATAGGAAGTGAACGAAGTAAGTTACAATTACTGTTTCAGTAAAGTTAGCCTGATTCAAATAACAATTTGAATTCAGGCTAGTTGGGAACAGGGATGTGCGTGTAGTCTACTGCAAGTAATCTACGCAATTATCTACGTGTAAACAATCATGTAGTCTACGTCTTCATTTTTCATGTATACAATGTAGACTATGTAGACAATGAAAACACTTGTGTTTACTTAAGTCATATTAAAATTTTATCCCTAGAACAAGGGAATTTTAAATGTTGGTAGAGATTTTTATTTTTATTTTTATTCTAGGGATTACATGAAAAACAATTATTTGTGCAGGGCAAAACGCTCAAAATTTGTCAACTGGTTACTGTTAAAATTAGCGCCAAAGAAAACTCCGTCTGGTGAGATGGCGCGTTGATCGGTTTTAAAAATATGACAGTTCGCCCAAGATCCAAGACAGACATTCGTCTAGTAATGTACGAGCACTTGCTTTATTAGTTTTATTATATAAAGACCGATAATGACCCGAGCTCACGAATACGAATACTTGTAATAGTTACAAAGGAATAAATTTAGGATATGTGGAATTTTACAACTGTCAGATGCATTATTTACATTATTTACATTGTCGACGTCGCTAGAATTGTCGACGTATTGTCTACGTGTAGATGTCGACAATTAAAGATTACACGTAGATGCACATCTCTGGTTGGGAATAAGAATGAGTGCATTATTTCTAGAATAAAAAAAAGTAATATACCAAAAACTCTGGAGGAACTTCAAACTGAGCCTTGTCATCTCCCTTAGCGATGAAGAGAGGCTCCTTCGGCCGATCGAACAGCAACAGTAAATCTTTCTTGTTCATCTTGGAAATATTCTTAAAAAATCAACAAATTATTTATAATATTTACGTAACATTTAAGAAAATTTTTGACTTACTTCTTGTACCGTGAAGTACAGAAAGACTTCTGGTGTTGGTATGAAGATCCATCGTGATTTTATACTATAGTTTGGAAACTACCGACCGCAATCTAAAAACGATAAAGAAATTTTGTGTGAAAACAACAAGTTGGTTTGATTTTACAAACAGGAAATCTTGGTAGATTAACGAAAAACATAAAAAAAACCTCGATTTGATAAATCAAAACCACCTCAACGAAGATAAAAATACTACAATGTATTATTTAAATTATTTTGTTGAGTTATGCCTATGGCACACTGGTCGATGAGCGTCGAAGACCATCGATTAACTCCTCGATGAAACAACAGAACGCACCCGTCATCGACGAAAATTAGAGGCTCCTCTATTTCCATCGAAGAGCTCATCGATGATACGAACGTATCTCATTTCACTCGTATCTTCTGTGTTTCATTTCACGTTAGCATATTTGTGAAATTTAGTTTTTCTTTCTCAACTTTAGAAGCTTTTATTGTTTGTCAATGAAGAGTGCATTGTGAATACAATACAATGGTATTTATTTATAAAATTATGATGGGAATGTTACCAAAATATTTAAAAGATAATATCAGATTAAATCAAGATGTCCACAATTACAGTACAAGGCAAAAGGAATGTTTTTATATAGATTCTAAAAGCAAAATGAGCAGTTGCAATAACATATTTCATAGAGGATTAGATTGTTATAATAAATTACCAGCATATGTAAAGAAAACCAAATCAGTTAAAGAGTTTAAAAACGCACTGAAATGCCATTATAATTCTTGATGTGATGTAGTCTATGTTAATAGTTGTTTTTTTTTTCTTTTGTCTGTTTCTTTATAATAATTATTTTGGTTATGTATAGTGATGAATGTACTAGCTGAAGCTAAATAAAAATAAACTTTTACTTTTACTTTTTACTTTTACTTATAAGACTGACAAAAATTTAAAAAGGAACTAATAGTAGTTTATATATCAAGGAAGTAAATATAAATAAATAAATATAAATATATCATCATGCCTTTTACCCATTACTTGAGGGTGGCACTCTGCTTAAGCAGATCTCGGTAAGTGATATATTTTTTCGCGTGAAGTGCGGTTACCAGCCGTAAAATCATGGCCCCCAAAGATATTAGTGGAGCCACAGGGGTAGATTTAAATTGGTGAAAATTGTTTGTCGGCTGTGGGGATCGAACCAGGGTTCTCAAGATCCACAGGCCGACTCGATTCCACTGAGCCACCTACCTCAAAGAAATAAAGTTCGTCATTGTTTGTCGAATGTCAAATCATTCCAGTTGTTATGGATATGGCGTTACTTTCTTTCCTAGGGATGAACAGAATTAGAGTCTTCTCTCAATTGAAGAAAGACATTTTCGTAACACATGCACAGGGCCGTCTTTTCGCCTAGGCAAATTAGGCAAGTGCTGGGGGCCCGTGACTCTGGGGGGCCCGAATCGTTCGACTAAAATGAAAAAAATAGAAAAAGAAATATACACATTTTAAGTCATTTTCTGACCAAAATATTTTTAATAATTACTACATTTGATATGAATTCTATTGAGGGATAGCAGCTATTAACACAAATGCAAAATAATACAGTAATTATAATGTAACACTGACACTCCGATACAATGTATTTATATACAGGGTGGTGACTCGCTCAGCCGGTCATAGGACTTCAACATGGGAAATCAGTTTTTTGCAATTTCCTGCTTCCCTATTTATTTTAAGCAAAAACGCGTCAAATAAAAGTTTTAGGCCATCAAATTCTGCATCTAAATCAATTATATAAAACGTTACGCATTTGTTCATCTCTTGTTTTTAATTCCATGGCTATAACTATTAAATTGAAATTATGTGAATTTTCAAATTTAATTTCTGCAGTTATGAAGTAGTCAAAATGAATTGATTCGGATGTAGAATTTTATGCTTTACAACATTTATTTGAAACATTTTTTCCTAAAATAATTAGGGAAGCAATGCGCACGGAAAAAATGATTTGCCATGTTAAACGCCTATGTTTCACTTTTCGTGTTACATCCGGTATGTTTTGGGGCACTAAATATTATATTGCCTAGGGCCCAGGAGATGCTTAAGACGGCCCTGCACATGCACAAGAAACACGTTCTTATTCCCTAATTTTAGAGAGAGAAACACTGCTTTTCTCCCCTAGGGAAAGAAACATTATGTTTCTCTCCCTAGAGAGATGTGTCTCTCCGTAGAGACTACGATTATTAGCTGTTTGCGATGTTTCCTAAGTAACTAGTTACGCAACCCATATTTGACATTTGTCCCGATAAGACAGTAATTTTTGTGCAGTTGTTACGAAAAGTATAATATGCTTCACGCGAGGGCGCGATTATTCCTTGTGTCCCTCCCTTGATGCATAACATACTATTTTAATTTCCTAGCATGTTCGTGAAAAAAATTATTATTAGATTCACATTTTTATAGTTCTAATTTACTGTCATATAAAATGTATATACAAAATTCTGTTATTAAATTTGATAAATTAATGTAGGTAATAATTTTCGAATAAAATAGAGATATTCATCTGATAGTTATCAACTTATTCATAACTTTATGACTTAATATTCAATAATTGCACGATATCTGGTTTATGAAACAAAGATAGATATATACAGATAATATATCTAATTGAAAATAAGTACCACGCATCGTTATTGTAGCTAACAAGTTCAATGATTAACCTAAATTGTGAAGAATGTGTTCATTATTTATGAAGTATTTCGATATCAATCGAATGTTTTTTCGATAAGTATTATGTCATTTGAAAATATATTTTCGTTGCATTTCTGTAACATAGTTTTTCTATTTTTGAGCATATTCTACAAATCGTTGAGATAAAATAAATACTTAAATATATTTCTTATAGATTCGTTGTTAGAGAAGTGGGCGTAAGTGAAGATTTACGAAACAGGTGTACAGGAGCGAATGGATGAATGTTTGTTGCGTGTTGATGGATTTTGGTTGTGAGAAAAGAAAGAGTTTGTATGGAGGAAGTGTTAATGTGATCGAATCGAGTATCGTGTGTCAGCATGAGAATGTTGACGGGTTCGTGCTACCCCATTTATTGGGATATAGCGTGATGTTATGTATGTATGTAAATATATTAACTCGTTTGATACCCATTACTGGATGTGGCACTCTGCCTTAGCAGATCTTGGTAAGTGATATATTTTGCGCGTGACGTGCGGTTACCAACTGACAATTTATGGTCCCCCCAAAATGTTAGTAGCCACAGGGTTAATTTTAATGTAATGTCGGCTATGGGAATCGAATTTGGATTCTCAAATACGCAGTCCATAACAGCACATTTTTTGTGGGTTTCTTGTTTCAAAACTGATGATTCCGGGTTCGATTCTATTGAGTCTGACAAATAAAAAATAGCACATAAAAAAATAACAGTTCATATTCATAATTTGTACCATGATTTTGATGCGGTATTTTTTGTTTATTTATAAATTTTTTAGAACTAGGGGATTAAAATGATGTAAATTATTAAATCCAAAATTATTTATCTAATATTTATGAAAAAACTATGGAACCAATTTACTTAAAATATATTAATAAACGTTATGAAAACCCAAAAACCTAGAATCATATTTTTATCGAACTACAATTTTATAAAGCCTTCAATAAAACATTTGAAAACAATCAATCCTCCACTTAATCAAAACAATTCCAAATCCATTTACTATAATCACCCAAACAATATTTACCGGGGGTAAATATTCAGACACATTATCGCGCCCAATAATTTTCTCACCCTTTCAATTATTCATAGTCAGTTCGTTTGAACATTGAACAAATTTGTGTTGATATGGCCATCACCAAGGAGACTGTTTTTATCGGGTAAACAAGACAAGACTAACGAGTGACGGTTAAACCTTCGATCGGAAGTATTGTGATTGGCGATTGTTTGTTTCTGATGGTGTTTTATTAAACTGGTGAAATTTACAGCACGAAAATGATGGCCAAAGCGATTCTATCGCTTTTGCTGATATTTGCAGGGGGCGTGAGATCGCAAACTACTCAGAATATTAAAATATGTGAGTAAATTAATTTTTAAAATATAATACTGGGTGTAAGGCAAATTAATAAAAAGAACTACATTTAGAATTAACTCAATTCTTATTTTGAATTATAAATTAAAATTAGAGCTATTCAGAAAAACCAAATTTTGAGTTATTCTTTTTTCTTCAGTAAACAAATTACGCTATTAAGTAATATTTTTGCAGCAAGAATACTGGATATTTTTAATACAGTGATTATTATTATCTAGATTGGCAATTAATCTAAAATTAAATAGATAATTAATTAAATTATTTCATTTAATTCAGTTTAAAAGAGTTTTCTTCAGCTTTATTTCTAAAAATTAAATAAATTTTTGTTAAATATCTTTAGCTAAATATATCTGAACGCAAATTAAAAAAGTATATAGCTATTGAAATGTAAAAAAAACAGGTAGATTTATAAATTCGGAATTAAATAGCCCTATTTTAATTTCGAATTGCAATTATTGACATTAAAACTATTTATAAAATAAAGCTAGTTTTTTACGAAATTTTTGCTGTCTAACAATAAACAGTCCGATTTTGAAAATCATTTTAACTAATCGTAAATTTTGATTGAAGCTATATATACAGGGTGTTTCTATACCTCTGCACGAAACTTTAATGACATATATAATTTGATATACTGATTATAGAACAAAAAGATTTTTTTGAAATTCGCAAAAATTAGGGTATTACATTCCTAGCGAACATTTTTAGTGTCATTAGTTTATTAGTACATTTAATTTAAAAAAAATCAAAATAAGGCATTACACTAGGTACCTACATAATAACTAATTAATAAATGATTGTTTGTAGGCAGTGTTTAGGCTTTTATTTCATTACTAACATAATTATAAATAATTAAATGTACTATTAAACCAGTGACACTAAAAATATTCGCTAGGAATGAAATACCTTGTTTTGCGAATTTCAAAAAAAATATTTTGTTCTATAATCAGTATATCAAATTATATATGTCTTTCAAGTTTCGTGCACAGGTATAGAAACACCCTGTATTCCAAAAAAAAAAAGAAATAATCCTAATTTAAATCTGCTACTATCTGGTTTTTAAAATGGGATTTTGATAAATATTTTAATAAGGGGTTAGAATAAATAAAATAAATAAATATATAATCACGCCTTTTACCCATTACTGGGTGTGGCTCTCTGCCGTAGCAGATCTCGGTAAGTGATACATTTCTTCGCATGCAGTGCAGTTACCAGTCGTCAAATTACGCCCCCCAAAGATGTTAGTGGAGGGGGAGTCACAGGGGTAGTTTTAATTTGTTGAAAATTCTTTGTGTGGGGATAGTTAATGCAAAATTCAAGATTAGCTCAAACTTTTTTGAGTATGTATGTGCCATAATTAATTGTTTTTTATGCTAATTAGTAAAGCAGGTCAAATTATTACTAAAATTAGTATTAACGGATAGTCTGTTTTATGCGTCTCTCTGGAAAACGTTTTGAAATGTAACAAAAACTGTGAGATTGAATATTTTAGAATTAAAACAAATCATTATGGGGTAGGTGGCTCAGTGGTATCGAGTCGGCCTGTGGATCTTAAGAACCCTGGTTCGATCCCCACAACCGACAAACAATTTTCACCAATTTAAAAAAATCTACCCCTGTGGCTCCTCCTCTACTAATATCTTTGGAGGCCGTGATTTGACGGCTGGTAACCGCATTTCACGCGAAAAAATATATCACTTACCGAGATTTGCTTAGGCAGAGTGCCACACCTTGTAATGGGTAAAAGGCGTGATGATATATTTATTTATTTTATTTATTTATCATTGTAATATTATAGTGTACGTAAATGAAGAAACAAACACAATCGCTGATAAATCTGTGGATGTCGCAAGTACTTATATTAGCAAAAATCCTAAACTTGGAGTTCAAATCGAGCTTACAAAAGTGATTGGGAACAGAACTGACGCCAAGGGCTTACTAGAATCATGTAAGTATTCTCCTTTATTACTTTCAAATGTTGTCTAAGATAGAAATTAAAACTTCATCGAATTTTGATAAAGTTTTTAAAAATGTAACAAAAAAATCTGATGTGGACACCACATGACTTCCTTGTACGCGTATTAAACTATTGATATTTATTTAATTGCACATATTTGACATTAAATCTTTTATTTTTTGTTCTAATGCATAGCAAACTTCATTTAAAAAAAACAAAAATTATATAATATTTAAATTTAGATATCTCGCTTATGCAAAAGGCTAATTTAAAAATTCTTAATGTGCTAGACGCAGAATTTAATTCGCTATTGCAGCATTGATTTCTAAAATTAAAATACTACCATTTTTTTCAAGGACAACTGTTAGCAGCTTCATGTAATGTGTCACTTCCGGTTAGTCTATTTTAACCAAAATCTATTATGATATTTTCATTGATATAGTAGTCTTATATACCAAATTTGGAAAGTTTTAAATTATATTTGAATATAGTTTTTCATGAAAATCTATTATAGGCTTCAAGTAAAGTACCACTTCCGGAAGTTATATAATGACCAAAAAGGGAAGTGCATAACTAGATGTTATAACAGTCCTAAATATAAAATTTCAATTTTCTACGGCTTACCGTTTTTGAGTTATGCGAGATACATACGTACGTACATACGTCACGACGAAATTAGTCAAAATGGATTCAGGGATGGTCAAAATGAGTATTTCCACTGAAATCTGAGAACCGAACATTTTCGCGATTACAATACTTCCTTTACTTCGTACAAGGAAGTAAAAAATGTTTGAACTAAATAACACTGAAAATTGGAACTAACTCAAATGGTTACACATTCAGAAATATTTTACCATCGAAACTATTTTTTATATGAAAAAAAAAACCGGATATATCATTACGATTTTTACCCGTTGCAGAGTGAGGCAGATCTCAGTAAGTGATATATTTATGCGCGTGAAGTGCGGTTACTAACTGTTAAATGCCAGCTCCCAAATATATTAATAGAGAGAGAGCCACAGGGGTCATTTTTATATAGTGAAAACTATAGCATAACAATTTGAATTAGTTTGGTTATATTTAGCGCTTAACTCATTTTTAAGTAGATTTCTTGCATTAAAGTTCAAGATATAATAGCTTAATAATACCGGGATTTTTTTATCAGTAAACATAGGGATATGTCATTACCATAGTTACAGTTACAAAGTTTGACAGCAATGCATTAGAGCATTTATTTTAAAAGTAAACATTGGGAAAATAACATTGCTGTCATCTATAGTTGTCAAAGTATTAAAATTGTCCTCTTTCAAAATCAGACCGGGTTAATAGGGGATCAAATGGTGGGGCGTTTTTATATAAATGGAAATTTAAATGGGAAAAATTATTTCGAGTTGTTATAAGAGAGAGTAATATTGAGTAAATATTGAGGAAGTGTGGTTCCAATAAAATGTACGAAATTATCTGCACCGGATATTCCCCCAACGATGGATAGGACGAGGTGCAGAAGTGGAGTGGCCTGCAAGGTCACTAGATCTTGCGCCAAACGATTTTTTTCTTTGGGGCCACTTAAAAATAAATTTTATAATGGTGGTAGAATGAGTGTAGAATAATTAAAACGTAGAATTAGTGTTGCATCGCATGAGATTCCTCCAGAGCAAATAAATAATGCTATAAATTCATTTTATAATCTTTAGGCTATTGTTTACAGGTAAATGGGGGTAATTTTGAATAGTTATTAAATTAAAATTCCTATTTAAACTAATGTAATTTAAAGTAATTAAAATTCATTTAATTTGTTTAAACTTAAAATATTTCTTTTATTATAATATACTATTACACTTCAATGCATTGTTGAAAATATTATTTTCCCTATGTTTACTTTTAAAATAAACGCTCTAATGCATTGCTGTCAAACTTTTTAACTGTAACTATGGTAATGATATATCCCTATGTTTAGTGATAAGAAAAACTCCCGGTATTATTTAGCATTAACGAAGATTTTGAACCAAATGCAGCGATGTTAAACTGTTCAAATTGTTTTTTGTAGTGTGTAACTTTGTCCTCATTTTAACGTTTAGTTAGCTAATCATAAAAAAGGTCAAAAAAAGTTCAAAATCTTACAATGCTGCGTTCTTAGATGGAACAAGGTATAATGGTTCATTTTCAGCTCCTAATTCAAATTACAGTGAAACATTAGTTCCGAAAAAAGAAATAAATAATTTGCATCATTCTTGCAGTATGCAAAGCTTACCAAGGAATGGTGGACTCCAAAAACCCGCCTCATGTCGTATTGGACTTCACAATGACAGGGCTTGCTTCAGAGACTGTCAAGTCGTTCACTTCCGCTCTGGCTCTACCGACCATCAGCGCCTCTTTTGGCCAGGATGGAGACCTGCGACAGTGGAGGAACATCAACGACGAGGAACAGAAATATCTTATACAAATCATGCCTCCTGCTGATCTTATTCCAGAAATTGTCAGGACCATTGTTTTGCAGCAGAATATTAGCAATGCTGCCATTTTGTTTGACAATTCTTTCGGTGAGTAAATAGATATTTGTGAGTTAAGGCCGTAAAATGATTATTTGGCATATCAAATAATTAATTTGCAAAATTTATTATAAATTTTAATTTAAAAATCATTTTATATGTTTATTTAATATTTATTTCCAACAAATATTTGATATTTTAGCAGTTAACAAATGTTGCCAATAGCAGCGGACAATAAAACCGTTTTAACAGCCGTCGTTATTAGTAAAATAAAATTTAAAAAATGAAAAATTAATATTAATTATCACACGTTGCTATGGTCAGTAAAAATAAAATAAATAGATATATCTTTACGCCTTTTACCCATTACTGGGTGTGGCATTCAATGGACGATAAACAGCTATTTTTTACGCGGCTGATGCATAAAAAAATAGTTATATACTATGACAACCGTAAACTGTTTCTTTTTGGCATGTGTCAAAGATTACTTTACGGCCGCTTTTACTTCACGACCGCTATGGCTATTCATTTATTTAAATAGCAAATTCATTATCTTTTTAGATAATGTTGCCTATTTTGCAGTTTCATAATTTTCAGGCCGAGAATTGAAAAATTCGTCGCTATTTCTTGTTCAACGATTTAATTAATGTAATGTAATGTAATGATTCGGTCAAAAAAGAATACTTTTACAACTTTGATACACATATAACTATTACGTTTTATTTTGAGTGTGGAAAAGAATATTGTTTATCAATTATATAAAAGAAACCTATATTTTTTTTGTGATTATTTTTTGCAAATAATTATTTTCTTGGTTGACTGACCTTCCTTGTAAATTACATAATTTACACGTGGATGTGGTTAACTAGTTGTCCATTTTTTGTTTGTGGTTTCAAACAAATATAAATAAATATGAGATAATTTTATCGCAAAGTCACAAGTAAAACAAAACTATTGATAGATATTTAGGATAATGATAAACCACTCATATGATATAGATCGGTTATGCGAGCACCTAACGCAAAGAAAATATAAAATAATAAATTATTGATTATTGAAAGACATAATATGTCAGTGTATATATAATTATGTATTTGATTTATTGATTAATAATAAAAGCTTTCTAGAAAGTTAATAAATTGCACTTTATATTGAAATAAGTATAATCGAATGTCTAAATATGACACATCTAAAATTTAGCTCTAAAAAGTGTAACGATCATTTTCAAAAAGAAAAGAGGCCTAAATTATAAATTTTACTATTCAATATATGATTTTCAGTAATGGACCACAAATTCAAATCTCTCCTTCAAAACGTCGCCACTCGTCACGTGATAGCCCCAGTGGACGACATCGACATCAAACAACAATTAATCAAGCTTCGTGAGCTTGATATTGTGAACTTTTTCGTTCTGGGCAGTATTAACACCATCAAGAACGTCCTCGATAGCGCAGATGTCATAAACTTCTTCGGAAGGAAGTTCGCCTGGCATGCCATTACCCAGAACAAGGGAGATTTGAAGTGTAATTGTAAAAATGCGACCGTGATGTATGCGAGACCGATGTTAGATTCGAGAAGTCAAGATAGGTTAGGTTTGGTGAAGACATCTTACCAGTTGAATGGTGAACCAGAGATTGCAGCTGCATTTTATTTTGATTTGACATTGTATACTGCCTTAGCTCTCAAGTAAGTGGAAGAATTTTACTTTTAGCTACACATAGAATAAATGAAAAATGATGAATTGTTCAAACTGCTAAAGTATAGTTGACGGACAATCCTGAAATTGGCCGCAGAACGCTAGGGACTTCTGGGGAAAACGGCAGTTCGAACGGTTACAAGTTCGACATAAGAAGCAAGCGGTTTGTTATTTTTTACCATAAAAATACGTTCTATATTAGGTCAGGCATGGTTAGTGGTGATTATTATTTTAAAAAAACATCCGACTTTGCTAACAAAACGTTTTTAAATTATCTTGACATTCAAATTTGCCGTTTTTACCATAAAAATACGTTCTATACTAGGTCAGGCATGATTAGTGGTGATTATTATTTTAAAAAAACATCCGACTTTGCTAACAAAACGTTTTTAAATTATCTTGACATTCAAATTTGCCGTTTTTACCATAAAAATACGTTCTATACTAGGTCAGGCATGGTTAGTGGTGATTATTATTTAAAAAAACATCCGACTTTGCTAACAAAACGTTTTTCAATTATCTTGACATTCAAATTTGCCGGGTTTTTATATGTCCGACTTGTGCCGAATTCACTAAAAGTCACTAGCGACTCGCAGCCAAATTCAGGATTGTCCGTCAACTACACTTTTACCAAACTTTTAAATGTTTTTAGAGATATGGTTGGAGAAGGTGCGTGGCCAAAAGAAATGTCCTACATCTCATGCGACGACTACGACGGGAAAAATACTCCACCTCGCACCGGTATGGACCTCAAAAAATACTTTACAAAGGTAACTATAACCTTACTTTACAATTTCCCAAAACATAACCTCACTCTTAACTGTCAAATTTCAGGGATTTGCTGAACCATATACCTACGGACCGTTTGTAGTAACTAAAAATGGAGAAAGTTCTATGCAATTTAGTATGCAATTATATGCCGTTGGTGTCAGAGATAGTGCCTCGGACAAATCGATCAATTTGGGAACTTGGAAAGCAGGATTTGATAATAATTTGACGCTAACAAACCCGAAGATTATGAAGAATTTTACAGCTGCTAGGGTGTACAGGGTTGTCACTGTTGAGGTATGAGAAAAAAAAAAAAACTAGAAAAATGGTTTTAAATATTGACTTTTACAAAGCACACAAGCACTATATATATATTAAAGTTTTTAAAAGTGTTCGATTTTATTAGCTATCTTTAGGAATTATCTAAATGAAAGCATGTAATAAAAATAAAGAAAATTATGTGTTTATAAAACACAAAGTAGGTTTTCATGTCTACATTATGAAATATTAATTTTATATGCACGAAACACGAAGGACTCCTTACTTGAATAAATAAATAACTGTCATTAAAGATAAAAGGAAATGTAAAAGTTAAAAGTATTGTCAATAATCAATAAATAATTAATACGTTAAAACCCATAATAACTGGTAATCAATTTATTTCATTCATTTCAAGGGCAAATAGAATATATTTAATTATTTTTATTACAATTTGTAATAAGTCATTTTTCAAAATAGAAGAGAAAACATTTTTAAAAAGAGCGATATTTACCAAACCAATCAGGAAAATAATTTTTAAAAATAAATAAATATATCATCACACCTTTTACCCATTACTGGGTGTGACACTTGGTCGTAGCAGGTTTCCAGCCGTCAAATCACGGCCCCTAAAGATGTTGGTGGAGGGGAAAACACAAGGGTAGTTTTAATGTGGTGAAAATTATTTATCGACTATGGGAATCGAACCTGGGTTCTTAAATGTACAAATCGACTCGGTACCACTGAACCATTTAACCCATAAATAATAACAATAGTTACAACATTTATGACTTTCAGCCTATTTAAATAACAAATATCGAAACGAAATGTCAAATGAATTATTAAATATTTTGTTTTCAAAATTTTGTAATAATTCTCCACTATTATTTGCACATAAGTCCATTCGCTAAGAGATTTTATCTTGATTGTTATTGGCTGATCAATACGTCAAAAAGAAGACATGTTTACATAGCATAACAACTTGAGACAGTGACATTTTTGTAAATGTTGAAGTAAATATATCAAAGTTTAATCAAAATGAATCTATAGAGCATTTTAGAACATGGCACCAAATTGTATGCCATGTTTATTTGGAGAGCTGTCACTGTTTCAAAATTTTTATGCTATATAAATATGCTTCATTGTAATGTTTTGTCAGCCAATCAGAATGAGGATAAAATACTTCCTATGTAACCACACTGTAATCTCGCATCGAACGGATTTTAAATTTGTTTTCAAATTTATACTTTCAATCTTTAAGTTAAATACGTACAATATATAATATGTTTCATTTATAATAACAATAAGATCTTAAAGATCAGTGCCTTTAATAAGTTCAGATCCAATAAAACTCACAATTCAACTTAAGTCTGGCTATTTCATATCAAAATAGTTATTTGTATCACTAGTCCAGAAACTGCTATTTTGCGAGTGCGAGTATATTTTGAAAGGACGAGCCGCAGGCGATGCCTTTAAATACGAGCACTCGCAAAATAGTTTCTGGACGTGTAATACACAAGATTTTTCGCGTCGACGTTTTTGTAAATTTAATAACAAAGTTTAATTTATTACTCACATTCTAAATGTCAGGGAATTTTTGTATGTTGGTAACATCACAATATTTGAATTTAATTTTGAATTTTAATTAATTATTTATTGTTCCTCAATTTACATCTTCAATAAGTTTAATTATATACACTGTACACTTTATTTAATAAACATTCATTTCTTTGTCTATTTCACGACATGTCATTCCAGTATTATAACCTAAAAAATCAACATATTTTATTTTAATTTTACATAGCTAATTCAATTATAATTACTTACAATTTTGTTTAAAATATATGTATAAATATTCTGTTTTCTTGTATTGAAAATACTCAACTATGAATATTTTATCATAATATTTTTACGCCAATGCAATATTTTGACATTTTGTACGTTCAGGAGTTCGCTATACTAGTGATGCCAACATATAACCATAAAAAGTCACTAATTTTTGCCGAGCTCGGCCGGTAAACACATGGTTTCCGGACGATTTTGAGTTATGGAATAATGCTAATGCCGGACGGTGGCGCGAAAATGTATTTAGCGTCCTTTTTAACGTATTTATACAGGGTATAACAGCGAAACCAACCACCGCCTATATTTTCTTTATTATTATAGTTACAAAAAAATATTATAAAGCAAAGTTGTAGAAGACCAAGGGGGACATCTGGTTAAAGAATAAAATAATTTTTTAAACCAGTGGTTCTCAAGTTACAACACAAAGTTATATTTTTTCAAATGGGATTATACATATTTTGTGAGCCTATTCGATAGAGTATTTTTTTTCTTGAGAACCACTGGTTTAAAAAATTATTTTATTCTTTAAACAGATGTCCCTCTTGGTCTTCTACAACTTTGCTTTATAATATTTTTTTGTAACTATAATAATAAAGAAAATATAGGCGGTGGTTGGTTTCGCTGTTACACCCTGTATAATTAAAAAATGATTAAATTACTGACACAAAAACAAAAACTAATTTCTCCTCCGCAGCAAAGACCCTTCATCTACGTGGATGAAACAGCCCCGAAGGGCTTCAAAGGCTACTGCATTGACCTCATCGACGAAATCGCCAAAAATATCGATTTCGATTACGAAATTCGCCTTGCCACAGACAAGACCTTCGGCCACATGAATGAGAACGGGGAATGGAACGGCGTTGTTCGAGAACTCATCGACAAGAAGGCTGACATTGGCCTGGGGTCCATGTCAGTCATGGCGGAACGAGAGAACGTGATTGACTTTACAGTACCCTACTACGATCTAGTAGGAATTACGATTTTGATGAGGCAGCCCACCACGTCTACCAGCTTGTTTAAGTTCTTGACGGTGCTGGAGAATGATGTGTGGTTGTGCATTTTAGCCGCGTATTTTTTTACTAGGTAACTGACACTTTTAATGAAGATTATCCACCAATTATTCATCCTCTAGTTTCAAAAAAATAGTACAGATAACTAACTAGACTGTGGAGTCTAATTTGTCAATTAATAAATGTGAAAAGTAAATGTGTTCACTCATGGTTAATGACGAAGTAGAATTATCGGGTTTTTGATATACAGGGTGTTTCAGGACTAGTGTAACAAACTTTAACAGCTTATTCCTGAGGTCATTTTGAGCCAAAAATGTCATATGAACATAGGTCCTATTCCTTCTAGTTACCAAAGTACAAGAGGTTGAAGTTCTATAAATAACACATTTTCAAATTTGTAATCAAGATACTTTCGGAAAACAAGAGTTTTATTGAAAAGTCATACCTTATTTGTCTTCATTAATTTTATTTATTAATATTAACATGCATACGAGTTCAAGGCGCTCATTTTGAACACTTGCTGTAATTTTTTAATTTTTTTTAATTTGTTATCTTATTTCATATCGCGTTAACCTATTCCATGTTTGGTTATGTTGTTCTGTGTCTATTTTTAATTGTGTCATTTTATATTTTGTTCTCTAAATCGTATTCGTTAATATTAATAAATAAAATTAATTAAGACAAATAAGGTATGACTTTTTGCAGGCGCGGTGGCCGAGCGTGTTAAGGCACATCTCTTTGCATACTGTGACGTCACCCGAACCAAGGTTCGTCAGTTCGAATCCGCCTGTCGACAATGTGTGATTTGTCGTAAAATATAAAAATACAGTTACATGTATTTATCACACTCGGGCGCTATAAGCTAGTCACTTATACGCCTTAAATAATGTAGCATTTGACTACGAAAACCGGCAGTACGGCAGTGTAAAAACTGCGGCTCGGTGTGCCCGGTAGGCCCAGGCCCGATTTGGGCTGTAGTGCCATCAGAAGAAGAAGGTATGACTTTTCAATAAAACTCTTGTTTTCCGAAAGTATCTTGATTACAAATTTGAAAATTTCGTGTTATTTATAGAACTTCAACCTCTTGTATTTTGGTAACTAGAAGGAATAGGACCTATGTTCATATGACATTTTTGGCTCAAAATGACCTCAGGAATAAGCTGTCAAAGTTTGTTACACTAGTCCTGAAACACCCTGTATATTAGATTCATAACGGGATGAATAATTTATGGATACATTGAACACAATAATAATAATTAGCTCTCCAGACCACGAAAGCACATTTTTTTTCAATTTTCCACCTCAAGTTCTTGTAGATCTTTATTCACTGCACTTAAGGGGTAAGGCCACTCTAGACAAGGAAAAAATGGGTCATTTTCAAGATTTTTTTAACGAAATCTAAACGTGCTGCTTAAGAACTGTTTTTGGATCTTTATTTAGTGTTCTTTAAACTTTATTTAAAATTTTTTTTTAAAGAAAATATTCAAAATTGTCGTCAGAAATTAAAAAAAATGGCGACTTCTCTCGGCGCGTAGGGCAAATCGGGCGAAAACATTCCGGGAATAGCAATAGACCTGGATCAAAAAGGGATATGTTTTCTTAATCTCTGATGTATACTCTAAAAAACTACGGGCTGGATTTTGAAAAATTTGATTTTTAACAAAATGGCGCACGTTTGAAAAAAAAGTTTATTATTCGGGAATAAATTTCTGTATAAAAACGACCATAAAAAACGAATGAAGCTCTTTTAAAAAAAGCCCCTGTAGTTTTTGAGTATTTTATATCTAGAATAAGAAATAAAAAGATTCAGCACGATCCATCAATTAGTATTTCAGATTTCTTTTCGCCCGATTTTGAAAATATGATTTCGAGAAAAACGCGTTTAAAGTTTCGAGTCATATATAATAAATACTAGTACTAATAGATATATGCTTTTTTCCCTCTGAAATACTTCCGCGCGGCATTTAAATTAATTGTCCCTTATTCCTAAGGGTTTAAACTATAATTTAAGCAAATAAAAAAAAAATGCATTTTAAAAAAATTCTAGAGTGGCCTTACCCCTTAATCATTTTTCATTAGAACGTCCTCGCCTCTTTTTCGCCACTACTCCACCATTGAAAACTACTTTCGTCAGTCTATTGTTTTGCATTCGCATCACGTGCCCTAATGACCAAAGTTTTTCTCTCCCACACTTCCACATATTGAACATAATGAACTACTTAATATAAATAAATAAATATATCCATCACGCGTTTTACCCATTACTGGGAGTGGCACTCTTCTGGAGCAGATCTCGGTAAGTGATATATTTCTTCGCGTGAAATGCGGTTACCAACCGTCAAATCACAGCCCGCAAAGATGTTAGTGATATATTTAATTATGTGAATATGCGGTGGCCGCGTGGGTTAAGGACTTGACTCACGACCACAAGGTCGTGGGTTCGGGTCCCGCCCGTGGCGGCCATACAAAGGACATATCGGCATTTGACCTGAGTAGTTGGTCCGATATAAAAATTAAGAAAAAAAAATAAAAATTATGTAAATATTATCTATTTAAAAATAGATTAAATTCTTTGCAACTTTTTCTTTTTTCTAACAATTAATTGTCTTTCAGCTTCTTAATGTGGGTGTTCGATCGCTGGTCTCCCTACAGCTACCAAAACAACCGCGAAAAATACAAAGACGATGAAGAAAAACGAGAATTCAACCTCAAAGAGTGTCTGTGGTTCTGTATGACATCTCTCACGCCACAAGGAGGTGGAGAAGCACCTAAAAACTTGTCAGGTCGTCTAGTGGCAGCCACTTGGTGGCTGTTTGGTTTTATCATCATTGCTTCCTACACTGCCAACTTGGCAGCGTTTTTAACAGTTTCCAGATTGGACACTCCTGTTGAGAGTTTGGATGATCTTTCAAAACAATATAAGATCTCATATGCACCCATTAATGGGTCGGCAGCAATGACGTATTTCCAGAGAATGGCTGACATTGAACAGCGATTTTACGAGTAAGTCATGTTGGTGAAATTGAGGGTGTGAGACTTCGAATTAGGGGGGGTCATGAAGTAAATTTTGTCTCGGGAGGGGGGAGGGTGGGTATTGGCCATCTTCTAAATATAAAAAAACATTTGTATTTGCTAATATTATATTCCTGCTTTAAATAATTTTTACAATCACCTTCAATCACATTAAATCGTCTTTGGAATCGCATTAAAAAGTGATTTTTTTTTCACCTCAAAATTTTCTCCTAAGAACGCCAACACTTTTTAAATCATAAAGTTTCAATTTCTAAACTGTTCTTCGATAGAATACAAAAATTATTGAATTAGAAGTTGATTTTCTAAGCGCAAATGTCGGTAGTCACATACTTGACTAGGTCTTAAATAGAATACCTCTCCCATCTGCGGGTCGAAATAATATCCCCACAAAATATTGGTTTTTGGCTATTTATTAGAATAATAAATCAAACAATAGTTCTTAATTATCTTAGAATTGTAAGTTCTTAGATAATATTTTCTATTTAATTTGTTTAACAAATTGAGTTATCGTAAATAATGACATCATTATTATGTATTAGGACCAACATTTAAAAAAAGTCCATGCTTAAGGGGAGGTCATGACCCCCACCCCCTGGATCCGCCCCTGGTGTGGATGAGCTAGGAATAAATGAATGGATATGATTGAAGGTTTGTTGCGTGAATGAAATATAAAACAAGCTTTTATGAAAGTGAATAAAGAAAAAGTGGTAAACAATTAACTGATAATTTTAGTCAATAACAAATTAATCGTTAAAGATAAATTAGACAATAGTGGTATTTATAAACTAAATTATAATGATTGTAACGCTATTTATATTGGTCAGACAGGGAGATCTTTTAAGATTAGGTTTTATGAACATATGAGATCCTTCAAATTAAAAAAAAACTGACACCAATATGGCGATACATCTGAATGAAAAAAATCACACCTGCAACATTGATAATCTGGAAATTTTACACTTTACCAACAAAGGACGTAGAATGAACTTCTTAGAAGCATTTGAAATTCAGAAAGCTATTCATAGCGGCTTAAATGTCCTCAATGACCAGTTGGATTTGTTTCATTCCGATACTATTAAGATCTTTGTAAATGAACTTTACCGTTAATCACTGTACTATATAAACTGTGTGTAACTTGTATTTTAATCAGTCAACGTTCTGAAGATGGCCTAATAAGTCGAAATCGATCAACTTATTGTTAATAAATAATTTTGTGAAACTACATCAAGTGTCTACGTTCTATATTCTTAATGATATTTTTTTAATGAATTTATCTTACTTTCTAGGATTTGGAAGGACATGAGTCTCAACGACAGTTTAACAGATGTGGAACGCGCTAAACTCGCCGTTTGGGATTATCCTGTCAGTGACAAATACACTAAGATGTGGCAAGCAATGAAAGAAACCGGTTTGCCAGCCACTGAAGAAGATGCTTTAAAACAAGTCAGAGATTCCAAGTCTTCAAGTGAAGGCTTCGCTTATTTAGGTGATGCTACTGACATTAAATACTTAAAATTAGTGAACTGTGATCTACAAATTGTTGGAGAAGAGTTCTCCAGGAAGCCGTACGCAATTGGAGTTCAGCAGGGGTCGCCCTTGAAGGACCAGTTCAATAATGCGTAAGAGAATTTTATTAATATTTTCAACTTCAACTTAAAATTGATAAAGTTCGGAGAAAGATTAAAATAAAATAAATATGTCATTAAATCTTTTACCCATTACTGGGTGTGGCATTCTGTCAGAAAGATTACAGTATTGATTATGATTGGTTGACAAAACGTCAAAACGAAGACAAGTTTACGCAGTACGAAAAACATTATTTCAAAATTATAATTCCGGCTTAATGGGGTAGGTGGCTCAGTGGTATCAAGTCGACTTGTGGATTTGAGAACTCGGGTTCGATTCCCACAGTCGACACACAATTTTCACCACATTAGAACTATCCCTGTGGCTTCTTTACCACTAACATCTTTGGTGGCCGTGATTTGATGGCTGGTAGCCGCACTTCACGCGAAGAAATATATCACTTACCGAGATCTGCTACAGCAGAGTGCCACATCCAGTAATGGTAAAAGGCGTGATGATATATTTATATTTTTTTTTTTGTAGAAAAATAAGTAATTTCATTTCTCTTTGAAGGATATGTAAAATTAAAATAAAATCAATGTATAATTGTGATTTTTCAGTATCCTTCAGTTGTTAAATAAACGTCAACTCGAGCGTCTAAAAGAGAAATGGTGGGCTGGTAACCCAGAGGCAAAAACTTGCGAGAAACAAGAAGATCAATCCGACGGTATCAGTATCCAAAATATCGGTGGAGTATTCATCGTAATTTTCGTCGGAATCGGTTTAGCATGCATAACGTTGGCCTTCGAATATTGGTGGTATAAATATCGTAAAGGTTCTCGAGTTGTAGACGTGAAACCCGCGTCAGGAAAAGTCACGAAAATCGGAACAACCAAAGATGCAGTTGATCCGCAAGAATACCGTCCACGACAATTGTATCCGAGTAATTTTAGAGCAAGATTTTAACGTTGTAAGATTCACGCACAATTTTATCGTACAAATCAGTGTTTGCAAATAATATTTTGTTTGAAACTGAATAATATTTTTGTATTTACTTACCAAGTTTGGCCAAAAACGAATTTCTGTAACAAAAAACTGTAGTTGAACGTTTTGTTTTTAAATGTTTGACAGCACTATGAGGTTATATTTCACTACTGATGTATTTCTTGAAGTTACCAATAAAATATATTTTTAACTTGATCAAGTTGTAACGTTTAATTAATAGTTTTATGCAACAATATTACGATATAAACTGGTACTGTCGGTCCAAACTCGCTTGATGTTTACAGTTTATAAAATATAGTTATAGTTAGACCAAACAAGCGTGAACCAACATAGTGTTCATTAAAAAATCATTTAGCAAACAGTAAAATTTTTAAATACTGTGAAGTTTTTTTAAAAACTAATAAAGTCTATAATAAAAATTGTAAGGCAGCTTCAAAAATTTGACTGTATAAAATACTAACGATTTTCTTCCTTATATGAACAATTATTTAATTATTTACAAGCCTTAATTAATATATTTTATAATCGTATAAATATAATAACTTGTATTGCAATTAAATGACTTTTAAACAAAATATTGGAACTACATATCATATTATTATCTACTAACATAAAATTATTTTCATTCCAAATAAACATAAAATGAATATACACAAATATTACGTAGAATGTAGCACTCTGATAGTAAAGCCAGTTTTAGATGCTGCAATTTTTCATGCAAGTTCTGTTGCGCAAGAAAATTGCTTCGTTACAAACAAAAGTTGCTGCAAGAAAATTACATGTTCTAATTTTCTTGCGACAACGTGGATTTTTTTTAGTGACTTTAAGTGCGTCATACTGTTGCCAACTGTTCAACAAATAACTATTGATTTGTGTTCTTATTTAAAAATAAGTATTTTAATAGATATTTAATTTTGCAACAGATAAATAAAATTAAATCGAACATCAGTGTGATGATAGTTTATGCTAATTAGTTTAGTTTTTTTTAATTCAATGCCAGAAACGTAACACAACATTTTTAATAACATTGTGGAAACAACGTCTTTTATTATATCACAGTTGAATGTTGATACATAATCAAAAATACATAGATATGTTGCTGCAAGTAGTTGCACCATGTAATACAGTTTTTAAAAATTGCATCCATTTTGTTGCCGCTATATTTATTGTATAATTGCGCAACAAAACTTGCACGAAATCTTGCACCATCTAAAACGAGCTTAATAAATAAATAAACAAAAACATCACACTCAGTTTCTAAGCACCTTACCATCATACAAGCAAATTAATACTTGTGACCTTTAATTCTACTTTACATAAAGCTCTTTTAACCTCAAAATGTAACAACACAGCTACACAGGAAAAAGAGACGCCACATAAGTAGTACCAATATAAAAACACTAAAATACAATCGAGATTAAGTTTATTTTATGTTTGATTCCTCTAAAATAAATTAAATAATTACAAAATTACTTATTTTTATTAGGAATTGACATGTAATAAAAAATTGAGGTTATGTTTCAAATAACTGTCACAATTTGTAATTTAATTTACATAGCCAGTTATTAAAGCTATGAATAAGTTGAAATAACTTGAATATTTTTAGTTAAAAACAAATTCGATTGTATTTTAATTAAGTGGACAACAACACAATTCTAATCTACAACATCACAGTTCAACAGTCTGGGACATATCAATACTCAACTGCTTCTTCAGGGTCTTTGAATTCATTTCCAACTCCAAGGTCAAACTTTCCACTTCAGCTTCCAAAGCTCTTGTTCTCCGAAACATCTGCACATAATTGAGCTGCAGTTGTCTTTGATATCTCAAGACTTTCTCTTTCTCTTGTGCCCAGGTGATTCTCTCTTGTTCGAAGGACTTCCTTCGACATGCCATCTCAGCGTGGAGACGATCGAGCTCGGGACAGTGGTGAGAGCCATTGAGAAGTTGTATCTCGGCATCTTCTTCAGAGGATGTTGGATCTAGGTGGTCCGACATATGGTCCAGGTGATTAAGGGGGTTGGTGTTGAGGTTAGGTGGTAATGAGGAGGGAGAATTATCCGGGGAAGGGGATGGTTGGCGGCGGGCACGAATTGAACGACCAGTTTCTGCTCCTTCATACCTGTGAAACATTTTAAATCGTACAAATATTTCGATAGAGTCAGTGAAGTTTATGTTTACGAATAGCGAATGAAATATTATTGAAATTTAAGAAGAGAGGAATAAACAGCGAGCTTCTATGAAAGAAATTATGATGAAGTGAAAATGATATACCGGGATAGAAATATTTGGCGAAGACCATAATTACATGATTCTAGACAAGAAATGACAGTAATCGATTATTGATGAGTTCTGATGAATCTAATGAATAATAATAATAATTTCTACTTACTCGCTCATAGCTTGTTCACTCAATTCCTCCCTGGCCTCAGTAAGTTCCCTTTTGAGTTCTTCAATTTGCTGGTACTTGTTCTGTTCCCTGAGCTTGGCAGCCTGTTCGTTGTCCATGAGGCGACACATCTCGCCACGAAGTCGCTCTAACTCGGCGTCGCGTTCATCGGCAGCGCGACGTAGTGCAGCGGTTTCAGAGTCTCTTCGCTCGAGACTTTCGTGGGCGCTTCGAAGGGATGAACGGAGGGTTAGGAGTTCGTGGCCTTTGGAGGTTTGTTCCGTCTAAGAAAAATGTGAATTAGAGATTTTTTCCTAATAATTTTAATTCTGAAATATTAGTAGAAAATTTTATGTTTTTCGTTCATTCAATGAAGTTATTTCGCCTAATTAACAAGCTTAGAAATTTAATTTTCTATTATATGTGGAATATACAGGGTGGTGATCGCGACACCAGAACATAGGACAGCTAATATCCTCATCTTTTTTACTTCATTTTCAGTTTTTACTATACAGTGTGTAACTGCAATTGTGTTAAATGTATTTTTAAACAAGCGCAGGCGATGCTGCCTTCATTTCTTATAGATTCGTTGTTAGAGAAGTGGGCGTTTGTGGATGAATGTTTGTTGTGTGTTGATGGATTTTGGTTGTGAGAAAAGAAAGAGTTTGTATGGAGGAAGTGTTAATGTGGTAGAAACGAATATCGTGTGTCAGGATGAGAATGTTGACGGGTTCGTGCTACCCCATTTAATGGGATATAGCGTGATGTTATGTATGTATGTATGTATGTAATTATTAATATTATCTAAAATGAAAGTATTTTTAATTTGATTTATGTGGCAGCACTAATTTTCACTAGTTCTAAGTTACTGTCATATAAAATGTATATACAAAATTCTGTTATTAAATTTGATAAATTAATGTAGGTAATAATTTTCGAATAAAATAGAGATATTCATCTGATAGTTATCAACTTATTCATAACTTTATGACTTAATATTCGATAATTGCACGGTATCTGGTTTATGAAACAGAGATACATATATACAGATAATATATCTAATTGAAAATAAGTACCACGCACCGTTATTGTAGCTAACAAGTTCAATGATTAACCTAAATTGTGAAGAATGTGTTCATTATTTATAAGTATTTCGATATCAATCGAATGTTTTTTCGATAAGTATTATGCCATTTAAAAATATATTTTCGTTGCATTTCTGTAATAGTTTTTCTCTTTTTGAGCATATTCTACAAATCGTTGAGATAAAATAAATACTTAAATATATTTCTTATAGATTCGTTGTTAGAGAAGTGGGCGTAAGTGAAGATTTACGAAACTGGTGTACAGGAGCGAATGGATGAATGTTTGTTGCGTGATGATGGATTTTGGTTGAGAAAAGAAAGAGTTTGTATGGAGGAAGTGTTAATGTGGTCGAATCGAGTATCGTGTGTCAGGATGAGAATGTTGACGGGTTCGTGCTACCCCATTTAATGGGATATAGCGTGATGTTATGTGTGTATGTATGTTTGTATGTATGTAAATATTAATATTATCTAAAATTAAAGTATTTTTAATTTGATTTTCACTTTGTATACTTATTTAGGAAACATTGATATGAATCCTACCTGTGCGTCTTTGAGTTGCGTTTTCAACAACGCCATCTCCCCAGTCTTTTGACATAGATTCCATTCGGTATCTTCTAACCTTGTCCGAAGTGTTGCCACTTCTTCTCTTAGTCGGTCAGCTTGACAGGAAGCACGTTGTGCTTCTGCACATAATCTCTTCTTGTCCTGTTGTAGTTGGTAGGTTTGCATCATCAACATCTGCTCTAGACGAAGAGCTTTCTGAGCGCTGGCTCGTAACCGCCCTTCGTGTACACCTGGGATAGAAAAATTAAATTTAAAACTTTTAATAAATTTATAGAATTCTTTCTAACCTTTTATGCGTCTGAGTTCTCTCTCCCAGACTTTTTCCTTTTCTTGATAGACCCTGAAGATGACCTGCTCGTTGTGCTCCATGGTTTGACGTAGGTAGGCAAGTTCAGAGTCGCGGTCGCGGAGAGCTGCTTCTAATTCTGATACCCCTGAGTCTGATGGAGATGGGGTCAAGTCTAGGAGGCTTCCACCACCTGGACCTGACAGGCGGTACGAGGAGGATTTATTGCTGGAAGAGTCAAGATATTGAAGATGACGACTGAGAATGCGAAATTATGATTTATAATGGAATTCTACATAAAATCACAAGTTTTGTAGATCCGTAAATTTGTAAGAAATAAATAAAAATATCATCATGCCTTTTACCCATTTCTGGATGTGGCATTCTGCCATAGCAGATCTCGGCAAATGATATATTTCTTCACGTGAAATGAGATTACAAATAAAAATATATATCATCACGCCTTTTACCCATTACTGGGTGTGGTACTCTGCCTAAGCAGATCTCGGTAAAGAATATATTTTTTCGCGTGAAATGCAGTTAAAAGCCGTCAAATCATGGCCCCCAAAGATATTAGTGGTGGGGGAGCCACAAGGGTTGTTTTAATGTGCTGAAAATTGATTGTCGGCTGTGGGAATCGAACCAGGGTTCTCAAGATCCATAGGCCAACTCGATACCACTGAGTCACCTACCCCGTAAATTTTGTAAATACGTGATAAATACATAATTTTTTCTACGATTGCATCTTAAAATTATTTAAAAACGTATACGTACTGAAAATAAATTCGTTCTGTCAACTGTCAACATGACAAGTTTCTGTTGTTTGTATCCCAGGTAACTATTGAAATAAGCGCGCATTTAATATCTTTTTTGCGCGTTGCCATTGGAAACTCGCGCACTTATCATCTTTTTCGCGCGTTGCTATTGGAGACACACGACAAAGTTATTTTTCGATTGTTCCACAAAAAACTTCAACATTACGATGACAAATGAGAGTGTAATTATCAACTTTTCATAGCAATCGTAGAAAAAGTAATATAATATCGTAATTTAATAAAGATATAATCTCTATACCACATAATGTAACATTTTGCTATGTTTTGAATTTGAAAAATTGAAAACTAGTGTGTATAATTTTAAACACTAGTTGTTGTTTGTCGCTTATCGAGTGTTGTAACCACAAAGTAACAACCGTCCGCAATTAACATAATAATATACAGGATGGTGAATCGAATTGCGCACCATAGCGTTTTCAATGCTATTTTTAAAATGTTCAATTATTGGCTTCCCTAATTATTTTATGCAAAAAAGCTTCACATAAAAGATTTAGGGCATAAATTTCTGCATCTAAATCAATAAACATAATTTCTATTACATGCTTTGTAACGACAGAAATTAAATATTAAAATGTCGAAAGTTGTGTTGAAAATACAGACAGCCATGGAATTGAACAAAAAATAAATAAATGCTTGGCGTTTTAACGTCAACGATTGACATAGAACGTCCAACGTTGTCGTTTTGACAGATAAAACGCCAAGCATTTATTTATGTTTTGTTCAATTCCATGGCTGTCTGTATTTTCAATACAACTGTCGACATTTTAATATTTAATTTCTGTCGTTACAAAGCATGTAATAGAAATTATGTTTATTGATTTAGATGCAGAAATTTATGCCCTAAAACTTTTATTTGAAGCTTTTTTGCATAAAATAATTAGGGAAGCCAATAATTGAACATTTTAAAAATAGCATTGAAAACGCTATGGTACGCAATACGATTCACCACCCTGTATAACGTAGATGAATGAAGGTTTTGTCAGATTTTCTTTTGTTTTTTTAAAGCTATTTTTATAGAGTTGTAAACAGTACACAAAATACTTTGTAAGAGTAATTTTAATGTTAAAATTTAACAGTTACAGTAACTTAAGTATATAATAATTATCGTAAAAAGTAATAAAAATAAAACTGTAAAAAGTCTTAAAATTGACAAGCCATTATGTAAATGGAAGAATGTATACAAAGTAACAAAATTTAATTAGGGGTTCTTCACCTTCTCATATATTTATGTCAAAAATGCAAAACGAGAAGTCTTTTACCGTCTTTTACACAACTACATACGAAGAGTATTTTTATGATTCCCCATTAAAATGATTCACATACATCACGCTATGTCCTACAACATGGAGTAACTTCTCTCAAACGTACTGAAAACACTATATTTATTTCCCTCGGTTGGAATATTTCATTTAGTCATTCATTAATTCCTAGATTGTCCACTCAATCTTTCCTTTGACATTTTTTCCACATGACTAAATTAATGAATTGAATTATACAGTTTAAATTTTGTAAATGGCTCAGTGATATCTCGGTCTGCGGATCTTGAGATCCCGGGTTTGAGTTCCACAGCCGCCAAACAATTTTCACCACATTAAAACTACTTCTGTGACTCTCTCACCACTAACATCTTTGGGAGCCGTGATTTGACAGCTGGTAACCGCACTTCACGCGAAGAAATATATCACTTAACGAGATCTACTATGGTAGAGTGCCACACCCAGTAATGGGTAAAAGGCGTGATGATATATTTATTTTACTATCAAAAAAATGCGAAGTACGCGATTTTTTCATCATTTACATTACCATGACAACGCGTATTTTGCGCATTATTTTTTTACCCTAGTGTGCAAAATGAATGGGGTAGATGGTTCAGTGGTATCGAGTAGGCCTGTGGATCTTGAGAACCCAGGTTCGATCCCCACAGGCGACAAACAATTTTCACCAATTTAAATCTACCCCTGTGGCTCCCTCTCCACTAATATCTTTGAGGGCCGTGATTTGACGGCTGGTAACCGCATTTCACGCGACAAAATATATCACTTACCGAGATCTGCTTAGGCAGAATGCCACACACAGTAATGGGTAAAAGGCGTGATGATATATTTATTTATTTTTTTATTTGCAAAATGAGTATCTCGTGCACGCTCCCAAATTATTGTCAAGTTCCATTAGTTACAACACATCAATAGTATCAAATTCATATTATTGTTGATTGTTTTCCTTCAATTTACTTAAATATATTAATAATTATTGTATTATTCTTTATTTACAGTTGTAGAAAAAAATGTTGTTTGTATTTCGTGGACAAAATTCTTGTTTTTTGGCGCGTTTGAATGATTTTTTTTTGTCTCGGCTAAAAGTGACATTCTCACGCGCAACAAAAAACACTCATTTTGCGCACTTCATACAAAGATAACTATTAATTTAAAATTTTGTCTTGACAGCCTTTATTTTTACAAATATTACAAATTTGTAAAATTAATTTTTGCTCTCTGATGAAAAGCACAAATAAAATGTAATATATATATACGGTGGTGTGGATAGCGATACGGAATTCGAATCCGGAGATCCCGAGTTCGAATCGCACTTAAGCTAAATATTATATAAACTACCACACTGCGGCACGGTGAGTGCGGACCCTGTATTGTAATTGGGATTAAATTCCTGTTGTACAGTGTAACATAAATAAATAAATAAATAAATAAATAAATATAAATATATAAATAATTTGTTTTTTCACTTACGTATGGCTGTCGACAGTAGACCCGGGGCTCTTTCTAACACTCTCCATACTATCATAGTTGACAAGCTTGTGCGGTAGTGACGTCAGAGAGGCCATCGCCAATGGAGGAGATGAGGAAGACATTAACTTCCGATCCAGGGAATAGTTGGAGTTAACCGCGTGGTGATGGTGGTGATGATGGAGGTGATGCTGGTGACGTAGGTCGTTACTACCTATACATAATTATAGAAAAAGAAAAAAAAATGATGTTAATGGTGTCACAGATAACTAGTATAGACCACGGGCATGTGACGTCATAAGGGCTAGGTGAGTAACTGTCAAATTATGTTTCAGTTCGTATCTTTAAATATATATTTTTAAATTTGTAGATAACTAAGAAAGAAGTCTAAATAATATTTGTGGGTAAATGAACTGAGCAAACAAAATGCCGTAAATTAAAACAAAAAAACACTGCTCAAAATTGTACAGAGGTATTTTGAAAATTAAATAAAATGAAAACTATAAAGTATATTCAAATATTTCTAAGAAAAATAATACCTTATGTATTCTTACAAATATTTAAATATAATTTATAGTTTTAATTTTACATTCAATTTTTAAAATATCCCTGTACAATTTTGAGCAGTGTAGTTTATATATCAAGGGAAAAAGTGAGACATTTCTTCCAGAAATGTTAAAGAGTAAAAAACGAGGGTTATAAACCACTTAATAATAATAATAATAATAATAATAATACTTTTATTGAGGCAAAGTTCAGCTTTAAGCTGCTCTTCCACTTAACCTCTATATAGAATACAATCAAAATACACTGATGTGTTACAGCCAGTGTTACATTATTAATAATGAAATTAGAGATAATTAGACAATAATAAATTACGAAATTCTTTCTTGAAACGTGGTAAATTAAAACCTTTATATATCTTAGGAATGGAGTTATACAATTTAGAAGAACAGTAAGAGAATGATCTTTGAAACATATTTGAAGTATGATGAGGAATGATAAGCATAAATTGATTACGCACATTAAATGAATGAGAATTAGCAGATAATTTTAATTTAGAATGTAAATAAGGAGGCAATTTAGTTAAGATAGTTTTGTGTGCAAATGAAGCAAAATGTAGTTTTCTACGATCTTCTATATTCAACCATTTCAAGCCAGGAAAAGTGTGCGAAATATGATCATATTTTCTAATACCCAAAATAAATCTTATGCAAGAATTTTGGAGCTTCTGAATACGCTTCTGAGTTACCTGATCCAAACAAGGTCCGTATAAGATATCACCGTAATTAAACTTTGAAAGTACCAGTGAATCCACCAAAACGTTAAGAGAAGAATAATGTATTAGAAGTTCAAGAAAAAGTAGGTTCCAGCGAATTTTAGGGTATTTATGAAAGAAAAATATAATTATATTTGGTATTATATTTTTTGAATATTAAAAAATAAAAATAATTCTACTTTTAGCTCCAAAATGTATATTTTTTATTGGTTGTCTGATATAAGCTAAAAAAATTCGTAACAATCGCTACATACATATGATTTTTTTCACTATCGCATCAGACAGTTAAATTTTCAGAAATAAATTAGAAATTTAGATACAGTTTAGTATTGCCCTGACAAATATTACGTGGGTGTCTATAATGTCAAATCATATTGTTGATTTTCAGTTGCCATAAATATGGCTTTATTTTCCATTTTCTTCCATAGGCACAAAAACTATTACTTTTTTCTACGATTGCTATGAAAAGTTAACAATTACGCTCTTATTTGTCATCGTAAAGTTGACGTTTTCAATGGAACAATCGAAAAATATTTTTTTGCGCGTCTCCAGTGACAACGCGCGAAAAAGATATTAAATGCGCGCTTATTTCAATACTTACCAGGGATACAAACAAAACAGAAACTTGTCATATTGACAGTTGACTGAACGAATTTATTTTCAGTACGTATACGTTTTTAAATCATTTAAGATGCAATCGTAGAAAAAATTATGTGTGTATCACGAGCGTAAAGTGTCTCGCCTTCGGCTCGCGCATCTATTACCGTGCGTGAGTAACAAACAATCACTTTACGCTCTTAATACACAAATAACTATTTTTCTCACTTGAACTTTCAGACTATCGTGAAAATTAGTTTATACATATTTAACAGTTACGAAACCTAACTGAAGTTGTTGAATTATCCATGCCCGTGGTCTATTATTTATAGCTATTTGTTATTGAAGAGTACTTACTTCCATAGTGTACTAGATGTGAGCCAGGGCGTGTTAGAATAGGGGTAGAACCATATCGTTCACCAGCTACACCGAATCTTGCCGCTGGAGTCATCCCAACTGGCTTAAACGCTATTGGACGTATTACTATTTTACCCTGAAAATAAATAAACAATTTATAATTAAAAACCATGAAAATAATTTCAATCAAAATTATACTACTTCGTAATATTTGTTACTGGTCGAAGCAGGGGCGGATCCAGCGGGGGGGTCATGGGGGTCATGCCCCCCCCTAAGCATGGACTTTTTTTAAATGTTGGCCCTACTACATAATAATGATGTCATTATTTACGATTACTCAATTTGTTAAACAAATTAAATAGAAAATATTATCTAAGAACTTAAAATTCCAAGATAATTAAGAACTATTGTTTAATTTATGATTCTAATAAATATCCAAAAACCAATATTTTGTGGGGATATTATTTCGACCCGCAGATGGGAGAGGTATTCTATTTAAGACCTAGTCAAGTATGTGACTACCGACATTTGCACTTAGAAAATCAACTTTTAATTCAATAATTTTTGTATTCTATCGAAGAACCGTTTAGATATTGAAACTTTATGATTTAAAAAGTGTTGGCGTTATTAGGGAAAATTTGTGAGGTGAAAAAAAAATTATTTAATGTGATTTAATGTGATTGTAAAACTTATTTAAAGTTGGAATATAATATGAGCAAATACAAATGTTTTTTATATTTAGAAGATGGGCAATAAACCCCCCCCACCGCCCCCCAGACAAAATTTACTCCATGACCTCCCCTTATTCTAAGTCTGGATCCGCCCCTGGGTCGAAGAGCATCGAAGAGCATCAATGAGCTCTTTGAGGAAACAACAGAACGAAAAATAGAGGCTCCTCTATTTCCATCGAAGAATTAATTGATGAAACGAACGTGTCTCATTTCACTCGTATCTTTTGTATCTCACTTCACGTTAGCATATTTTTGAAATTTAGTTTTTCTTTCTCAACTTTAGAAGCCTTTATTGTTTGTCAATGACGGGTGCGTTCTGTTGTTTCATCGAAGAGCTATTTTGATCAAAGCTACCTCGGAGTCGACAGACATTTAAAAAAAAGTGGATCTGATAACCTGGGTTCGATTCCCGCAGCCGACAAACAATTAAATCTACCTCTGCATGCGAAAAAATATATCACTTAGCCGAGATTTGACTCGGTAGAGTGCTACACCCAGTAATGGGTAAAAGGCGTGATGATATATTTATTTAAACAAATGATTTAAATTAAAAATACAACCCATATAATTTTTAAAAAGTGATTAGTCGAATTATAGAATTCATTTGTAGGCGTCTTAAAGATGCCAGTTGATTGAAATCGAACCAAAGATTTATTTGAGAATTCACCACACGTCACTGTCAACCAATAGGATCAGGAATTTGTTTGAAAATGAACCAATGAAATGTACATTTCGTCGGAAATTCATCACTAGTGAAATTGATATCGGAAATACCACTTACCACTGTTAATAATATCCTTGGTTACGAATAAAATAAATGATATTTTCAATATTTTCATAAACGTCAATTTTGAATAATAAATGTACACTGAAAAAATGTAGAATTTTCATCACTGTAATACCTAATTAATAATGTGCAAATAAATACCTAACTATTCTTGTTAATGAACTCTTGTTTGATAAATTCTCAAGCCGAATACAACTCGTAGTATGAAAATTGACAGATAATATTTTGACATAAATATACATTCGTTGTTACGGAAATAGGAAACACAACTCATGTTTCGCACTCGTTATGTTTCCATTTCCATAACAACTCATAATTTATGTCAAAATATTTTCAGCAATTTTCATACTACTTGTTATATTATATTAGAATATCTGTTGATTATAATATTATTTGAATAGTAAATAAATTGAATTAGGTATGTCAGAATGCAACCAGGTATACAGTGAAGTGGCATAGTTGCATAGTGTACAGGAACTATATTCTCATAAATATTATAATCACAGATATATTTCACATTTTATGACTAGTACTAATAGCCTTATAAAATATTTATTTAATTAATAGACTAAACTAAATTTAATAATCACATATTTTCTAATTTATTTTATTATCGGAATAAATTTTGTTTATTTATATACCTAGTACAATATTAATTATTTTTCTATTTTATTATATCAAATTAAACGTTTACTTTTAATTACGCAAGCAATAATGATAATTTATAATTAATAGAAATATAACTACATGCAATTAATATTCAAATACGTAGTATTTATTTATTATTCATTTCACAAATAAAATACATTTTTCTAAGATTGCTACGAAAAGTTGACAATTACGCTCTCAATTGTCATCGTAAAGTTGACGTTTGCCCTGGAACAATTAAAAATGTCTTTTTCTACGATTGCTATGAAAAGTTGACAAATTGTATGCTCTCATTTGTCATCGTAAAGTTGACTTTTCTGTGGAGCAATCGAAAAATATAATAAATGCGTGCTTATTTCAATAGTTACCAGGGATACAAACAAAACTGAAACTGGTCATATTGACAGTTAACAGAACGAATTTATTTTCAGTACGCATACTTTTTTAATACTTTTAAGATACAATCGTAGTAAAAATGATGTGTGTATCACGAGCGTAAAGTGTCTTTGTTCCTCTTTCACTATTGCAGCTCTCGTCTTCGACTCGCGCTGCAATTACCGTGCTCGAGTAACAAAGAATCACTTTACGGTCTTAATACACAAATAACTATTGTCGCGCGTTGCCTTTGGAGATGTTAAATGCGCACTTATTTCAATAGTTACCATAGATAGAAACAAAACAAAAACTTGTCATATTGACAGATGACAGAATGAATTTATTTTCAGTTTGTATACTTTTTTTAATAATTTAAGATGCAATCATAGAAAAGACTATGTGTGCATCACGAGCGCAAATTTTCTTCTTACACTATTGCAGCTCTAGCTTTCGGCTCGCGCTTCAATTACCGTGCTTGAATACACTCTTAATACACAAATATATATACCGGGTGGTGAATCGAATTGCGCACCATAGCGTTTTCAATGCTATTTTTCAAATGTTCAATTATTGGCTTCCCTAATTATTTTATGCAAAAAAGCTTCAAATAAAAGTTTTAGGGCATAAATTTCTGCATCTAAATCAATAAACATAATTTCTATTACATGCTTTGTAACGACAGAAATTAAATATTAAAATGTCGAAAGTTGTGTTAAAAATACAGACAGCCATGGAATTGAACAAAAAATAAATAAATGCTTGGCGTTTTATCTGTCAAAACGACAACGTTGGCCGTTTTATCTGTCAATCGTTGCACATAGAATTATTTAAAAATTGAACCATGTTAACCAGTACAGGATGACATATAAAAATTGTTGTAAAAAATAACAAATAATTCTCTCCAGATAAAGAAGAAGCTACTTTGTTATGTAATGTCTGTAAGCTTGCCAATCTTCATATAATTTATGAATCAATGGTAGAAGATTGAAGGTGCGTTGTCCAGTAGTACAAGAAAAGATTTATTATTCATTCATCCGTTAACCACAAAAATTACGTGTACTTATTTCCATAAAAAACAAAAAATCCTGCTTTAAAATGACATATAATTTTACTTCATCTTCAACAAAACTCGAGAAAAAAAATCAAAACCAACCAAAAATCAATTCGTTTTAAATTACATTTCATCGCGTCTTTATATTCAAAGCAAAGCAAAACAAGAAATAAGAACAAAAGTTATTGATGGAAAAACCTGCCCTATACAAAACGAAGAACAAGATGAAAAAGAAAAATGTATTAAGAGCAGCAATTCGTTAAAATCTCATTTGACGTTCGGCATCACGATCTGTTTACAGTTTACTACTGCACCGGCACGCAAAAAGCGCACGCAAATAACAGGGCCCGCAAGTAATTAAAGTGACTCAATTTGAATGAGAAGAAAGAGGTGATTTCGCGAGCTGATGTTCAACGCCCAACAACATACACTCGTACACACCAGGTTTTACAATTAGTTTCTGGAGGCTCAAAATATATAGACGTGTTTCGTATTTGAGCGTTAAAAAAGTTCGTATCGCTATGAAAAATGCTTCAAATCAAATATTTACCTGAAACTGACAGGAAAATAAACATTTTCCTGAGCTTTAAGACTTGGGAAAGCTTTGCTTTGCATGCCTAGTCAGGAATAGTATGTTATGCATCAAGGGAGGGAAACAAGCGATTATTCCCGCGTGTGAAGTTGGCAAAGCGAGACGTAAACGAGGGCCGAAGTTTCGAGCTGAAGTCTCGGTTTGCCAACTTCACACAAGAGATAATCGCGCCCTCCCGTGAAGCATATTATACTTTTCGTAACAAGTGCACAAAAATTACTGTCTTATCGGGACAAATGTCAAATATGGGTTGCGTAACTAGTTACCTAGGAAACGCCGCAAACAACTAATAATCGTAGTCTCTAGGGAGAGAAACATGCTACCTAGGGAGAGAAACATAATTATGTTTCTCTCCCTAGTGGAGAAAAGCAGTGTTTCTCTCTCTAAAATTAGGGAATAAGAACGTGTTTCTTGTGCATGTGTTACGAAAAATAACATATTGCCTGTCTAAGCAGGCAATGAAAGAAATATGAGTGTCTAGTTACTTAGCAACATAAAATACTGACTGACTATGTAAGTCAAATATTTTTAAAAATTTAAATTAATTTAAAATATGTATTGTTTGTTTATAAGTTTCAGGTAAAATGTTATACGTAACACGTCAGTAAAGCGTCGTACAGGATTCGCAAGCTGTTTTAAATTCATAGAAATATAGCTCTTACTGAGATCTGCTACTGCATAGTGCCACACTCAGTGATGGGTAAAAAACGTGATGATATATTTATAGTCTGTTAAGTAAAATGTCAAATATTTGGCCGTATTTTGTTTAAATTTCATGGCTACCTGTTATAAAATAATATATTATTCATCGAGCGTGCAATGATAGCTATTACTCAAGAACGGGATGAAGGTTGCAACATGAGTGAAAGACGAGTAGCGTAATTTATCAAAATGAGTATTATACTTTATCTACGAGAAATCAACTGAAAAGTACACATTTAAGTATATCCATACAGGCGCGGTGGCCGAGCGTGTTAAGGCACATCTCTTAACATACTGTGACGTCACCCGAGCCAAAGTTCGTCAATTTGAATCCGCCTGTCGACAATGTGTGATTTGTCGTAAAATATAAAATACAGTTACATGTATTTATCACACTCGGGCGCTATAAGCTAGTCACTTATACGTCTTAAATAATGTAGTATTTGACTACGAAAACCGGCAGTACGGCAGTGTATAAACTGCGGCTCAGTGTACCCGGTAGGCCCAGGCCTGATCTCGGGCTGTAGCGCCACAGATGATGATGATGATGAAGTATATCCATAGTTATAATTGACTTGAATAAATGTCAAATTTGAAATAATAAAATTGATACGAAATTTCTAATTCTGATCTGTCTTTTGTTTATGCTATCAGTGTCAACAACGATCACAAAAGCACAATTTTATTGTGTAGATGAAAATGCAAGTGGCAATGCACTTAAAAATAAAAGTAAACAACTTTTCTTTAACGGAAGGACGAGAATTATTTATTTATTTATTTATTTATTTATGTTACGCTGTACAACAGGAACTTAATCCCAATTACAGTACAGGGTCCGCACTCACCGAACCGCAGTGTGCTAGTTTATATAATTTGCTTGAGTGCGATTCGAACTCGGGATCTCCGGATTCGAATTCCGTATCGCTATATACCGAGTGTAATAAGAAGAAAACTTAGCCATATGCGTTTCACATAAGAAATAAGATTTTCCTTACGCAAACATGGCAAGTGAATGCTTTAAATACAAGTTGTAGACTATTAAATTTTGCATCTAAGTCAATAATCAGTAATCACATTTTATTTTGCATGTTTCGTTGCCGACATAATCGGGTTTACAGTTTTATATTATATAACACCAGACAACTAATTTCTCATATTAAATAAGTATGGGCCGCATTTTGTGTTCCACACTGTATTGCGTGGAGAAACCAAAGCAGCTAAATTCCGAGAAATTAACCCGCCACTGAAGACTATAGCACAGTGGAACCAAAACACAGACCGGGTTCGATCCCTACAGGCGACAAACAATTTTCACCAATTTAAATCTACCCCTGTGGCTCCTCCTCCACTTACATCTTTAAGGGCCGTGATTTGACGGCTGGTAACCGCACTTCTCGCGAAAAAATATATCACATACCGAGATTTGCTTAGGAAGAGTGTCACACCCAGTAATGGGTAAAAGGCGTGATGATGATATATTTATAAAAGCGATCAAATACTCCCGGATGTAAAAAAAAATGTATCATAATTTTTACTCAATTTACGAGTTCGTTCCCATTTTCATGCAAAAATAATTCGCTCAAATATTTGTGTATGTTATAATTTGTTGGCTAGTGTCAAAGTAACTGTTAAAAATAAGCTAAGTGATCTTTTTATAGATCAGATCTAGAATCTATGATAAAGCAATAAAACTTTGTACTCATTGCTTCTGATATAATTTCATGTTATAGCCTCTACTAACGTGCAATTATTATTCTCTTATTAGTTTTTATAGGTATTAAACAGTTCTTAGTAATATAATTAAGTTCTAATGCTTGCCTTATACCACAACGTCAATTATTTTCTTAGAAACGAGAACAGAAAATCAAAACAATTTATATTCGTTTTTTTAGACCACCAACAATTTACTAACCTAATCAAGTAGACAGATTTCCAGAGTGAAAAATTGATATAAAGATATTTTTCTATGTTGCGTTCATAAGGAAGTAATTATGAAACCCAGTTGCGTATCGGAAGAGTGTTCATTACGATACGCAACATTTTGTTTTAGACGGTTGGTAGTAGTGGATGACATACTGAACCTATTAAGCTGAGAACATCAACATTTCAATATAACCTCAAAATCTGAACAATTGCATTAATGTCAATAACAGTTACCAACCACAACATTTCATATATAAATTGTCCTAAATTAACTCGGTTTAAAATATTGCAGATTTTTGTTTCATTTTAATTTATAAAAGACGCAAAATAGAAAAATAGTGTTAATAACTTATTTTATAAGATTTTTATTACACTTGTTTCTGTCTCTATTTTTAAGATAATTCTCTACATTTTCAATTTAATTTATATATATATATATATGTATGTATGTATGTATGTAAAATTAATTATATTTATTATTTTAGCTATAATGAAATAAATTTAAACATGCATTTTTCTCATAAGAATATACAAATATTATATCACTGAATTCAAAATAAAATTCTCTGTCGAACAAGCAAATAAACAAAAATATAGTTCCATTTCAAATAACAAAGTTGGTATCCACAGTTTGTGAACTACATACATACATACATACATACATAACATCACGCTATATCCCATTAAATGGGGTAGCATGAACCCGTCAACATTCTCATCCTGACACACGATACTCGATTCGACCACATTAACACTGCCTCCATACAAACTCTTTCTTTTCTCACAACCAAAATCCATCAACACGCAACAAACATTCATCCATTCGCTCCTGTACACCAGTTTCGTAAATCTTCACTTACGCCCACTTCTCTAACAACGAATCTATAAGAAATGAAGGCAGCATCGTCTGCGCTTGTTTAAAAATACATTTAACACAATTGCAGTTACACACTGTATAGTAAAAACTGAAAATGAAGTAAAAAAAGATGAGGAATTTCACACAATTGCAGTTGGACACTCTATAGTAAAAACAGAAAATGAATCAAAAGATAAGAAAGGAAGGGAGCATCTCCCTGCGCTTGTTTTTGAAGGTGAACTCCACACAATTGCAGGTAAACACTCGAAAAATCTAACCAATGAATCTAAAATCAAGAATCATACGCTTGTCCTTATTCTTCATATTTATCCCGCAATTAATTTTGTCCAAACATTCCTATTCTGACACACCACTTTTGCTTCAACCACATTCATAATTCTTTTCATACAAGCTCGTTTATTCTTCAAGTTCAGAATCTTTCGCTCACGCAACAACCCTTCAATCATATTTATCCATTTGTTCCTAGCTCGTCTACTGTCAATCCATTCATTATCTTTAAAACAATCTAAGCAACACATGCGATAATCAAGCTCTCCTCCAACTTCTCTTTAGATAATCCAACCAGTAAAATTTCCAATGATGCATCATCTGACCGTGAGAACACCGCCAACCTTTCTCCCATCGCATACATAATGCACACATTGTTCACTTGTATATGTACCACATCTAGTGTACCTCGTCGTCCTCGTCGTCTTCGTCTCCGTGGCTGATATCATCACCCGATGATCGTGACTTCGCGATGACGATGACCTTTCCTGTGATTGACTTGATATCCTCGCGAACAATAACCGATGTTGTGTATGTGTGTGTGTGAGTGTGTTAGTGTTGGTGCAGGCCTCAGGGATCAAAGGCTATTATCTGCGAGCTGGTGGATGGATGGATTCAGGCGAGATATACTCGTAAGATGCAAGAATAAGAACGACAGATTTGTAGGTGGCTCAGTGGATTTTGAAAACACTGGTTCGATCCTCATAGCCGACAAACATTTTTCACCAACTTAAATCTACCCTCCACAAATATCTTTAGGGACCGTGATTTGACGACTGGTAACCGTACTTCATGCAAAGAAATATATCACTTACCGAGATTTGCTACAGTAGAGTGCCACACCCAGTAATGGGTAAAAGGCGTGATGATATATTTATTTACTATTATGAATAAATGTTCGATGAAGCTTATTTAATGAGGTAGGTGGCTCAGTGGTATCGAGTCGGCCAGTGGATCTTGAGAACCCTGGTTCGATCCTCACAGGCGACAAACATTTTTCACCAATTTAAATCTACCCTCCACTAATATCTTTGAGAGCCGTGATTTGACAACTGGTAACCGTACTCATGCAAAGAAATATATCACTTACCGAGATTTGCTACAGTAGAGTGCCACACCCAGTAATGGGTAAAAGGCGTGATGATATATTTATTTATTTATATAATAATATAAATAAATGTTCGATGAAGCTTAATTAATGGAGTAGGTGGCTCAGTGGTATCGAGTCGGCCTGTGGATCTTGAGAACACTGGTTCGATCCTCACAGGCGACAAACAATTTTTACCGATTTAAATCTACCCTCCACTAATATCTTTAGAGACCGTGATTTGATGACTGGTAACCGCACTCATGCAAAGAAATATATCACTTACCGAGATCTGCTTACGGCAGAGTGCCACACCCAGTAATGGGTAAAAGACGTGATGATATATTTATTTATTTATATAATAATATAAATAAATGTTCGATGAAGCTTAATTAATGAGGTAGGTGGCTCAGTGGTATCGAGTCTGCCTGTGGATCTTGAGAACCATGGTTCGATCCCCACAGCCGACAAACAATTTTCACCAATTTAAATCTATCCCTGTAGCTCCCCCTCTAGTAATATCTTTGGGTGCCGTGCTTTGACGGCTGGTAACCACACTTCACGCGAAGAAATATATCACTTACCGAGATCTGCTTACGGCAGAGTGCCACACCCAGTAATGAGTAAAAGGCGTGATGATATATTTATTTATTTTATTTAATTAATTTAAGTTACATATTCAGTTAGTATTTGATGTTGCTAAGTAACTAGACACTCACGTATCTTTCATTAGCTGCCTAGGCAGACAATATGTTATTTTCCTGACTAGGCATGCAAAGCAAAGCTTTCCCGAGTCTTAAAGCTCAGCCAAATGTTTATTTTCCTATCAGTTTCAGGTAAAATATATATTAAACATATTCGAGAAAGCCTAATAGTTTGTTTTTAAATGATTGTAAAGAATCAAAATGATTATGTCTTATAGGATACTTTCTCTTGTCTTGTGGTCAGAAAATGACACTGCACCTTCGCGAAGAAATGTCTCACTTTCTCCCCTTGATATACATATAGGTATTTTATGAAGTAAAGATACACGAAGCTAGCACGAGTCAACGACCATCAAACAACATCCTCCTCGTTCATAATACCCTGATTAATTATACTCTTTTGTATGTTTCTTTTATAGTCAAGTCCAGGATACATCTGGCGAGTCTCATTCTCAGCCCCGTCTCAGTCTCAGACTCCAGTACCGTAACCATATTAATCTTGCACGACGCGATCTCATTACGTCAAGTATTCATATTCTGTTCTCCACACTTCGTTATTTTGAAACGATTCTAGTGAACTGACCGGTGAACAAGTGAGCGTGTGTGAGTGGAGATTGTTTTGGTTTGACTGTCACGGTTAATGTATTACTTAACCTACTTTGGATGTTTTGTGCCTGGAGGCTAGGTAAGGCTTTGAGGAAGATGATGCGATGTTGTTATTGGACAATGCAGATGAAAATGGGCATGCTAGTTTTGTTGTGGGAGTGTACAACATTCTACTAACATCATGGGACTATTTATTTATATTTTTTTGCGACAGGCTAAACTAAATAAAATAATACTTGATCTACAATTGCTATGGAAAGTTGACAATTACGCTCTCATTTGTCATCGTAAAGTTGACGTTTTCTGTGGAACAGAAAAATATCTTTTTCTACGATTGCTATGAAAAGATGACAATTACGCTCTCATTTGTCATCGTAAAGTTGACGTTTTTTGTGGAACAATCGAAAAATATCTTTTTTGCGCGTCTCCAATGGCAACGCGCGAAAAAGAAGTTAAATTCGCGCGTTTCCAATGGTAACGCGCGAAAAAGATTATTTCAATAGTTACCAGGGATACAAACAAAACAGAAACTTGTCATATTGACAGTTAACAAAACGAATTTAGTTTTAGACGTATACCTACGTTTTTTAATAACTTTAAAATGCAATCGTAGAAAAAATTATGTGTGTATCACGAGCGTAAAGTGTCTTTATTCCTCTTGCAATTACCGTGCTCGAGTAACAAAGAATCACTTTACGCTCTTAATACGCAAATAACTATTTTCTACAACCATTAAAAAAAGTAGGCGTTTTTGAACTTATTTTTATTATGAAAGTAGCAGATTTTTGCACTAGTGCAAAAATGTGAATTATTTCTGCACTAGTGCAGAAAAGTAATTTAATATAAACAAATCATGTTCTTTTTCATATCTTTTTCTCGATTTATTTGGAAGCAAATTTAATGTTGCAGCATTTGCTTCTTCTATAATGTCTATAGAATCTAATACGTATTCGCCACTCGATTCAAACATTTTTTAAATTTTTCCTCATTATCAACAATATAATTGAGTTTGTTTGTCATTGTCAGTTGCCATGGATACATTAAACCAGGTATCTTTCTCAAGTTTCTAAATTAATAACAAATTTCAGGGATGTTACAATTACTGAAAGTTTTATTATTTTTATCAAAATTTGGTTTATGGTTGTAGAAAAAATAGTGTACGCAACTCGTGCAGAAAAGGGATTTTTTTGAATGAGTGGTCCGTTGCTGCATGAGCGAAGCATTTGATACGTAAATAACTATTTTTGCGCGTCTCCAATGGCAACGCGCGAAAAAGATGTTAAATGCAAGCTTATTTTCAATAGTTACCAGGAATACAAACAAAACAGAAACTTGTTATATTGACAGTTGACAGAACGAATTTATTTTCAGTATGTAACGTTTTTTAATAATTTTAAGATGCAATCGTAGAAAAAATTATGTGTATATCACGAGCGTAAAGTGTCTTTGTTCCTCTTACCGTGTACTATATTAGTAATACCAACATATAACTATAAAGTCACTAATTTTTACTGTACAGTGTGCGAAATATAAATAATATCATCTCGCCTTTTACCCATTACTGGATGTGGTACTCTGCCACAATAGGTTTCGGTGATATAATTATGCGCAAGAAGTGCGGTTATCAGCCGCCAAATAACGCCCCCCAAAGATGTATGCTGTGCAATACTAGTAAATAAATAAATAATGAATTATGGTAAAGAATGTAGTATTAACTTGTAAAGATATATATGAAACGAACAACGCTACAGTTCTGTTTCCTTTCCCAAACAAGAAAAATATTCATTCAGTGCAGCAGCAGAAGCAGAAGCAGAAGCAGAATACATTTAAAAATGAGATATGCATTGTAATGGGTCGTGAACACAGATGAATAAAGAAGCAAAGAAACAGAAATATGTATCGCTTGCAATGAATATTTATAAGCGTATTATTATGAGAGTACTCTGGCAAATGACGTGACCGTATATCAGGGAGCCAGAAGCACAAAGAGGTAGCAAGTAATGATATTCATGAAAATACACAAAGCATTTCACTGCTATATTAAACACTACTCAAATGGATTTGCATTCGAAAACTAACTTACACTTTATTATTCAGTTCAATATTTTCTTTATATATATATATATACAGGGTGTTTCACAACTTAGAGCAAAAAAATAAAGGGTATATTTTGTACGACGTGCTGATCATGAAACAAAAATATTTTTTTTAAATTCGAAAAATTAAGGGTTGTTAACCTAAAACATTTTTTGTAGTACTGCACTGAATTCGCTTTCCTATTAAACACAAACAATGAAGTAGGTATCAACTACGAAAGAATAATTACACAATTCAATTATTAGCAGTTATTTATAATAGAATTTTATTTAATTAATAACTTTAACATAATCAACCATCCAGTGGCAGTGGCAACGAAAAATTTTGGACTAGGAAACATGGAAAATAGTTTTGCGATTTAAAAAAAAGTTCTTTTTGTTTCATGATCAGCACGTCGTACAGAATATACCCTTTAATTTTTTGCTCTAAGTTGTGAAACACCCTATAGATATATATATATATATATATATATATATATATATATATATATATATATATATATATATATATATATATATATAACTACTAGGTCATATGCCGATATGTCCTTTGTATGGCCGTCACGGGTGAGACTCGAACCTACGACCTCACGTAAGCCAGACCCTCAACCCGCGCGGCCATCACGCGGGACCACTTTATTTATTTATTTATTTATATTATTAAAAAGTGAACATTTTTTGACAGTTGTTGTAAACTTCATCCGCATGAATAATAGCTATCATTACACGCTCATTAAATAATATACATTTTTGTGGATCCTCCTCCACAAATATCTTTGGGGGCCGTGTTTTGACGACTGGTAACCGTAATTCACGCGAAAAAATATATCTCTTACCGAAATCTGCTTAGGCAGAGTGCCACACCCAGTAATAGGTAAAAGGCGTGATGATATATTTATTTATTCTATATTTATTTTATGGCCTAACCCCAATTTTTTTTAATGTAATTTAATATTTAAAAATATAATAAACTACTTAAACCTCTTTATAATATAGATTGAATTAAGAAAAAACGGAGAAAATGAAGGAATTTTTCAAAAAAAGTTTGGTTGCATTTTAGCAACACCAAACAAACATTCCTCTCGATATTAGCGTATGTAAGTGTACATCATTCAACGTTTTCCTCTTCGCAGTTCGCCCCGCCCCCTGTGGGGCCCCCAGGGCTCCGCTAACATAGCATTACTCTTGTGTTATCTGCGCGGAACGAGCTAAAAGATCTAGGCGAAGATTCACAACAAGATCCTATACAAATAAATCAACCAGATCGTATATAATAATTTTAGCTTTGTTGCTTGCTATTTGCAGTTCTTTAGCTGTCTAGCACTTGTTTTAAGTTAGCAGGGCTGGATTAAGTTTGCTTTGTTTGTAAATTAGAATCGCTCAATTAATTATAGAATTGTACTTTTCAACTTTTAAGCTGCGTCCACAGCTATCCAATTAGTAATTAGAAATTATAAAAGACTATGTTTGACATATGGTAAATAATACTAGCGCTTAAACTCATAATTATCAATATTACTATATTTAGTAACTATCATTTTGTTTACCTCTGTGGCTACTCATCCAGTAACAACTTTGAGGCCCGTGATTAGACGGCTGGTAACCACATAAATATATCACTTATCTAGATCTGCTATGGCACAGTGCCACACCCAGTGATGGATAAAAGACTTATTTAGTTTAGAAAAAAATATTGGTATTTAACTATTTATATGAAAAATTACATTATCTACGACCATTTATGTAAATAGGCCATTAAAAACAATTTGCAAGAACAGTAAATGCTTGTTTACGGTTGCTAAGGGTTTACTGCACTAGTTACGTTATATATTACGTAACTGTTCTCAAGACATTTTTCATTTGTTAGGCGGTAACACTGCTGTTTGACAGTTGATATAACCTAACAAATATTCTGTAATTGTTCTTATTATTATTTATGGTCGTAGATAAAGTATAACATACAACTCGAATTGTAACGCAATTACATTGCTCGTGAAATTAATGTTCGTGCGCAACTTTTTCACTCGCACATAATATGCTTGTTACAATTCTCGTTATGTAATATACAATATTGCACTTTACATGTTTGAACACTAATTTCGTAAACTATATGCTCGACTATACGTGTATACAAAATTTGCTGTTTTCATATTTAATATTAATTCATTTAATAAACAAATACTGAAAATTATTTTGTCTGTTTTACAAAAAAAAAACCTTAACAATGTTTTTTAAACAACAAAATTTTTATTAAAACTCTTGGTTTGTTCTGTACCAGAAATATAATTAAATTAATACACAATACAAAAATATTATTTAAATCAGGCCAACCCTGCGTAAACATGACTTTATTGTGACTTTCTAGACAGCCAATCAGAATTAAGAACCTATACAACCACACTGTAATCTCGTACTGATGGCCTGTAGACATTATTAGTTCTTCTATAATATATTATTTTCCTAAAAAAATCGTAATTGCCAAATTATGAAATGAAATAGGGTACAAAATATATTTCCAGTAGTCGTGTTTTATAAAGCCAGGTAGATACTGTATCCGTAACTTAATACACTGTTTAATATTCCAAAAAGAGTGCGACTTTTTACCGGCTTCGCAAAAAGGTTCAGAGAAATTTAATCGTCTTGAAAATCGATGAAAAAATATAAATCTATTCAGGGCATTGTGTAAGTGTTGTATCACAAAAAAATCACAACATTTTTTGTGTTTTGTTGTTGTATGTAAATAGATCAAAAAGAAAATAAAAACGTTGTGAGAAAAAGTTTCAAACGTTTTTTGATATTGTTCGGTATTGGCTTCGCAAAATTATATCAAGAAGAAATCTTGGTATTGCGAAACCGGTTAACAGAGTTTTTGTTAGAAACACAAAAAATTGTACTATTAAAAATCGCTTAAAATTAATTAGTTGATTATAAAGTCTGTTCGAAATTTTTTGATTTTTGAAACGACACAAAAAGTACCTACAATTAAACTAGATTATTAATAAATAATTTATTAAAATTATATTAGAATAAACTGATTGCAGCCGCCAAATCACGGCCCCCAAATACGAGAGTGTCTTCAATTTAATTATTTATTACGTTGCACAACAAGAAATTAATTATAATTACAGTTTGCGATTAAAACCTGATTAATAAGCAAGAGGTCTTGCGTTCAAATCTCGTTGATTTCAACTAACATAAAAAATTAAAAAAATCTGAAGTGGACACCACATGACTTCCTTGTACGCGTATTAAACTATAGATTTTTTTTAATTGCACATATTTGACATTAAATTTTTTATTTTTTTCATATTTTTTGTTCTAATCCATAGCAAACTTAATTATTAAAAACAAGAAATATATCATGTTTAAGTTTAGATATCTCGCTTATACAAAAGGCTAATTTAAAAATTCTTAATGTGCTAGACGCAGAATTTAATTCTCTAAAACTTTTATTTGCAGCATTTATTACTAAAATCAAAATAATACCATTTTTTTCAAGAAAAACTGTTAGCAGCTTCATGTAATGTATCACTTCCGGTTAGTCTATTTTAACCAAAATCTATTATGTTATTTCCATTGGATGTAGTAGTCTTATAGACCAAATTTGGAAAGTTTTAAATTATATTTGAATATAGTTTTTATTAAAATCTATTATAAGCTTCAAGTAAAGTACCACTTCCGACCAAAAAGGGAGATGCACAACTATATGTTATAATAGTTCTAATACAAAATTTCAATTTTCTACGGCTTACCGTTTTTGAGTTATGCGAGATACATACGTACGTACGTACGTACAGACGTTACGACGAAATTAGTCAAAATGGATTTAGGGATGGCCAAAATGAATATTTCCACTGAAATCTGAGAACCGAAAATTTTTGCGATTACAATACTTCCTTTACTTCGTACAAGGAAATAATAAATAGTAAATCGAGCCGGCCTGTGGATTCGAGAATCCAGGTTCGATTCCCACAGCCGACAAATGGACTTGGCGACACATTAACTTGCATGCCATTAACGAGAAAACTTGAAAATTGTCGACAGTCAAAGATTCATCAATTTTCATACAAATTCAACCGAGTTATACCTGTCTGAATATTTGGCATTTTTGGTGCATTTTCAAGTGGGGCGTTTATTTCCCCGAAGTGTATTTTAAAAACCAACAACATATTTGAAACTTTGACTGTCTCTACGACGTTTTTGGGTTTAGACTCAATATAAATAACAAATTAACTGAGTGCAGAACCCCATTGCAGTTAGACACTCCATTGAAGAATAGTAAACGAGTAAAAAAATAAGAAAGGAAGGGTGAGATAATAAATAAAATAATAGGTATTTATGGTACAAGTGTGTTATATTACAAATAAGTCACGCAAGAAAAATATTAGTCCACGAGGCCGCAGGCCGAGGGGAATAATTTTCTGAAGTAACTTATTTGTAATAACACACGAGTGGCATACGAAATTTTATCCAACAACTACAATTAAGACATTAAAATATAAATTTTGACACAATTGTCTACATTTCAAATAATATTCTAGTTAGCCATACTTTCTTGTTTTGTTGTCTAGGTTACTCAAATTTTTTAAATAAACAAAGTTGAAAAAAGGTTGCAGCTGTAGTATTTGAAATGGAAGACGAGAATTTTATTCCCGAAATAATCATTAAGGAAGCGGAAAAAGTGGTTATTGATATTTTACCAAAAAAGTCTAGAAGTTCCTATGAAAAAGAATTTCATATGTTTGAAGACTGGATGACAACTAGAAACGTCAAAGGTATGAATGAAAGTATTTTTCATAGGAAGTTCTAGAGTTTTTTGGTAAAATATCAACAACCATTTTTTCCGCTTCCTTAATGATTATTTCGGGAATACAATTCTCGTCTTCAATTTCGAATACTACAGCTGCAACCTTTTTTCAACTTTGTTATATTTAAACTCAACAGTGAGTTACAAATCATAATTTATGCGTGACTTATGACTTTAACTCACGTGTGACTTATAAGCCACTTTACTAATCTAAAATGACAACAATAATGACTTTATAAGTAGTGGGTGTTGGATAAACAAATATATCATCACGTCTTTTATCCCTTACTGGGTATGGCAGTCTGCCTAAACAGAGCTCGGTAAGTGATATATTTCTTCGCGTAAAGTGCGGTTACCAGTCGTCAAATCACGGCCGCCAAAGATATTAGTGGAGGGGAAACCACAGGGATATATTTAATTGTTTGTCGGCTGTGGGAATCAAACCAGGGTTCTCAAGATATACCACTGAACCACCTACCCCATAATAATGGGGGAAACTATATTTAATTTAATGTAAATCGTATATTTCTGATGTAGGTAAATTAAGTAACAGGCATGAAATAAACATTCCAACAAAAAAGGACGTTTTATAAAAAGCAAGTAACTGTTAAGTACTCGATTAATAAATGCTAAATGTCTTTATCAAATGCTGTAATTTGCAATAAAACGAGTATTAAATATTAATAGATCCGGCAAGCATAATGTAAAATATGTAACACATGTTTCACAACCTGTTATGTCTTTGAAAAGCGGTTAAAAAATCTGAACCAGTGTTTCGTTACCAATCCGGTTGGTTTTACCTACTTTACGGTAAAGATAAAATTAACGTAAAGCAGTTGCCATCGAAGAATATAAATATTTTTAAGAAGTAATAAAATATCAAAATAAACACTTGTCTAAGTCTCACAAAATTCAGCCTCCAAGTTTATGGAATACATTTAATGGAATTACATAGTTTTATTATTACCTAGAACAAAGTTCACGTGAAGAAGTGAGTTATACCATACTGATGAGCTCTAATAAGAGCGAAACGCGTCTATGGTTACCAACTGTGCTGGCCAGCCTCTGATGATGCCCTCATAAGGTGACTTAAGGCTGAATTTTGTGAGACTTAGACAAGTGTTTATTTTGATATTTTATTATTAAACCTAGTTTCGCCAAGTGAGCATTTAAAGACAATTAATTTTGTCTTTGTTGTTTTTTATTTAAATTGCTATTTCGTAGCTTTTTTTCGGTAGATGGCATTACTGGTTCGATAGATCTTCTCATGTCATCTTACCGTTCTTTAGAGATCTTATTCTCTGCTGGCACAGTCCTTCGTCACCAGCTTCTTCACGTGAACTTTGTTCTAGGTGAAGAAGTAGGTTATACCATACTGATGAGCTCTAATAAGAGCGAAACGCGTCTATGGTTACCAACTGTGCTGGACAGCCTCTGATGATGCCCTCATAAGGTGACTTGAAGGCTGAATTTTGTGAGACTTAGACAAGTGTTTATTTTGATATTTTAGTATTAAACCTAGTTTCACCAAGTGAGCATTTAAAGACAATTAATTTTGTCTTTGTTGTTTTTTACTTCATTGTACGAAGTAAAGGAAGTATTGTAATTTTCGGTTCTCAGATTTCAACGGAAATAGGTATTTTGGCCCTCACTGAATCCATTTTGACTAATTTCGTCGTGCCGTCTGTACGTACGTACGTATGTATCTCGCATAACTCAAAAACGGTAAGCCGTAGAAAATTGAAACTTTATATTTAGGACTGTTATAACATCTAGTTGTGCACCTCCCTTTTTGGTCATTATATAACTACCGGAAGTGGTACTTTACTTGAAGCCTATAATAGATTTTCATGAAAAACTATATTCAAATATAATTTAAAACTATCCAAATTTGGTAAATAAGACTACTATATCAATGGAAATAACATAATAGATTTTGGTTAAAATAGACTAACCGGAAGTGGCACATTACATGAAGCTGCTAACAGTTTTTCTTGAAAAAAATGGCATTATTTTAATTTTAGAAAGAAATTCTGCAAATAAAAGTTTTAGAGAATTAAATTCTGCGTCTAGCACATTAAGAATTTTTAAATTAGCTTTTTGCATAAACGAGATATCTAAATTTAAATATTATATATTTTATTATTTTTAAAAAAATGAAGTTTGCTATGGATTAGAACATAAAATAAAAGATTTAATGTCGAAATGTGCAATTAAAAAAATATCTATAGTTTAATACGCGTACAAGGAAGTCATGTGGTGTCCACATCAGATTTATTGATCATGGAATTGTGACAACATAAATTTTAAAAAAATGTATGTGCATAAATGAGTTTGATATATGCACAGTGTTAATTCAAAAACTAATGTTATACTAACGATATTAGTATATTGTAATACTAGTAAGGAAATGGTTTAATTGCAAAACGAGTCGCTCGTGCTCTAATAGTATGAGTTACCTGTTTTACATACTATTTTTTTTCAACATTAAATGTGAAAATTATATTTTTATGTTTGTTATACAAGAAATTTAATAATTCTGTTTTCTATTTTTCAGTCATAAAGAAGTCATTATGAAACCCAGTTGCGTATCGAAAGAGCGTTCATTACAATACCCAACATTTTGTTTTAGACGGTTGGTAGTAGCGGATGACATAAGCTGAGAACATCAAAATTACAATATAACCTCAAAATCTGAACAATTGCATAAACATCAATAACAAAACACGTCTTATAAAACTATTATATAAATCAAAGGAGTTGGTTGTATTTGCAAATGCCCATCATGTTTCCTTGGTTACTATGTTAAATGACATTTCCCTCACTCAATTTAGTTGTGATAATAACCGTTTCCCTCACTAGTGAGGAATAGTATGTTATGCATCAAGGGAGGGAAACAAGGGATAATCGCGCCCTCCCGTGAAGCATATTATACTTTTCGTAACATGTGCACAAAAATTACCGTCTTATCGGGACAAATATTAAATATGGATTGCGTAACTAGTTACCTAGGAAACGACGCAAACAGCTAATAATCGTAGTATCTAGGGAGAGAAACATGCTACCTAGGGGAGAAAAGCAGTGTTTCTCTTTCTAAAATTAGGGAATAAAATCGTGTTTCTTGTGCATGTGTTACCAAAAGTTATTTACTTTCATCACTAGTAAGGGAAACGGTTACTACCATAACTAAATTGAGTGAGAGAAATGTCATTTTCACAAGTAATGTTGAAAAAATAAATTTAGTTCTAAAGTAAAAAATAAAATTATAATCAGTATATCATAATATATACCCCACTAAAGTTACGTGCATAGGCCTAGAACCATCCTAAAGATTTATGTAAAAATCTGAATCTTACTTATCAAAATCATAACAGTTTGATTAAAAAAATCATAGGCAACAATGCATCACGAAGTATACGCTTAAAAAAGCCATAATTAATATCCCCATCAGTTCATTTATGAGTGTAATTAATCCTACAACTAATATTCTTGCGCTCATACAAATGGCGTAGTAAAAAATTCCCATCTATCTTTGGCGTTGGAGAAGAGAACCTAACCTTACCTCACCTATCCGTATACGTCAAGTGATGGCTATTAGTTAACCACAACAAACGGTTGCTAACGGTTACCAAAATATTTCTTCGGTTGGTCATTTGTTTATTATGAATATCTACACTTGAACATGACAACTGTCAAGATACCGAATAGTAGCTTCGGAGCTAATAAGTGGGTCGATTGCTCTTGCCTATTATAGCAGCAAGAACAAGAACAACAACAAGAGGAAGCTAGATAAATGCTCTTAACTTCTTTGGAAATTGTTCTTCTTGAAAAAGTCTTTCAAGATGAATTCTGCAGTACGGGTACAGGATGTTAAAAAGAATGTAATACCGTTTTGGCGTAAGATAATTGTAACGTGAAGAGACACTTTCGTCATGTAACTATTTGAAATACGAGTTCGTTTTCTTATAACGCAAAAATAAAGTTAATTTTGTGCCACTGTTTTTGTCAAAAACAAAATTTGATTTTATATAACTTTATTATTTTATTATTTTGGGGTAGGTGGCTCAGTGGTATCGAAGCGGCCTGTGGATCTTGAGAACCCTGGTTCGATCCCCACAGCCGACAAACAATTTTCACCAATTTAAATCTACCCCTGTGGCTCCCTCTCCACTAATATCTTTGAGGGCCGTGATTTAACGGCTGGTAACCGCACTTCACGCGAAAAAATATATCACTTACCGAGAGCTGCTTAGGCAGAGTGCCACACCCAGTAATGGGTAAATGGCGTGATGATATATTTATTATTTGTAAAGTTGTCGTACTGTCAAAAAGACATATCTTTTAGCTGTCATTGCTCATACGGGAAGTATCATTAGAATTTAATTATTTTATTATAAAATAAGAACATAAAACAATAAATTATAATATATATTTATTTATGGACGTTAAAAACTAAAATACTAGCTCATCATCAGCACCTTTAAAAAACGTAAAAATATAAAACAAATTACATTTTTCTACGATTGCTATGAAAAGTTGATAATTACGCTCTCATTTGTCATCGTAGACGTTTTTTGTGGAGCAATCGGAAAATATCTTTTTTTGCGCGTCTCCAATGGCAACGCGCGAAATTATGTTAAATGCGCGCGTTTCCAATGGCAACGCGCGAAAAAGATATTAAATGCGCGCTTATTTCAATATTAGAAGGGATATAAACAAAATAGAAACATGTCATATTGACAGTTGACAAAACGAACTTATTTTCAGTACGCATACGTTTTTACCGTGTTCGAGTAACAAAGCATCACTTTACGCTCTTAATACACAAATAACTATTTTCTACAACTGTCAAAAATGTTCATTTTTTTCACTAATATCAACACGCGAAGTACGTGATTTTTTCATCATTTACATTACCATGACAACGCGTATTTTGCGCATTATTTTGAATCCTAGTGAGCAAAATGAGTATCTCGTGTACGCTCCCAAATTATTTGTTGTCAAGTTTCATTAGTTACAACACATCAATAATATCAAATTAATATTATTGTTGATTGTTTTCGTTCAATTTACTTAAATAAATCAACAATTATTGTATTATTCTTTATTTACAGTTGTAGAAAAAAATGTTGTTTGTATTTCGTGGGCAAAATTCTTGTTTTTTGGCGCGTTCAAATGTCTTTTATTGTCTCGACTAAAAGTAACATTCTCCCACGCAACAACAAAAAAAACACTCATTTTGCGCACTTAATACAAAAATAACTATTTTACATTTGCGATACAAGAAATTTAATAATTATTTTATATAAATCAAAGGAGTTGTATTTACAAATGCACATCACGTTTCCTTGGTCACAATGTCAAATGACATTTCCCTCACTCAATTTAGTTGTGATTGTTTCCCTCACTAGTGATGAAAGTAAATAACTTTCCTTACTAGTGAGGGAAATGGTTACTATCACAACTAAATTGAGTGAGGGAAATGTCGTTTTCACAAGTAATGTTGAAAAAAGTATTTGACCGTTTTTATGCCTGGCTACAAATTACAACTCAAGAGAAATAATTCACTTTTCTGCCTAGATGTATAATATACTATTGTGGCATATTTACTGGCTTTGTGCCACAGTAACATATACAGTATTAAACTATGCTAATTGGTTGAATTTTCAAGTGTTTTGCATAATGATTGGTTGAAAATAGGTCAAGGAAAATTATCAAATAAAAACTAAATCTTTAGTTGTGTTACCTGCAATAAATTTACCAGGCTTTTTCTGTATTCTATTGCAAAGTTTAACAACAAACAGATATAAAAACGAATGAATGAATAAGAAATGAATGTATTGATTATTTGGCGTGTTAAGTTCTGAATTTGTGTGGCCGAGTGACCACCCAAAACGATTAATAATTTCCTTGGTACACAGCGAGTTTTTGCCATTCTTGTTTTTGTAAATCATTTCAAAATTTGCAGTAATTTGTGTCTCATGAAAAACTTGAATTCTCGTTTCGGTGTTTTTTACTTTCTTTCTTTTTCTCGGGTCGGTTAGGTTAATAAGTACGTATGATTTTGACGGAATTATTATTTCGTGTACGTGTATAATCGTCTGCAAGGTGAAAAAATTATACTTGAGTAACGCGATTCATGTTCGTTCATCGCTCTTAGGTACTTCACGAAGTCAACATCTTCTCTGTCTTCGTTGCTTCTATTTCTAGTATTAACTTTCAATAAATTAAGGGTAGATGGCTCAGTGGTATCGAGTCGGCCTGTGGATCTTGAGAACCCTGGTTCGATCCCCACAGCCGACAAACAATTTTCACCAATTTAAATATCTACCCCTGTGGCTCCCTCTCCACTAATATCTTTGAGGGCCGTGATTCGACGGCTGGTAACCGCACTTCACGCGACAAAAATATATCACCTACCGAGATCTGCTTAGGCAGAGTGCCACACCCAGTAATGGGTAAAAGGCGTGATGATATATTTATTTTATTTTATTTTAAATTAAGGGGTAAGACCACTCTAAATTTTTTTTAAAATGCATTTTTTTTATTTGCTTAAATTATAGTTTAAACCCTTAGGAATAAGGGACAATTAATTTAAATGCCGCGCGAAAGTATTTCAGAGGGAAAAAAGCATATATCTATTAGTACTAGTATTTATATATAGATATGACTCGAAACTTTAAACGCGTTTTTCTCGAAATCATATTTTCAAAATCGGGCGAAAAGAAATTTGAAATACTAATTGATGGATCGTGCTGAATCTTTTTATTTCTTATTCTAGATATAAAATACTCAAAAACTACGGGGGCTTTTTTTTTAAAGTGCTTCATTCGTTTTTTGTGGTCGTTTTTATACAGAAATTTAGTCCCGAATAATGAACTTTTTTTTCAAACGTGCGCCATTTTGTTAAAAATCAAAATGTTCAAAATCCAGCCCGTAGTTTTTTAGAGTATACATCAGAGATTAAGAAAACACAACCCTTTTTGATCCAGGTCTATTGCTGTTCCCGGAATGTTTTCGCCCGATTTGCCCTACGCGCCGAGAGGAGTCGCCATTCTTTTTTATTTCTGACGACAATTTTGAATATTTAAAAAAAAAAATTTAAATAAAGTTTAAAGAGCACTAAATAAAGATCCAAAAACAGTTCTTAAGCAGCACGTTTAAATTTCGTTAAAAAAAATCTTGAAAATGACCCTTTTTTTCTTGTCTAGAGTGGCCTTACCCCTTAAATCAAACAATATAAAATGGGGTAGGTGGCTTAGTAGTATCAAGTCGGCCTGTGGAGAACAAACAATTTCACTACCCCTGTGGCTCCCCCACCAATAACATCTTTGAGGGCGTGATTTGATGGCTGGTAACTGCTCTTCACGTGAAGAAATATATCACTTACCGAGATCTGCTACACCCAGTAATGGGTAAAAGGAGTGATGGTATATTAATTTTAAAATTTAGGAAAATGCTTGTAACATCAAAATAAATAAATATATGATTAAGCCTTTAACCTATTACTGGGTGTGGCAGTCTGCTGTAGCAGTTCTTGGTAAGTGATATATTTATTTGCGTGAAGTGTGGTTACCAGCAGTCAAATCACGGTCACTAACTATATTAGTGGAGGGGGAGCAACAGGGGTAGATTTAATTTGGTGAAAATTATATATAAATAATAATAAATATCGCCTCACGTCTTTTATCTATTACTCGGTGTAGCATGAAGTGCGATTACCAGCCGCCAAATCACGACTCCAAGGATGTTAGTAGAGAGGAAGCCACAAGGGGAAGCCACCTACCACATTCTTGTAATATTTATTTATGTTACGCTGTACAACAGGAACTGGATCCCAATTACAGTACAGGCTTCGGACTCACCGAGTTATACCATTACTGAAGGTGGCACTCTGCTGTAGCAGATCTCGGTAAGTGATATATTTCTCTACATGAAGTGCGGTTACAGCCGTCAAATCACGGCCCCAACGATTTTATTGGAGGAGAAGCTACAGAGATAAATTTAATTTGATGAAAATTGTTTGTCGGCTGTGGGGATCGAACCAGGGTTCTCAAGATCGACATATCACTGAGCCACCTATTCCATTCTTGTAATGTTTATTTATGTATTTATGTTACGCTGTACAACAAGAACTGAATTCCAATTGCAGTACAGGGTCCGCATTCACCGAGTCACAGTGTAGTTGTACACAGGGGCGCCGAGAGAAAAAGCGGGCCTCAAGAAAAAAAATTCGGGCCCCCTTTACCTTTGAATATTTATTAATTAAATATAAGATACAAAAAAATATATATATTTATAAATATATGTATGACAACAATAAGAATTATTAATATCTAAATAAACAATATAAATAAAATTAAATACAAAATTCTGAGTGAATTGGTGCAGCGATGTGTATTGTATACTCACTGTATGACTATCTAATATCTAGTTGCATATTCGATAAATGCAGGGGATACCAAAACAGCACTACGCACAAATGTATAGAGCCTTTGCCTATGTGTATTGTATACAATGTAGTAATATAACGAACAAAAATGGAACAATGTAATAATGTACTTTTGAAGAGTGTATAAATTTATTTAAAATTTGCAACTGGGGCCCTTGATCAAGCATTTCGTCATTTTTATACAATGTAATAAATTGTTGAACACGTGTATCAGACATTTCGTTATACATGTTTTAGTAAAGAATATAAAAAATTGGTGAAATAGTAGAAAATTAAAAGCAATTTATAAAATAGCATCACATCCGGGCCCTTTGAATTCCACGGGCCCTGGGTATTTTACCTCCCCAACCCCCCTCTCGACGGGCCTGGGTGTACATATAATTGTTAGCTTGAGTGGGATTCAAACACAAGATCTCCGGATTCTAGTTTCATAACGCTACTCACACCACTGTACTGTCAGACAATATGATAACTTAAACTTTCTTCCATTTTGTCCATAAATAATTTAGAAATAATAAAATATCAAGCTAAACACTTGTCTAAGTCTCACGAAATTCAGCCTCCAAGTCACCTTATGAGGGCATCGTCAGAGCCTGGCCAGCACAGTTAGTAACCATAGACGCGTTTCGTTCTTATTATTAAACCTAGTTTCACCAAGTGAGCATTCAAAGACAATTAATTTTGTCTTTGTTGTTTTATTTAAATTGCTATTTCGTAGCTTTTGCTTTTTTCGGTAGATGGCATTACTGGTTCCACAGAACTTCTCATGTCATCTTACCGTTTGTTAGAGATCTTATTCTCTGCTGGCACAGTTCTTCGTCACCAGCTTCTTCACATGAACTTTGTTCTAGGTGAAGAAGTGTGTTATACCATACTGATGAGCTCTAATAAGAGCGAAACGCGTCTATGGTTACTAACAGTGCTGGCCAGCCTCTGACGATGCCCTCATAAGGTGACTTGGAGGCTGAATTTTGTGAGACTTAGCCAAGTGTTTATTTTGATATTTTATTATTAAACCTAGTTTCACCAAGTGAGCATTTAAAGACAATTAATTTTGTCTTTGTTGTTTAATTTAGAAATAGTTGATAGTGCAACTCTGTCAGAAAAATAGATTTTCTTCCCTAAATTGAGAGAAGAAAGTGATGGTAATTTACTAAAAAAATAAAACTGTGGTAACCAGTATATCTGTAATGCTTGTTTGTAGTATATTATTCCGACTTGATGTTACGAAGAATACTTTTAACGGACCGTTAAATATTAAGTATACCCTGTGTAACAAGTACAGTGTTGCAAGTTTCATTTTGATTCACCTTATGATGATTTTTACAGTCTCTCTGTTTCGAATAATTTTGTTTTATGACCCAATAAATATACCTGGCGCTCCATAAAAAACATGCTAATCTTTTATGACTATATCATCTTACGGGATTTTTATTCGAGAACGAATGGATTGTAATTGTTTTTAGAGGGTTGTTAATTACTGAAGGAAGTTGTAAATTTTAAATTGATGGACGCAGAAATTGTTTTTTCTGTTTTGTTCATCAACACTTTGATTTTGTTACAAAGTAAATGATTCTCACTTGTGGCAGCAATTGTTTATTGTATATGACACTTGATTCACGACGCATACATACAGGGTGTTTCAGGACTAGTGTAACAAACTTTAACAGCTTATGCCTGAGGTCATTTTGAGCCAAAAATGTCATATGAACATAGGTTCTATTCCTTCTAGTTACCAAAATACAGGAGGTTGAAGTTCTATAAATAACACGATATTTTCAAATTTTTGTAATCAAGATACTTTTGGAAAACAAGAATTTTATTGAAAAGTCATACCTTATTTGTCTTCATTAATTTTATTTATTAATAATAACATGCATACGAGTTCAAGGCGCTCATTTTGAACCAGGGTTCGAAGATATATATCGATCGATATATATCATGATATTTATTTTGATATATATCGTCATATTTTTGCAATGATATATATCCATTATATAAAAATTTCAAATAGTGTGTAATAAATACAGTATACCTCTCATTATTACTTTCATTAATTCTGTTAAAATTATATTCTAAAGATAATTGTTATTTTACTAGCTTTTGACTAATTTTTATTTGGTATTCATTTTAGAAATACAAATCCTTTAATATGGTGGAAAAGTGTAACTATCAATGAGTCAGAGTGGCCAAATAAAAGTACATTTATTGAACTATGTGAACAGTTACACACTGCTGTAGCAGCCACAGCAGGGCTGGAACAATATTTCTCCACTTTTGGCATTGTCCAATCTCAATTACGTAATCGTCTCGGTAACGACAAAGCCGCTAAATTAGTTTTTATGTTTAAATATTTAAACCAAAAAGAAACTACAAAAAAAACTAATTTAGATTGGATTTGGCCAAGTGAGTCTCTATCTGCAACGCTATGTTCAGGAAGTTCATCAAAAGATGATGATTTGCCCCTATCTAGGATATAGGATTTTTTAAATATTCTTACTATTCTTAGTACTATATAATATTTGTGTATCCATTCAATGTATATTTACTTTTTTTCATTACCTATGTTAATTTTTAATTTAGGAGTAATAATTTATTTTGTATTTCCTATTTTGATAATAAATGTGTACAAAAACTAAAATTAAAAAATAAATATCCAAAAAGTGATATTTATCTGATATATATCCTATATATCAGATATTTTGATATTTATTATAAATATCATGATATTTACGAACCCTGTTTTGAACACTTGCTGTAATTTTTTTAAAATTTGTTATCTTATTTCATATTGTGTTAACCTATTCCATGTTTGGTTATGTTGTTCTGTGTCTATTTAATAGTGTCATTTTATGTTTTGTTCTCTAAATCGTATTCGTTAATATTAATAAATAAAATTAATTAAGACAAATAGGGTATAACTTTTCAAAAAAACTCTTGTTTTCGAAAGTATCTTGATTAAAAAAATTTGAAAATTTCGTGTTCAACTTCAACCTCTTGTATTTTGGTAACTAGAAGGAATAGGACCTATGTTCATATGACATTTTTGGCTCAAAATGACCTCAGGAATAAGCTGTTAAAGTTTGTTACACTAGTCCTGAAACACCATGTATAATTCTTGTTACTACTCTATTAGGAAGTAAAATTTTCAAAAATAAATTAATAATTTAGATAAGATTTCACCTGATGTCATTAATTTCATGGCGCTAACGCTTATTATCGCCGTTTCCTTCCATCATTTTGTCATATACAAATTTATCGTAAGATTTTTTACAAATTTGAAACGTCAAGTAATGCCATCTAGTGATTTTTATTTCAATTAAATGAAAGTCACCACGTTGTCAAAAACAACTTTAAAATATTTGAAAATTAAAGTAAAACAACCTTAAAATATTTTAAATGCAAGTTTATGGAATACATTTAATGGAATTACATAGTTTTATTATTACCTAGAACAAAGTTCACGTGAAGAAGTGAGTTATACCATACTGATGAGCTCTAATAAGAGCGAAACGCGTCTATGGTTACTAACTGTGCTGGCCAGCCTCTGACGATGCCCTCATAAGGTGACTTGAAGGCTGAATTTTGTGAAACATAGCCAAGTGTTTACTTTATATTTTTTATAAAGTAATATAATTTTTTTTGACAAGATTATGAAAAAAATATTTTTGCATTTAATTTTGGCAATAACTTTGATTAGGCATAAATTTATAAAACTATTTTATTAACACTCGTAAAATCCAGCCAATAAAGACTTCAACATTTGCATGTAATTATAAACTTGCATATTCATATATGCATAAGAATGAGTTTGACAGTAAAAGATATAAAATAAGAATTTCAAGGAATGTCAACACATCTCTCCCAAGAGTTCAAAACAATTTTCATACTAAGTATTATTCGCTTCATATTTGCTAAACAAATATGCAAATTCTCTTCTACATTGTATCTAAGTACGAGATACGCCGGGCCGTAATTACAAATTATAAACTTACAATTGCGCTGTGCTGTGTACAACTAACATATGAATAAATAAATGGGCTGGTTGTATCGAGTGACCCGTTCAAAGCTATTTGATTTTTAAGTTTGTAATAATACCAGTCAACATTTCAGATTGCAATCAAAAGTCTGTTTATAAAAAATCTGATGTGGACACCACATGACTTCCTTGTACGCGTATTAAACTATAGATATTTTTTTAATTGCACATATTTGACATTAAATCTTTTATTTTTTTTTATCCATAGCAAACTTTTTTTTTTAAATACAAAAATATATAATATTTAAATTTAGATATCTCGTTTATGCAAAAAGCTAATTTAAACATTCTTAATGTGCTAGACGCAGAATTTAATTCTCTAAAACTTTTATTTGGAGCATTTATTTCTAAAATTAAAATAATACCATTTTTTAAAAGAAAAACTGTTAGCAGCTTAATGTAATGTGCCACTTCCGGTTAGTCTATTTTAACCAAAATCTATTATGTTATTTTCATTGATATAGTAGTCTTATATACCAAATTTGGAAAGTTTTAAATTATATTTGAATATAGTTTTTCTTGAAAATCTATTATAGGCTTCAAGTAAAATACCACTTCCGGTAGTTGTATAATGACCAAAAAGAGAGGTGCACAACTAGATGTTAACAGTCCTAAATATAAAGTTTCAATTTTCTACGGCTTACCGTTTTTGAGTTATGCGAGATACGTACGTACGTACGTACATACGTACGTACAGACGGCACGACGAAATTAGTCAAAATGGATTCAGGGAGGGCCAAAATACCTATTTCCGTTGAAATCTGAGAACCGAAAATATTCGCTATTACAATACTTCTTTTACTTCGTACAAGGAAGTAAAAATAAATAAATATATTATCACGCATTTTACCCATTACTGGGTGTGACACTCTGCCTAAGCAGATCTCGGTAAGTGATATATTACTTCGCATGAAGTGCAGGTACCAGCCGTCAAAACACGGCCCCCAAAGATGGTATTAGAGGGAGAGCCACAGGGGTAATTTGAATGTGGTGAAAATTGTTTGTCGGCTGAAGGAATCGAACCCGGATTCTCAAGATCCACAAGCCGACTCGATATCACTGAGCCACCTACCCCCATTAATTAAACTTCATCGAACATTTAATCATAATATTAAATAAAAAAAATAAATATATCATCACGCCTTTTACCCATTACTGGGTGTGGCACTTTGCCTAAGCAGATCTCGGTAAGTGATATATTACTTCGCGTGAAGTGCGGTTACCAGCTGTCAAATCACGGCCCCCAAAGATATTAGTAAAGAGGGAGCCACAGGGGTAGATTTAAATTTATGGTTTGTATATATTTGTTTCATATAGAGCATTTTTAAAAGATCTTGATACTTTACTTATTTAAGAGTGTGGTTGTATGAGATGTATTCTATTCTGATTCGCTGATCGAAACATCAAAAATATAATAAACATTTAGATAGTATTCTGATAGATGGCTCAGTGGTATCGAATCGGATTGTGGATTTGAGAATCCGGGTTCGATTCCCACAGCCGACAAAAAATTTTCACCACATTTAAATTACTCTACTAACATCTTTGGGGGCCATGATTTGACGACTGTTAACCGCACTTCGCATATTGTCTGACAGTACAGTATTGTGAATAGCGTTATGAAACTTGAATCCGGAGATCCTGAGTTTGAATCCCATTCAAGCTAACAATTATATGAACTAGCACACTGCGGCTCAGTGAGTGCGGACCCTGTACTGTAATTGGGATTAAGTTCCTGTTGTACAGCGTAACATAAATAAATAAATATTACAAGAATGGGGTAGGTGGCTCAGTTGTATCGAGTCGACCTGTGGATCTTGAGAATCCGGGTTCGATTCCTTCAGCCGACAAACAATTTTCTCCACATTCAAATTACCTTTGTGGCTCTCCCTGTACTAACATCTTTGGGGGCTGTGATTTGACGACTGTTACCCGCACTTCACGCGAAGAAATATATCACTTACCGAAATCTGCTTCGACAGAGTGTCATACCCAGTAATGGGTAAAAGACGTGCTGATATATTTATTTTAAATTGTCAAACTGTTAAAAGAGAGAGATGAAATAAATAAATAAATTTGCCCAAGGTTTTAACTAATCAGAGGACAAATACCAAATGTGACCTATTTTTTCCACACAGAATTATTGAAGTAAATTAAAGTATATTTTTTGGAGGATGTAATTCCTGTTGTGCAGCGTAGCAAATAAACAAATGACTGTAACGCGTTTAAAATGATATTTTAATTAGCAATTCGGTGCAAACCAATTTTCAGGTTGAACAGTTGAAACTTGAAATGAACCGTCGGTAAAAACGTAAACTACATTTACAAATGTTGTTTTTCTCCGTCTGATTGCGGAATGGTTCTAGTTTTTCTTGTCAATGTCGTGGACGACGTTCAGCGCGGTATCGTGCGATCGTGTGAATGGACCTTTGCTTCTTTAACTATTTTCATCTTTCCGATCTGTATAGTCGCAGGTATTTATTCTTTTGCCATGCTCTGTTGCCTTCTGAACACCTTCCGCATCCAGCAGGCCTTGATATGCTGATACTGACGAAACGTCAATCGAGACGGGATTCATTGTTCAAGACAAATATAATATCATTTACCCAATACTTGGTGGGACATTCTATCGTAGTAGATCTCGATAAGTGGTATAGATTTTGGTGAGAAGTAGGGTTACCAGCCGTCAAATCACGTGGGTGATGCCACAGAGGGAATATTAATGTGCTATAAAGTTTATCGGGGTCTCAACTCCACATTTCGATGCAGAGCTACTAATATATCGACCATATAACTAACTTTGAAGATAGTAATCCTTCACCTCATTCATGGGGTAGGTGGCTCAGTGGTATCAAGTCGGCCTGTGGATCTTGAGAACCCTGGTTCGATCCCCACAGCAAACAAACTATTTTCACCAATTTAAAAAATATATCCCTGTGGCTCCCTCTCCACTAACATTTTTGGGGGCCGTGATTTGATAGCCTCTCACGCGCATAAATATATCACTTACCGAGATCTGCTTAGGCAGAGTGCCACACCCAGTAATGGATAAAAGGCGTGATGATATATTTATTTATTTATTTCAAAAACTCGCGGTTTTAAAAAATGTACTCATTAGATTCATCCTGAATTTATCTTTGTCAAACATTTTTATGCTGTTACATTAATACTCATAATTTCTATCATACAAGCTAGTCTCATGTTTCATCTTTCATTCTCGCAATAATCTTTCAATTATATTCATCCATTTATTCCTCGGTCATCTTCTCAATTTCTCATCAACAATTTCACGAACGTTCTACAAAACGCTATATAATAACAGTGTAATAGTACTGTTGTTAATATTTAGTTTTATCTAACCCGTGTACTATTGACTTATTTCCATCATTTTTTTCTACTTATTAAATAGTTATTTGTGTATTAAGAGCGTAAAGTTATTGTTTGTTACTCGAGCACGGTAATTGAAGCGCGAGCCGAAGACGAGAGCTGCAATAATGATACTTTACGCTTGTGATACATACAATTAAAATCGTATACGTACTGAAAATATGACAAGTTCCTGTTTTGTTTGTGTCCCTGATAACTATTGAAGTAAGCGCGCATCTAATAAAAGTTATTTTTGATTGTTACACAGAAAACGTCAACTTTACGATGACAACTAAGAGCGTAAATTTCAACTTTTCATAGTAATCGTAGAAATATGTTATTTGACCTACTGGTTTCTATGGCACTAAGTAATATCTTAATTGTCCCGCGTGATGGTCGCGCGGGTTGAGGGCCTGACTCACAACCATAAGGTCGTGGGTTCGGGTCCCGCCCGTGGCGACCATTCAAAGGACATATCGGCATATGACCTTAGTAGTTGGTCCGATATATAAATTTAAAAAAAAATATCTTAATCATATGTTGACAAACTGTGGCTTCAAACATTTTAGTCACGGCGTGAAGATAACAACTCACATATTTAATATGGAGAGAAAATAGCTCCCTGGATCTGTTAACCTTTCTTTTCATATATTGCATGATTTACTTTACAAAAAAATAGCAAATTTAACTCATTTCAATGTAGTGGCATTTTAAAGTCTTCCACACCCTGTACAGATTAAACAAAAATAAAATTCCAATGTTCCTACCTTCTCTAAGACGCCGCTGTACGGTTGAATCTTCGGCGGCACCCCACTAGGTATCACTTCCACTCTTTCAGCCGTCATGAGATCTCCTAGTGTTGATGTGTCGAACTCCAGCGGGTCAAGGTCTGGCTCAACGTCCAGCCCGCCCCCTAGTGGAGGCGAGGACACCAGGTCGCACGAGGACCCGTCAGAGAAGAGCGTCTCGTTACCGCTGTCGGCCGTGCCCGCCATTGTAGGCGCTCCAGATAAGGAATATTAAGACATCTGCAATACAAAATAGTATTAGTATAATAATAATCATATTTTATTTTTGAGTTCTAATGGCATGAGAAAACGTCAAATATAATATAGTAGGCGTAGTACACATTTTTCTGTTATACAGGATGTTTCAAAATTATTGTAAAACATAAGTTTGGAATATGTTGATCCTGTGTTTCAATTTTGGAAAGGAATATGTTGGCTTTAGGATCCTTGAATAATTTTATTTATTTATTCAACGCATTGATGATTAACTCATCATCTTCAGCATTTATTAACACAACATTATTTTTCCAATCCTAATACATATCTGGTTTTTACGTTGTTCATTTTTAAAATTATATTTAAAATTAGCTTTACGGATGAGCAACTGACATAAATGTAAAGCTAATCAACATTTCAATATAACCTCAAAATCTAAACAAGTGCATTACTGGGTGTGGCACTCTGCCATAACAGATTTCGATAATTGATATATTTATTCGCGTGAAGTGCGGTTACCGGCCGTCAAATCACGGCCCCAAAGATGTATGTGGAGAGGGAATCACAGATGTAGTTTTTTAATGGGGTGAAAATTGTTTGTCGTCTGTGAGAATCGAACCCAGGTTGTCAAATTCACACTGAGCCACCTATTCCATATATTTTTTTAAACTGTAACCAATAAACGAAACCGAAATTTTACTAATATGATTCAAATAAGCGCAGGCCAAAGCTTCCTTCATTTCTGGTTTTTACATTGTCAATTTTTCTTAAAATAGCTGAAATTAATTTTACAGTTTACATCCGTAAAGTTATTTAGTCAAGCCAAATAATCCATGTAAAATTTTTTATCTTCATCGGATCAAAGGGCCTGAAGATTTTGTTTCTGTTATGGAAATAGTTCAACCTTCTAGCAATTATTATCAATATGACACAATAAATTTAAACTGACAGTGAATGAACATGTTAATTGGCACAAGGGGGCGTTGTTACATAAAACAATCAAGTTTAAGAGTAACATAATTTCGACTAAGGACCAATCGTTTGAGCGTGATGTTGAAGTACAATCAGTGTCAGCAAGGATAATGTAGTTCGTCGTTAAATCAAATGATTGTCGTTGTCGTTACACCGCCAGGATTGGAGCCTGTTTGTGTTGAAGCGGTGAATATAGCAACTCGCGGCTTCCCCTTCGCTGTTGTTTGCTAAACACTCTAGATTTAATGTGACTGCTGTGGATTTTGTTTACATACAATGATAGGAACATTTTAATAGTTATTTGTGTATCTAGGCCGCGAAATTATTGTTTGATGGCCGAGGCAGACTATTTTCTGAACGCAGCAAATTATTTCGCGGCCGAGGTGCACATACCGGGAATTTTTTTTATCAGTAAACATAAGGGATATGTTATTACTATAGTTACAGTTAAAAAGTTTGACAGCAATGTATTAGAGCGTTTATTTTAAAAGTAAACATAGGGAAAATAACATTGCTGTCATCTATAGTTGTCAAAGTAATAAAACTGTCCTCTTTCAAAATCAGACCGGGTTAATTGGGGATCAAATAGTGGAGCGTTTCTATATAAATGGAAATTTAAATGGGGAAAATTATTTAGAATTGTTACAAGAGAGAGTGGCTAAACTTGACTTGGGGGCCAAACCTGAAGTTGGCTGCGGAACAAGCCGCTTCTGGCTTGTATTCAGGAATACCAACTTAACGTCAAAAGCCGAGCAATTTAAAATGCGAAGTATATTTATCATAAAAATGCGTTCTGTACTAGGTTTGGCATGGTTTTTACTAACGAAACAAAATTTTGTTTGTAATAAAATTCGAGTACATCTGTTTAAAAATATATTTATCATAAAAATGCGTTCTGTACTAGGTTTGGCATGGTTAGGGGTGTTTTTTTAAAGTTGGTACTCCTGAATTCAAGCCAGAAGCAGCTTGTTCTGCAACCAACTTGAGGTTTGGCCCTCAAGTCAAGTTTTACCGAGAGAGTAATTCCGACAATAAATAAATTAAATATTGAGGAAGTGTGGTTCTAACAGGATGTTGCTCCCCCGCATTATACTCAAAATGTACTAAATTATCTGCACCGGATATTCCCCCAGCGATAGATAGGACGAGGTGGAGAAGTGGAGTTTAGGCTATTGTTCACAGGTTAATGGGGGTAATTTTGAAATTAAATTATTATATTAAAATTTCTATTTAAACTAAAGTAATTAAAATTCATTTAATTTGTTTAAACTTAAAATGTTTCGTTTATTATAATAGACTATTACATTTCAATGCATTTGCTGAATATGTTACTTTCCCTATGTTTACTTTTAAAATAAACGCTCTAATGCATTGCTGTCAAACTTTGTAACTGTAACTATGGTAATGACATATCCCTATGTTTACTGATAAAAAACTCCCGGTATATTACAAGTTTATGGTTAGGTTAACTTAGGTTAGGCAGACTATTTTCTGTACGCAGCAAATTATTTCGCGACCGAGGTACACACATCATTTTTTACGGAACTGCATTCTGTTCATTGAAAAACTTCAAAATGTATTACTAGTTTAATTTCAAATTAATAATTATTGTAAATATGAATGCGTATCCAAGAAAATAGTTTCAGGAAACAATAAGAATTTATTTGTTTATTGTCGGCATTTTGTAATAATGATTTTGATTGGTTTACAATAACCCGACAAAGTAGCTGACAGCTCAGAAAATATATAATTTGACAAATTCTTTCAAAAATCAGATACAATACTTTCAGTAATAACTGTTTATAATAAAAAATAAATAGATCATCACGCCTTTAACCCATTACTGGCAGTGGCACACTGCCGGAACAGATCTCGGTAAGTGATATATTTATGCCCGTGAACAGCCGTCAAATCATGGCTCTCAAAGATGTTAGTGGAGGGAGACCCACAGGGGTAGATTTAATTTGGTGAAAATTGTTTGTCGGCTGTGGGGATCAAACCAGGGTTCTCAAATCTACAGTCCCAACTCGATACCACTGAACCACTTTATTCCTCTGAAATTGTAAAAGAAACCTACAAGGTCTGTGTCAGCTCCAAATATCTATGAAAGTAAATCTCGCTGTGAGCGCTTTGTGCAGCGAAGCATCTGATCTGAAGATCTGATCCGTGGTCGTGATTTGAACCCGGACGGATGTATACAATTTTTGCGCTATAATAACTGCCTACGACAATGATACCAGCACGAATTGTGTACGAGCAATAATTACTGTTCCAGTCAACTTGGCTCTGATTCTTGGAGATGCTGATTTTTTGTTGTTAATTCTATTGTTTTGCCGGATGGTTGTGGATAATTAGATGTAGCGAATTTGAAATTTTTAGGATATTGTTTGACTATATTTTTAGTTTACATTCACAGGGAGGTTTATTTTCAGTAGGTATCAATCATTTTTACTTCCTTGTACGAAGTATTGTAATCGCAAAAATTTTCGGTTCTCAGATTTCAACGGAAATAGGTATTTTGGCCCTCCCTGAATCCATTTTGACTAATTTCGTCGTGCCGTCTGTACGTACGTATGTATGTATCTCGCATAACTCAAAAACGGTAAGCCGTCGAAAATTGAATTTTTAAATTAGCTTTTTGCAGAAACGAGATATCTAAATTGAAATATTATATATTTTTTTATTTAAAAAAAAATAAATAAGTTTGCTATGGATTAGAACAAAAAATAAAAGATTTAATGTCAAATATGTGCAATTTAAAAAATATCCATAGTTTAATAAGCGTACAAGGAAGTCATGTGGTGTCCACATCAGATTTTTTATTACATTAACAAAATTAACTGCTAATGAGATCACTCCCAAGTATGCAAAAAATCTACAAAAATTATCAAAACGTCAAAGTTCTGAAATAACCATTAAAACAGAATTAAATTATTGAATTATTGAGTTTAAACTAATTCAAAATGGAAATAAATTTGAAAAGTTTTTGGAATGAAGTACAAAACATGAGTTCACCTCTTTGAATATGTTCTTATTTTTATAGTCTCTTTTGACACTAACATATTTTGTCCAACGATATTCCAAAGCCTTTATGGCATCACGAATGTCAGATTCCTCCAGACCTACAAAATATGCCTCAACTGATACTTGAACCTCTTCATTTGATGCAAATCGCCGTCCATCAAGGATTTCAAAAAATAATATTTATTAATGACGTTAAATAAATAAATATATCATCACGCCTTTTATCCATTACTGGATGTGGCACTTTACCGTAAGCAGATCTCGGTAAGTGATATATTTCTTCGCGTGAAGTGCGGTTACCAGCAGTCAAATCACGGTCCCCAAAGATATTAGTGGAGTGGGAGCCACAGGGATAGATTTAAATTGGTGAAAATTGTTTGTCGGTTGTGGGGATCGAACCAGGGTTCTCAAGATTCACAGGCCGATTTGATACCACTGAGCCACCTACTCCATTAATTAATTAATTAATGACGTTAACGTGTTTCTATTCTGAAACTGGTAAACTATTGAATAAACCACGGATGTTATGAGTCATAACAGGCCATAGATGGCTTAAAATCCTCGGATTTCAAACTGACATCTGGGCTGTAATGATACTCATTACATTCCTAGGTATGTTAATAGTTATTAAATCAATTTTAATGGTTTAACAACAACAAATAATATAATGTTATATCTCATTTAGACTGAAATCTGCCTATGCCAAACGCGCAACTCCTTTTACAACTGATCTAAATAAAGTATATCATCACGCCTTTTACCCATTACTGGGTGTGACACTCTGCTGTAGCAGATCTCGGTAAGTGATATATATCTTCACGTGTCGTGCGGTAACCAGCTGTCAAGTCACAGCCCCAAAGATATTAGTGGAGGGGCCATAGAGATAGATTTAAATTGGTGAAAATTGTTTGTCGGCTGTTGGGATCGAACCAGGGTTCTCAAGATCCACCACTGAGCCACCTACCCCATAACTGATTTAAAAAGGATCTATTTTGAAAATTAGTTGTAAACAGTTTAGCATAATTCAGATTAAAAAATGAAACTATTTAAAACTGCATTTGCAAATTTCAAATAAATTCGTAAACATAAATAAATAAATAAATATATCATCACGTCTTTTACCCATCAATGGGTGTGGCACTCAGCCTAAGCAGATCTTGGTAAGGTATATATGTTTACGCGTGAAGTGCGGTTACCAGCCGTCAAATCACGGCCTCCAAAGATATTAGTTGTGGAGGAGCCACAGGGGTAGATTTAAATTGGTGAAAATTGTTTGTCGGCTATGGGGATCGAACCAGGGTTCTCAAGATCCACAGGTCGACTCGATACCACTGAGCCACCTACCCCATAACTGATCTAAAATGGATCTATTTTGAAAATTAGATGTAAACAGTTTAGCATAATTCAGATTAAAAAATGAAACTATTTAAAACTGCATTTGCAAATTTCAAATAAATTCGTAAACATAAATAAATAAATATATCATCACGTCTTTTACCCATCACTGGGTGTGGCACTCTGCCTAAGCAGATCTCGGTAAGGTATATATGTTTACGCGTGAAGTGCGGTTACCAGCCGTCAAATCACGGCCCTCAAAGATATTAGTGGAGAGGGAGCCACAGTGATAGATTTTTTAAATTGGTGAAAATTGTTTGTCGGCTGTGGGGATCGAACCAGGGTTCTTAAGATAGCACTGAGCCACCTACCCCATAAATTCGTAAACATTGCTGTAAGCAATTCAATTCTTTTACATTTAAATTAATATTTAAGGGATGGTGGTGCAATTAACAATTAGAATCGCAATTAAAGTAATTTTCTACAAAAGAAACAAGGCAAGTACAGTTGGAACCAAAACAATGAAACCTCTAAGATTAGATATCTATCTTCACACATCTTAAAGAGTCTTCTTAGAATTATACCTTTCGATAGTATCTCAACATTGACGGATCTCCACTTCTTACTTCTTCTTCTTCTTCTTCTTCTTGCAGTCTGGGCGCTTCTTCTCGCATTGCTTTTATTCTCAACGAACAGATAATAATTATTTAGTGTGCAGCAAGAACATCTGAGTCGTCGTGGCTGCAGGTCTGCACCTAACAGTCAAGGCTAGGTGGCTGTGGATATCGTTGTAAGAACGATGATGTACATCAGTGGTTTCCAAACTGTGGGGCGCGCCCCCTTAAGGGGGCGCGCTATATAAAAATATAATTGAGGCTTATGAACACATTCTCCATTTACATCATAGCACACACGTGTTTCTAACTCGCGTTCGCAGTAAAATATCCCTAGTTTAACAAACAAAGCCTTAGAATTTTTATTACCTTTCGTAACATCTTATTTGTGTAAAACAGGCTTATCCACTGTAGCTGTTTTAAAGACAAAATATTGAACTCGATTATTCGTTGAAAAAGAATTGCGAGTGGCGATATCTTCAATGACTCCCCGGTTCGAGAAACTGAAAAACAAGCGCCCATTTAGCACAATCAAAAATTATGATTATATTGTATTAAATATGCCTAATTTAAATTAAATATAATTTTCAATCTTATTACAATTTTGTTTATAAATGTTGTTACATTATTTTGTTCTATTATTATGTTGTAATAAACATAAATTTAGGTTAAGAAAAAGATTTGTTATAACAAATATCTTATATAATAACAATATTTGTTTATAGTACTCATTTTTTTGTATTCTATAAAATAAATTATTTACGATTTTTGAAGTTATGCTGTTATAAAAAATGAGGGGGGCGCGACAATTACGGGAAAAAGGGGCCTCTGAGAGAAAAAGTTTAGAAACCACTGATGTACATGATGGAAAAATGTAAAATGTAGTTGTACTGAGTGTTTTTGCATCATGGTTGTTATTGATGGTGTGTGGTTGATAGGTTGGTAAGCCTGAGGCTGGGGGATTCAATAGTTTGTGGGTTGGTACTAGTATTATGTTATATCAGGACAAAACAGAAATTAGTAAAACGACTTATCATTTTATCATTTTATGGGGTAGGTGGCTCAGTGGTATCGAGTCGGCCTGTGGATCTTGAGAACCCTGGTTCGATCCCCACAGCCGACAAACAATTTTCACCAATTTAAATCTACCCCTGTGGCTCCCTCTCCACTAATATCTTTGAGGGCCGTGATTTGACGGCTGGTAACCGCACTTCACGCGAAAAAATATATCACTTACCGAGATCTGCTTAGGCAGAGTGCCACACCCAGTAATGGGTAAAAGGCGTGATGATATATTTATTTATTTATTTTACTTATCATTTTGTGATTTTAATTCATTTTGAGAAAATCTACAGTTTACAGTGGAAAACAAAACACACTTAGATTAGATTTTAGTGAGCTATTTATTTTTTTCCCGATCAATAATAAACTGTCACTTTATATAGTCGACATTTGACACATAATAGACTATATTATTCCCTAGGGCAGTGATTCTCAACCACAGTAACGCGGCACTTTGGTGTGCCGCCAAATTTTTTACAATAAAAATAGTTATTTGTGTATTAAGAGCGTAAAGTGATTCTTTGTTACTCGAACACGGTAATTTCAGCGCGAGCCAAAAGCGATAGCTGCAATAGTGCAACTTTACGCTCGTGATACACACATATTTTTTTCTACGATTGCATCTTAAAATTATTCAAAAACGTATACGTACTGAAGCTAAATTTATTCTGTCAAATGTCAATATGAAAAGTTTCTGTTTTGTTTGTATCCCTGGTAACTATTGAAATAAGCGCTCATTTAATATCTTTTTCGCGCGTTGCCATTGGAAACGCGCGCATTTAACGTCTTTTTCGCGCGTTGCCATAGGAGACGCGCAAAAAAGATATTTTTCGATTGTTCCACAGAAAACGTCAACTTTACGATGACAAATGAGAGCGTAATTGTCAACTTTTCATAGCAATCTTAGAAAAAGATTATTACAATTTTCTATACCTTATTTGTGCGAATTCGGATTTTCAACCAATATATCAATATACAGAGTGTTATATTTTAATAGACCCAGCAAAATATCTCGCTTATTTATCAACTTAGCAATTTCTTTCATATAACATGATTTATACAGCAACATGAAAGCTACTTGATGACGGATGTACATTCATGATATCATTTCCGGTTTATTAGTAATTAATATCAACTTTGAAATTTCAAATGGAACATACTATATTTTTTTACAAATTTGAAAAATGCATCAAATTTGCTTTACAATCATGTAAAATAGTCCATATGTTACATTATTAAAAAGTAAAATGGCGGGCACTTTATTATACACCAAATCGGAAAGAGAATAGTGAGCCATGACTGTGGCTTGAAATAAAACAATTGTAATTATTATTACTAAACGAAATAATATTTTATTGTCATAATAATACAGAAAATAAGAATAAGTAACACTTAATAACAATAAAATGATTTTATAACAAATATTCAAAATGGTTCCCAGTCTCTTTGTCATAAACGAAAAAAATATCGAGACTTTTAAATGTAGTTGACGAAATTAGAGTGACATTATCATTTTTACGACCAAATAACAAACGCTATAATAGTTAATAGTATTCAGGTAGAAGCAAAAGTTTTTAAAAAGGCAGAAGTCATTTGTATTTTAAGGGAAGAAAATGAGACATATCTTTCTAAAGATACCGTCTTAATTCCCGAACTGAAAACGAGGGAAAAGTAAATAAATTTTTCAGAAATAAATTATAAATTCAGCTAAGATTTATTAGTTTTTAACAGCTGTCACCGGGATGTCTCTAATATCAAATACCAAGATCTGCTTTAGAAAAGTGCCACACCCAGTAATGGGTAAAAAGTTTTATATTATTTCACAAACAAATCCTACGAGTGTAATTGTTTTTCTAAATAAAATATAGTCAAGTGCTCTAATATTGTCATAAAATTTTATAATAAATATATCATCATCACGCCTTTTACCCATTACTGGGTGAGGCACACTGACTAAGCAGATCTCGGTAAGTGGTATATTTTTGTCGCATGAAGTGCGGTTACCAGCCGTCAAATCACGGCCCTCAAAGATATTAGTGGAGAGGGAGCCACAGGGGTAAATTTTTAAATTGGTGAAAATTTTGTCAAATTAGATCTTTTATATTTTCATTTTATTTATGTTACGCTGTACAACAGGAACTTAATACCAATTACAGTACAGGGTCCGCACTCACTGAGCCGCAGTGTAGTAGTTCATATAATCTTTAGCTTGAGTGAGATTTGAACTCGGGATCTCCGGATTCGAATTCCATATTGCTATCCACATCACCGTACTAACGGCCTTGTTTGTTAATTATATATTATATTTTTTATACATACATAAAATAAAATAAAATAAATAAATATATATCATCACGCCTTTTACCCATTACTGGGTGTGGCACTCTGCCTAAGCAGATCTCGGTAAGTGATATATTTTTGTCGCGTGAAGTGCGGTTACCAGCCGTCAAATCACGGTCCTCCAAGATATTAGTGAAGAGGGAGCCACAGGGGTAGATTTAAATTGGTGAAAATAGTTTGTCGGCTGTAGGGATCGAACCAGGGTTCTCAAGATCCACAGGCCGACTCGATACCACTGAGCCATCTACTTCATAAATTTTATATTAGATTTTATGTGAAACCTACCAGATTTTACTTCTGTATCAAATTTTAATTAGTATAATAAATTGTCTGTAAGTAATATCAAAACCTTGAGCTATAAACCAGAACACCAATTAAACAAGTAACAAAATAATGTCCCCAATAAAATCCCAGAATTGTCATTTACACCATTCAAATAACTTACTACTGAAATAAACGTCTCCCGCTTCAAAATATCGCTAAAGATTTCTTTTAATACCAACCTCCAACAATAAAATCACTGAAAGTTAGTGTCGCTGCATTCAAGAAGTACAATTATCTCACATTTCTCAAGTTTATGGCCGACCATATTGCACGGAGAAAAGAGAAAATAATTGTGTAATATTTCAGAAAGCTGGACGTAAATTACAATAACATTACTCAATTTTCTTTATATTTTTAAACATATTTCCTGTTTGACAAGTTGATGATTTTCTTGGAACTCAATGTGCAATCAATTTTTGTTGGTTTTCAAATTTTTTTAATAGTTATATATGTTAAAAGTCAGGAAGGTATTCTATTACAAGATGAGTAGATAGTTTCATGCCGAGCTTGAAACAGCTTATGAATCCTGTACGACGCTTTACTTATTTACTTTATTTATAAACAAATCATAAATATTTTAAATTAAAAAATGTCCCGCGTGTTGGCCGCGCGGGTTGTGGGCCTTACTGACGACCGTAAGGTCGTGGGTTTGGGTCCCGCCCGTGGCGGTCATACAAAGGACATATCGGCATATGACCTGAGTAGTTGGTCCGATATATAAATTTAAAAAAAATTAATAGAAATATTTCAAAAGTTTATTATATTATATCTATAAAAAAATCTGATGTGGACACCACATGACTTCCTTGTACACGTATTAAACTATAGATATTTTTTTAATTGCTCATATTTGACATTAAATCTTTTATTTTTTTTTAATTCTAAAAATATATCATATTTAAATTTAGATATCTCGTTTATGCAAAAAGCTAATTTAAAAATTCTTAATGTGCTAGACGCAGAATTTAATTCTCTAAAACTTTTATTTACAGCATTTATTTCTAAAATTAAAATAATACCATTTTTTTCAAGAAAAACTGTTAGCAGCTTCATGTAATGTGCCACTTCCGGTTAGTCTATTTTAACCAAAATCTATTATGTTATTTCCATTGATAGTAGTCTTATACACTAAATTTGGATAGTTTTAAATTATATTTGAATATAGTTTTTAATGAAAATCTATTATAGGCTTCAAGTAAAGTACCACTTTCGGAAGTTATATAATGACCAAAAAGAGAGGTGCACAACTAGATGTTATAACAGTCCTAAATACAAGATTTCAATTTTCCACGGTTTACCGTTTTTGAGTTATGCGAGATACATACGTACGTACAGATGTCACAACGAAATTATTCAAAATGGATTCAGGGATGCTCAAAATGCGTATTTCCACTGAAATCTGAGAACCGAAAATTTTTCCTTTACAAGAAAGTAAAAAGAAATAAAAATATTCAAAGTTGGTAACACTGACAGATGATAAAACTGACATAACCTTACCGGTCGTGTATATATCATGAAACACACGCAATAAAACTGTAGATAATATACATCTTGTAATAACAACAATAAATATGCAAAAATGCAATACACAAAATCATAAAATAAATCTTGTTTATTACAACAAGCAAACGTCAACTTTCTTTCATATCTACAAAGTGACCATCGAACAAAACATCAACTTACAGGAGCACCAACTTCAACCGAACAAAATTTAAAAACTCGTCCGCGCCGAATTTGGTCCGCTGATATTTTTACGATGTTGAAATACGACAATTATATTCGCACTAAGCCTTGTCCAAGCAGTCGAGATGGCTACAGCAAGCAACAAGGAACTGTTCGTGAATTCGGAATGACTGAACGGCCTCATAACGTCGTCATGACGACCACTCCTAACCTCACATGTGACATTGAAAGGCGAGGATGCAGATAAACTTCAACTGTTTCAATGTTGCTAAACTGACGCACCAAACAATTATGACAATATTTATATTGCGCATAAGTTACATGATTCTGTAACGCTGTTCTTGAAAGAGATGATTTATTTGCACTTTTTACTTCCTTGTACGAAGTAAAGAAAGTATTGTAATCGCGAAAATTTTCGGTTCTCAGATTTCAACGGAAATAGGTATTTTGGCCCTCCCTGAATCCATTTTGACTAATTGACTCAAAAACGGTAAGCCGTAGAAAATTGAAACTTTATATTTAGGACTGTTATAACATCTAGTTGTGCACCTCCCTTTTTGGTCATTATACAACTACCGGAAGTGGTACTTTACTTGATGCCTATACTAGATTTTCATGAAAAACTATATTCAAATATAATTGAAAACTTTCCAAATTTGGTATATAAGACTACTATATCAATGGAATTAACATAATAGATTTTAGTTAAAATAGACTAACCGGAAGTGGCACAATACATGAAGCTGCTAACAGTTTTCCTTGAAAAAAATTGTATTATTTTAATTTTAGAAATAAATGCTGCAAATAAAAGTTTTCGAGAATTAAATTCTGCGTCTAGCACATTAAGAATTTTTAAATTAGCTTTTTGTATAAACGAGATATCTAAATTTAAATATTATATATTTTTTGATTTTTTTAAAAATTAAGTTTGCTATGGATTAGAACAAAAAATAAAAGATTTAATGTCAAATATGTGCAATTAAAAAAATATCTATAGTTTAATACGTGTACAAGGAAGTCATGTGGTGTCCACATCAGATTTTTTTAATACTAGTTGAAATGTATATCCACTGTGCTACCATACATCCTGTATATGAAAATCGCTTTGGCAATGAAAGTAATAACCGTATAGCTATAAAAGTACAGTAACTGACCCGCTATCTTCCAAATCTGCGGCGCGTTGAGGCGATTGCGATCTTTCGAGGTAGAGTCGCCGTGACTAACCGAACCAACGCAGGAAGATCGCTTATAAGAGATAATAACGAACAGACACTAGTGTGTATACGACTAGGATGTTTTCAGAGTTTATAATGTGTATAGTGTTTGTCTTTTTATACGATTATGATGTAACTTTACGGAAGATGAAGACGGGACGGTTATTTTTAAGAGGATATATTTGAGGTAAACGTCTTCACATGAAAAGTTAGCGGTTTTTTTTTACGAAAAATTAACTTCTTGTAAGGCGATTGTTTTTAGGTTAGGTTTGACTACAGACATTTATAGCCAGTTGTACCAACAAAACTTAATTTTTTTTACATATAGATATAAGTATCAACTTATTTTTAAATTTATAAGATAATGATTCACTTTGGATTAAAACCAATTTATTTTGAACTTCCATTATATTTATTAGTAAAACCCGGATTTTTAGGCAATTGCCTAAATTCAAATTTTAATATACTTCAGGCAATTTAGTTTTTCTATACATAGGTAACATGTTTACGTGTAATGGAAAGTTTTTTTATTCGTGCTTTAGAGCCTATTTTTTCTATATTTTGGTTATTGTGCCTATTTTACCTTATACAGCCTATTTTGCCTATTTGTGTTGCCTATTTTAACTTTTATTGACCAGACAAGGTTTATCAGCGCCATGTATTATCTACTTCGTTGACTAATTCAGCACTCGACAAAGTGTTTCGACCTAACCTATAATATTTAAAGTACTTACTTTAATCAAGTTTTTGTGTGTGAATTTAAAATGCCGAAAGAAAAAACGTTTTTTAGTCAAAATTTTACGTGGCAATTCAATTGTGTCTTTGCCATTAATCAATGGAGCTGAGGTAACTTTAGACGATATGGCTAAATATAAGAACGCTCCTGTCATATTTTGTGATGTCGAACGAAGTTTTCAGCTTACAAGCAAGTTCTGACAGACCGAAGACAGCCCTTTCCGAAAATATCATAGAGCAATTGCTCGCATTATTTTGTGAATTAAAGTACCTATACTACATAATTTGAATTTGCATAATAGTTAATAAAATGAGAACCCTACAATATTATTTTTCAGATTGCGTTAATTTTTGTTTAAAATGATTTTTTTTTCTAACGAAGAGTAGATACGAGTACCAATATTAGAAAAAGGATTTGTTTATTTTTTTTTAAACAAATTATTTACATTTAGGCTGCCTAAAATCCCGCCTATTTTAGAGTAATTACCGGCCTATATGCCTGCTTATTTGGGTGTTTTTAAGAGCCTAAATATCCGGGCTTTAGATATAAGTATCAACTTATTTTTAAATTTATAAGATAATGATTCACTTTGAATTAAAACCAATTTATTTTGAACTTCCATTATCTTTATTAGTATCAGTTCACCTGATGACGATAGCAGGTTTTTTACGCTATCGAAACGTTGTGTTATAAAGATAATGGAAGTTCAAAATAAATTGGTTTTAATTCTTAAGATATAAGTATGTTATATGGGGTAGGTGGCTTAGTGGTATCGAGTCGGCCTGTGGATCTTCATAACTCTGGTTCGATCCCCACAGCCGAAAACAATTATCACCAATTTTAATCTACTCCTGTGGCTCACTCACCACTAATATCTTTGGGGACCGTGACCTGCTGATAACTGCACTTAACGCGAAAGAAATATATCACTTACCGAGATCTGCTTCGACATTATTATGTATTAGGGCCAATTAACTATTAGAGCCAACATTTAAAAAAAATCCTTGCTTAGGGAGGGGGGTCATGACCCTTATGACCCCTCCGCTGGATCCGCCCCTGACTGGGAAGCCCTAACGTGGGCCAAGCCATAACATCAATAAACAATCAATATTTTTAACGTAATTTTCGACGTTTTCATATTTAATTTCTGTCGTTACAAAGCACGTAAACATAATTCTGTTTATTGATTTAGATGCAGAATTTGATGCCCTAAAACTTTTATTTGACGCGTTTTTACTTAAAATAATTAGGGAAACAGGAAATTGCAAAAAACTGATTTCCCATGTTAAATCCCTATTACTGGCTGAGCGAGTCACCACCCTATATATAGAACTATTAGTTTCTACATTTTAAAGCGCAATAAACAAATTAATGTAAATACCTCATTTAGCCGCTATTTGATTGAAAATGGAACTGGCACAAATACACAATTAACAGAAAACACATTTAAAAAGGACCCACAATTCTTTTTTCAACATTACCACTTTACAACTAGTAAACAACTGATAACAGATTAGTTCGTGATTTTGCTGTATGCGCAAGTCTGAACGTTGTTCGTTAATTCATTTGAAATACTTATGTAAATAAAATATTGGTTAATTTATTTTCTGTTTAGAATATTCTATTATTTTATCTGAATTAATTTGAACATAGAATAAAATACGAATACATACACGCTATGCTCTATAGGGTAGCACGAACCCTTGATACATTTACTGAATATTTATTCAAGATTTTTATCCTGAAATTCATATAAAAATAAATATATAATCACGCCTTTTACATATTACTGGATGTGGCACTCTGCCATAGCAAATCCCGTTAAGTGATATATTTTACACGTGAAATGTGACTACTGCCCGTCAAATTACGACACCCAAAGATAGTAGTGAAGAGGTTATAAGGGTAATTTTAATGTGAAATAAATAAATATATCATCACGCCTTTTACATATTACTGAATGTGGCACTCTGCCGCAGCAGACCTCGTTAAGTGATACATTTTACACGTGAAATGTAACTACTGCCCGTCAAATTACGACACCCAAAGATAGTAGTGAAGAGGTTATAAGAGTAATTTTAATCTGAAATAAATAAATATATCATCACGCCTTTTACATATTACTGGATGTGGCACTCTGCTATAGCAAATCCCGTTAAGTGATATATTTTACACGTGAAATGTGACTACTGCCCGTCAAATTACGACACCCAAAGATAGTAGTAAAGAGGTTATAAGGGTAATTTTAATGTGAAAAAAATAAATAAATATATCATCACGCCTTTTACATATTACTGGGCGTGGCACTCTGCCGCAGCAGACCTCGTTAAGTGATACATTTTACACGTGAAATGTAACTACTGCCCGTCAAATTACGACACCCAAAGATAGTAGTGAAGAGGTTATAAGAGTAATTTTAATCTGAAATAAATAAATATATCATCACGCCTTTTACATATTACTGGATGTGGCACTCTGCTATAGCAAATCCCGTTAAGTGATATATTTTACACGTGAAATGTGACTACTGCCCGTCAAATTACGACACCCAAAGATAGTAGTAAAGAGGTTATAAGGGTAATTTTAATGTGAAAAAAATAAATAAATATATCATCACGCCTTTTACATATTACTGGGCGTGGCACTCTGCCGCAGCAGACCTCGTTAAGTGATACATTTTACACGTGAAATGTAACTACTGCCCGTCAAATTACGACACCCAAAGATAGTAGTGAAGAGGTTATAAGGGTAATTTTAATCTGAAATAAATAAATAAATATATCATCACGCCTTTTACATATTATTGGGCGTGGCACTCTGCCAAAGCAGATCTGAGTTGGTGTATATTTATGTGCGTAAAATGTAGTCGTTACGGCCCTCAAAGTCTTCAATACAGACGGTTGAATCAAAGTAATTTTAGAATAAATATATCATCACGACTTTTACCTTTTACTGGATTTGGCACTCTGTCATAGCAGATCCCGGTAAGTGATATATTTATGTGCTTGAAATGTGGTTACCAGCCGTCAAATCACGGCCCTCAAAGCCTCTAATGGAAGAGGTTACATCAAAGTAATTTAATAATAAATATATCATCACGCCTTTTATTTATTACTGGATGTGGCACTCTGTCACAACAGATTTAGGTAAGTGATATATTTATGTGCGTGAAATGTGGTTACCAGCCGTCAAATCACGGCCCCCAAAGATATTAATGCAGTAGGGAACATCAAAATAATTTTAAAATTAATATTTCATCTCGACTTTTACTCATTACTGGGCGTGGCACTATGTCGTAACAGATCTCAGTAAGTGATATATTTTTTCACGTGAATTAAGGGGACCAGCCGACAATTCATACCCCCAAAGATGTTCGTGGAAGGCGAGTCACAGGAGTAGTTTTTATGAGGTGAAAATTGTTAGTCAACTGTGGAAATCGAATCCGGATCCGTTCAATATTCGTATCCTGGTACATTAATTTTAGTTTCATCCACATGCATAATTTTTTATCATACAAACACGTCTTATTGTTTGTTCTTGTAACAAGTCTTCAATTATACCCACCCATTTATTCTCTCATTCTCACCCTCAATTTCATCAATATACAGGGTGTTTCACAACTTAGAGCAAAAAATTAAAGGGTATATTCTGTATGACGTGCTGATCATGAAACAAAAAGAACTTTTTTTTAAATCGGAAAACTATTTTCCATGTTTCCCAGTCCAAAATTTTTCGTTGCCACTGCCACTGGGTGGATGATTATGTTAAAGTTATTAATTAAATAAAATTCTATTATAAATAACTGCTAATAATTAAATTGTGTAATTATTCTTTCGTAGTTGATACTTACTTCATTGTTTGTGTTTAATAGGAAAGCGAATCCAGTGCAGTACTACAACAAATGTTTTAGGTTAACAACCCTTAATTTTTCGAATTTAAAAAAAATCTCTTTGTTTCATGATTAGCACGTCGTACAGAATATACCCTTTAATTTTTTGCTCTAAGATGTGAAACACCCTATATATGTCTGTTTCACCAGTCTTTCATCCACATTCATAATTACTAAGCACGTTTATAAAATGCTCTATTATCCATATTGTACCTTACTTTTTATTAAAAATTTAAAATTGTTTATATGTATAGTTTGTTAGTAGCTGCATTTAAACCAGGGTTCGAAGATATATATCGATCGATATATATCATGATATTTATTTTGATATAAATCGTCATATTTTTGCAATGATATATATCCATTATATAAAAATATCAAATAGTTTTTGTGATATAGCCTCCGGAAAATTGAAATTTTTCGAATTTTTCAGTTTTTCTACTTTTCCGAAGCTATATCTCGAAAACTAAATGTGATATGAAAACGCGGTCAACGGCATTAATTTTCTCGTGCTTCAGTTAACTTATAAACCTAGTTTCAGCGATTTTTATTTTTTTTTCAATTTTCCGCCAAAAAAATTGCAAAAAGCGGTTTTTTAACATTTTCTCGAAAACCAGAAGTCATATGCATTTGAAGATTGCACCACTGGATTCAGAGGGTCAAAATACATATGTATGTAAATTTTCGTTTTAATAATCCTACGATTAAGGATTTTTGGGAAAATTGAATTAAAATCTAAAAAAACCAAAGGGGTACCCCTTAGGAAATAATTAAAAATATTAAATTGCATAAAATTGTATGAAAATTTGCTTATAAGTCAATTCGGACACGGGGAATTCAACGCCGTTGAGCGCATTTCCATATCTTGTTTAGTTTTTGAGATATAGCCTCCGGAAAAGTGAAATTTTTCGAATTTTTCAGTTTTTCTAAATGTGTACAAAAACTAAAATTAAAAAATAAATATCCAAAAAGTGATATTTATCTGATATATATCCTATATATCAGATATTTTGATATTTATTATAAATATCATGATATTTACGAACCCTGATTTAAACATAATGGCTGGTAGCACAAGCTGTGTTTTTACTTGTTTTAAGAGCAGTGTATTTGGGTGTTTTAGCTATCTCTAACATGTTAAAACCGTGCTCTTAGAACACCCAAAAACAGAGCTTGTGCTACCAGCCAATGTAAGTACATAACGTAATAGAGCACAACAATATCGCTAACATAACAAGACATTATAATGAGTGTTGCATTGCTTATGGCTCATGAAAATAATTGACGTATCCTTCGACCAATTTAGCATAATCATGAAACAGATTTGTAATTCGCGTCGTGATTCGTGATTGATAACAACAATTGCGAATCGGCGGCCTCTGTCTGTCGGTAATGCAGGTAACTGCTTTACCCACGAGGCTAATACAATAACTGTCAGGAGTATTATGTCCGTTCTGCTCACAAACAATTATCATTCATGAGACAGCGACTCTTCCATTTCTTACAATTATTGTTTATTGGAATTATTCTATATAAGGTGCAAGTAGAACAAATGACCCGGAGGTAAAGAACTTTTAAGGACCCCCCTCATCACCCAATTCAATAATACGAAATAGGCAATAATAACAGGGATTAAAGTTGGATTTCTTAGAATCCTTGGAAATTCAGATTGCTATTAAGGACCAGCTAACGGTTATGAATGAACAAATAGATTTGTACCGTTCACCTTTAATACGTCCGCTTTAATCTCTTTACAACTAGGTTTAAAATGTAATTTCCATCCAAATATTATAGTTACCTCTTCGGTCTGATCTTATCTTATTTTCTTCCAACTATGGTCATAAATGTATTTTTCCCAAACTAATTGTACTTACATCTGTTTTCAATCATGTATCTCCCACTTCTTGTGTCAGAATACTTGTGTATACTATTTATAAGTCTTACTCTAATGTACAAATTCATTCATATCTTGTTCACCTGATGATGGTCTAGTCGACCGAAATACGTATTGTAAAATAAACTTTACATTATTTGAAACTAACCTAGTGTTTTTTAATAATAACATTATTACGGCCTTCTACTGCCCCGCGCATGCGGCGCCAGAATGTTATGGCTTGGCCCACGTTAGGGCTTCCCAGTCAGGGGCGGATCCAGCGGGGGAGTCATGGGGGTCATGACCCCCCCACCCCTAAGCAAGGATTTTTTTAAATGTTGGCTCTAATAGTTAATTGGCCCTAATACATAATAATGATGTCATTATTTACGATAACTCAATTTGTTAAACAAATTAAATAGAAAATATTATCTAAGAACTTACAATTCTAAGATAATTAAGAACTATTGTTTGATTTATTATTCTAATAAATAGCCAAAAACCAATATTTTGTGGGGATATTATTTCGACCCGCAGATGGGAGAGGTATTCTATTTAAGACCTAGTCAAGTATGTGACTACCGACATTTGCACTTAGAAAATTCACTTCTAATTCAATAAATTTTGTATTCTATCGATGAACCGATTAGATATTGAAACTTTATGATTTAAAAAGTGTTGGCGTTCTTAGGGGAAATTTTTGAGGAAAATTTTTTTTTTGTTATCTAACTATATTCTAAAGATGATTTCATGTTATTCAATGTGAATTAATGTGATTCTAAAGGTGATTTAATGTGATTTAATACGATTCCAAAGACGATTTAGTGTGATTTAATGTGATTGTAAAAATTATTTAAAGCAGGAATATAATATGAGCAAATACAAATGTTTTTATATTTAGAAGATGCGCAAAGAAGGGAGCGTCATTCTGCACTTGTATAGAAAAAAAATTATATGCACACCTTGTAAAAACGTTCACAGTTGCTATGACAATAAATTAATTAATATATCATCACTCTTTTTACCCATTACTGGGTGTGGCACTCTACCTAAGCAAATCTCGGTAAGTGATATATTTCTTCACGTGAAGTGCGGTTACCAACCGTCAAGTCACGGCCCCCAAAGATATTAGTGGAGGAGGAGCCACAAGTGTAGATTTAAATTGGTGAAACTTGTTTGTCGGCTGTGAGGATCGAACCAGGGTTCTCAAGATCCACAAGCCGACTCGATACCACTGTGACATATCTTGTACATCCACACCATTAGCATCTCAAGAACTCTAACAGCTACGATCTATTCTTATATTCAGATACAAAACACAAATCAATATAAAGCATAAATAACAAAAAAACATAAACTATAGTTAGTATTTCTCAAGTAAGCATTAATAAACATAAACAAGCAGTACTTAATAGCAAAAACTAACTCGATATTACCATCAATTATCTAATTACATGTTAACAGTGCGCATGCACGCAATGTAGACGCGCACATGCGCACACGCAACTCCACTTAAAGAGTCTCAGAGCACTCTAGATGTAAGTGATACCAGCCCCTAACCTAACTGAAGCTGTATGCAAATGAAGATTGTTGTTTGTTGTGTGCTCTAATGTTCGTTGCTGATTAATTGAACGAATGCAGTTGTAGTTGGCTGTGCTTGGACACCCTCAAGGTCAGGGGCAATGAGCTTGCGCCTGCGCCTTTCACGATCAGCTGCTGCGATAATGTTACCATAAATAATTGTAACTATTGGTATTTATTTATTTATTTGTTATTTCCTATAACAGTTATTTAATATTGAAGGTACTTGTATCAAAAATATGGGGTAGGTGGCTCAGTGGTATCGAGTCGGCCTGTGGATCTTGAGAACCCTGGTTCGATCCCCACAGTCGACAAACAATTTTCACCAAATTAAAATCTACGCCTGTGGCTCCTCCTCCACTAACATCTTTGGAGGCCGTGATTTGACGGCTGGTAACCGCACTTCACGCGAATAACTATATTACTTACCGAGATCTGCTACGGCTGAAAGCCACACCCAGTAATGGATAAAAGGCGTGATGATATATTTATTTATTTGTATCTGTTTAGGCAGAGTGCCACACCCAATGATGGGTAAAAGGCGTGATGATATATTTATTTATTTATTTTTATTTAAATACATTTTTGATTGATTTTGAATAAACAGGGTGTTTGTGTAGCTACGCACAAGACTTTAATGTGTTGTTTAATTTGATATAAATACTAATGTTTTAATTCGCACTAATAAATGTTTTTTATTTGAAGTGTACATTTTTAATAATAATGTCACTGGCCAATACTACAAACAGTCATTTATATGATGTCGTATAATGAATAAATTTACTGCTGTAATGTTTATAATTATAATTTCATTATTAATATATTACAAAAAACTATCAAACTAATAGTACGTACTAAAAATGTACACTTTAAGTGAACGACAGTTAGTTTTATAAATTAAAAAAAAAACATCTCTTCTGTAATCAGTATACCAAATTAAATAATCCAATAAAGATTTGTGCATAGGTATAGAAACACACAATTATGGATGAAATAATGGGGATACTATCAGGATTTGAGCCTAGGACCTGTGAAGCCTCGTCATATGCTTTAAACCAGTGGTTATTAATATTTTTATCATTGAGGACACCCAAATTTTGAAAATATTTTTCGTGGTCCCCCAATTTCTACTGAAATTACGAAGAGTATATTTATTTTTAAATAAGAACTGATAATAATAAGGACCTCAAATATATTAATGTAATTATGTTTAAAGGTGTTTAGAATTTTAAAATATTTCTATTTTTAACAGACAAAATGAAAATAGTTATTTTTGTATAAAGTGAGCGAAATGAGTGCTTTTTTGTTGTACGTGAGAATGTCAATTTTAGTCGAGATAAAAAAAGTCATTCAAACGCGCCAAAAAACAAAAATTTCGGCCACGAAATACAAGCAAATTTTATATATTTTACAACTGTCAAAAAAGAATATTACAATAATTATTGATTTATTCAAGTAAATAGAAGAAAAAATCTGAAAAATAATATGACTTTGATACTAATGATGTGTTATAACTGGAGATGGGCGAATATTATATTTCTCGAATTCGAATATCGAATACGAATATTAATCAGATCTCGAATATTCGAAATACTCGAATATTCGAATACTCCTGAAAGTTAATTTATTTATTATTAATAATTATTTAATTATGTCCTTTTCATTATTTGAATGAAATTGTTAAGATAAAATAAAATTAAAACAAAAAGTACAAACAAAAAAGAAAAAGACGAAAACTTCAAATTTAAGGTGAAACAAATTTTAAATATGGTACGTCTTCATGGTTTTGAAACAAAATATCTTTGTTATTAATAACTTCAAAGTATTGTAATAGCTTTAAGTTTATGTACAAATGATAAAGGAAAACATAGTCAAAAATTGAGGTCAACATATGGCGCGATATTCGAAGTATTCGAATGTTCGCTATACTGACATTAATATTCGAAAATCTCGAATATCGAATAATGTCAATATTCGCGGCATTCGACTATTCGCGGATGATATTCGCCCATCTCTAGTTATAACCAATGAACATGAAAAAATAATAATTTGGATGTGTGCGCGAAATACTTATTTTGGGTCACAGCTTGTCAAAATGGCTGGTAGCACAAGCTCTATTTTTGCTGGTTTTAAGAGCAGTGTTTTTGGGTGTTTTAGCTATCTCTAACATGTTAAAACCGTGCTTTTAAAATACCCAAAAACAAAGCTTGTGCTACTAGTCAATGTGATTAAGATGTTATTTAGCGTCATGGAAACCAGCACGTTAAATGACATTTTAATAACGGGAGTAGAAAAAGACTATGTCCAAGAAATTCGTGTATAATTGTCAAATTATGATATGACATATTAATAAACAACAAATTAAAAAAGCAATTGTTTTGTTTTGTTCCACATCTATTTTTATTCAACAATAACAATAAAAAAAATCAAATGAAAACAATTGCCAATCACTGTTTCGATTCCCAATCATGATTCGAAAGTTCAATTTCTGATTGTTCCTTATAATGTAATTTATAATTACCAAGGCAAAGTCTGCTTCAATCTGATTTGGTTGTAATTGGGTTTTTGCTGCTCGGACGTTGGCAACAATGCATCTCGCAGCTTTTGTCCTTGATAGCAGGAATCACGATTCACGATCGGTTTTTATGTTTTTAACTTGGCGACGACAGACTCTCGCGAAATTAATTTAGATGTAATTTTTATTAAGTTAATTGAAGTTGAAAATTAATGCTATTCTGATTGAAATAAATACTACATACTTCAATTCTCCACCTGGTAATCATCACGCCTTATATCCATTACTGGGTGTGATATGTGATATAGTTCTTCGCGCGAAGTGCGGTTACCAGCCGTCAAATCACGACCCCGAAAAAGGTACAACGATAGTTCTAATGTGATGAAAATTGTTTATCAGTACAGCAAATAATATAATAATGACCTTAATTTTGAAACACTCTGTATACAGGCTGTTTCTATACCTGTGCACGAAACTTTAATGACATATATAATTTCATATACTGATTATAGACAAAAATAGTTTTTTTGAAATTCGCATAAATTAGGGTATTTCATTCCTAGCGAACATTTTAGTGTCACTGGTTTAATAGTACATTTAATTTTAAAAAAATCATAATAAGGCATTACCCCAGGTACCTACTTAATAACTAATTTATAAATGATTATTTGTTGGCAGTGTTTATACTTTTTCGTAACACATGCACAAGAAACACGTTCTTATTCCCTAATTTTAGAGAGACAAACACTGCTTTTCTCCCCTAGGGAGAGAAACATTATGTTTCTCTCCCTAGGTAGGATATTTCTCTCGTTAGAGAGATGTTTCTCTCCCTAGAGACTACGATTATTAGCTGTTTGCGGCGTTTCCTAGGTAACTAGTTACGCAACCCATATTTGACAGTAATTTTTGTGCACTTGTTACGAAAAGTATAATATGCTTCACGGGAGGGCGTGATTATCCCTCACTTACGTCTCGGTTTGCAATCTTCACACGCGGAAATAATCGCTTGTTTCTCTCCCTTGATGCATAATATATTATTATTTTATTAGTAACATAATTATAAATAAATAAATAAATAAATATATCATCACGCCTTTTACCCATTACTGGGTGTGGCACTCTGCCTAAGCAGATCTCGGTAAGTGATATATTTTGTCGCGTGAAGTGCGGTTACCAGCCGTCAAATCACGGCCCTCAAAGATATTAGTGGAGAGGGAGCCACAGGGGTAGATTTTTAAATTGGTGAAAATAGTTTGTCGGCTGTGGGGATCGAACCAGGGTTCTCAAGATCCACAGGCCGACACGATACCACTGAGCCACCTACCCCATTAAAAACAATTAAATGTACTATTAAACACCCTGTATTAATTTTGTTCGCGACTATGCAAACTGATAAAATTGCAAGCTAATAACTACACACTTTCTTCTTCCTGTCCAAATTTTTAACAACATCTCGTGAGAATAATCTCCTCGCAAATTCACAACTTGCAGTTGCTATCAGGCGATAAAAACATTGCAATTATAATAGACTTAACATGTAGCTGTCATCTCTCACGCCAAATTAGGAGTTTCAAAGCTAAAACGCTTCATACAACCAGCATACATACATACATACAGATATCTCGTGTGTCGCCGCGGCAATACCGTTATTCCGTTACATTACTTGCGAAGATAACACACCTGCGTGCGGCGTGTGTGCGTGTGCGTTCACATGCCGGTGTTTATTATAATGAAATGTCTTTATCAGCTGGGTTATCGGATTATCTGATGGTTAAGTCGGTGATATGTGGTAGGTAAACGAGATCAAACATGAATCGAAGACCAACGGGTACATTACGTTTATTAATAAAAAATATATATATATATATATCACTTACCGAGATCTGCTTAGGCAGAGTGCCACACCCAGTGATGGATAAAAGGCGTGATGATATATTTATTTTTATTTATTTTAATTGAACAATCAGAACACTAGCAAATTGATGATATTCCCGAAATTAAGTTTTTGTCAAAATTGTAGAAATTACGAATTCATAATATGGGGTAGGCCCGACCGGGGTTGCTGGATCTCAATCGGGCGCCTCCCCAGGTGGCGGATAGGGGAACGCCCACCAGATATGGTGGGTACCGGGGAATCCGGGGCGGGCCAAAGGCTAGGGGAATGAGACCCTGACAGAAAACCACTGGCCCTCCAGGTTGGGGGTTGGACGTAGGGCCCACGACCCTACCTTGTCAAATAAACACTGTGACGAAACCTCAAATTTTGCCTCGGAACACAACTCGGACAAAGGATAGCGGACCTAGCAAACGAAATACGGAAATGAATATTGGAACATGGAATGACACCCGGGTACCAAAAAAGGCCCTTAGAGGGCAACCAGAAGGGAGAAGACCAGTAGGAAAACCCAGACTACGATGGGCAGACGGAGTAAAAAAGGATGCCGCAGAACTACTACAAGTTGGGGATTGGAAGAGAACATCCCAAAACCGAGGAGGATGAAGACGAAAACTTGAGGAGGCCAAGGCTCGAATTGGGCCGTAGCGCCATCGAAGAAGAAGAAGAATATGGGGTAGGTGGCTCAGTGGTATCGAGTCGGCCTGTGGATCTTGAGAACCCTGGTTAATCCCCACAGGCGACAAACAATTTTCACCAATTTAAATCTACCCCTGTGGCTCCCTCTTCACTAATATCTTTGAGGGCCGTGATTTTACGGCTGGTAACCGCATTTCACGCGACAAAATATATCACTTACCGAGATTTGCTTAGGCAGAGTGCCACACCCACTAAGGCGTGATGCTATATTTATTTTTTATTTTACCAATTCATAATAGTTATCGTAGTTATGATACAGGTTCGTGAAGTAAGGCACGAGTCGGAAGTGAATGTCTTAATAACAAATCCTTTTCACACACCCGGTATCATACAATATTTTATCTACTAATTAAAAAAAAAATCAACAAATACAATTATTAGATAACCTTTTTATGGGTAGATGGCTCAGTGGTATCGAGTCGGACTGTGGCTCTTGAGAACCCTGGTTCGATCCCTACAGCTGACAAACAATTTTCACCAATTTAAATCTACCCCTGTGGCTCCCTCTCCACTAATATCTTTGAGGGCCGTGATTTTACGGCTGGTAACCGCATTTCACGCGACAAAATATAACACTTACCGAGATCTGCTTAGGCAGAGTGCCACACCCAGTAATGGATAAAAGGCGTGATGATATATTTATTTATTTATTTATATTTAATAAATCAAATTATATATGCAGGGTGTTTCACAACTTAGAGCAAGAAATTAAAGGGTATATTCTGTACGACGTGCTGATCATGAAACAAGAAGATTTTTTTTAAATTCGAAAAATTAAGGGTTGTTAACCTAAAACATTTGTTGTAGTACTGCACTGGATTCGCTTTCCTATTAAACACAACCAATGAAGTACGTATCAACTACGAAAGAATAATTAAATTACACAAAATTATTAGCAGTTTTTATAATAGAATTTTATTTAATGAATAACTTTAACATAATCATCCACCCAGTGGCAGTGGCAACGAAAAATTTTGGACTGGGAAACATGGAAAATAGTTTTGCGATTTAAAAACATTCTTTTTGTTTCATGATCAGCACGTCGTACAGAATATAACCTTGAATTCTTTGCTCTAAGTTGTGAAACATCCTGTATATATATATATATATATATATATATATATATATATATATATATATATATATATATATATATATATATATATATATATATATACAGGGTGTTTCAGGACTAGTGTAACAAACTTTAACAGCTTATTCCTGAGGTCATTTTGAGCAAAAAATGTCATATAAACATAGGTCCTATTCCTTCTAGTTACCAAAATAAAAGAGGTTGAAGTTCTATAAATAACACGACATTTTCAAATTTTTGTAATCAAGATACTTTCGGAAAACAAGAATTTTATTGAAAAGTCATACCTTATTTGTCTTAATTAAAAATTGTTATACTTTTGATAGTATTATTGTTTCATAATGGATGGTTATAGTATTGCTGAATATGCAGATATGATTTTTATTTATGGATTATGTAATGGTAATGCCCGTTATGCGTCCAGAGAATACCAGGACAGATATCCAAATAGAAGCCAACTTTCCCATCCCCTATTTGCGCGCATTTTTGTTTTCCAAAAGTATCTTGATTACAAAAATTTGAAAATTTCGTGTTATTTATAGAACTTCAACCTCTTGTATTTTGGTAACTAGAAGGAATAGGACCTATGTTCATATGACATTTTTGGCTCAAAATGACCTCAGGAATAAGCTGTTAAAGTTTGTTACACTAGTCCTGAAACACCTTGTATATATATATATATATATATATATATATATATATATATATATATATATATATATATATATATATATATATATATACGGGTGAGTCTGGGAAGACGCCCCCCCCTTTAACTTTTTTATTATGAGTAATAGAAAAAAATGGTTCATATGAAAGTTTTATTATTTTAAATATACTATTTGATGACAGATGTAGATATTTTTTATAAAGTCAGGTTTACAAGATACGACTATCAACTTTTATTTTTTAAATAGCAACCTATAATTATTTTACTAAAATAAAAACCGCCATTTTTTCTCTTTTCAACGGTGTATTAGTTTTTATTAATGTATCTGAAAAAAATCGAGAAAAATAAGAAAATTGAGAAATACTAGAAATAATTTTTATACAAATATTATAGGTGGCTGTGTGAAAATAATTTGTTTTAAGTTGTTTTTGTTACTGAATTTGTTGCTTTAGTTTGTTAAGTTGTATAACACTGTTACATTTTGTTTATTTTCACATAGCCACCTATAATATTTGTATAAAAATTATTTCTAGTATTTCTCAATTTTCTTATTTTTCTCGAATTTTTTCAGATACATTAATAAAAACTAATACACCGTTGAAAAGAGAAAAAATGGCGGTTTTTATTTTAGTAAAATAATTATAGGTTGCTATTTAAAAAATAAAAGTTGATAGTCGTATCTTGTAAACCTGACTTTATAAAAAATATCTACATCTGCCATCAAATAGTATATTTAAAATAATAAAACTTTCATATGAACCATTTTTTTCTATTACTCATAATAAAAAAGTTAAAGGGGGGGGGGCGTCTTCCCAGACTCACCCTGTATATATATATATATATATATATATATAAAAATAATGGCTGGTAGCACAAGCTCTGTTTTTTGCCTGTTTTAAAAGCTTGTGCTACCAGCGATTATGATGATATATTTATTTATTGATTAATCTTAAAAGAAACAATTTTCTACTTTGATAAAACATTTTAGAATGTAAAACAGAATATTTAAATAGCTGTTAGATAACGAATGGGTTTTCAATGAAGTAATTATGCATGTATGATACACCGTCTGCGTCAAGGAACACACATAAATCTTTGAAAATCCTTTGAATTGTCTGTAGACTCCGTCATCTGAAAGTATGTTCGCATGTCTGTATGAATGTATGAATGCGGGTACGTATGTATGTATTTGAAGACGGAATCGGCGAGTGTATTAAATCATTTCCGATTTTCACCAGACTTGTCGCCATAAATTTGCACGCACAGGACATTAACATGTGACCTGTGATCATTTCAGAAATCTCCACGTGTTGAAAGGACTTTAATTTTAACTCCATTAACGGTAAATGCCAATCTCTCACTTCATCACATCTTAAAACAACAAAAATATCTAAATGTTAAATTACTTGCTGTAAGTAGAAATACTGGCTGTTTCAATACTACAAGAACAAATTAAATGGGAGATACTATATTTAACCCTTTCCGGGCAGAATTAAGGGTTGGTAACTTTTTTTGATTTTCTACAAAAAATAATGGTTCTGAGTACACAATTAACGATAAATTGGTATTAGATTTTTGTTTAATTGCACCAAATTATAATTATGATGTGGTATATCCTAGTGTAGGCGCGGTGGCCGAGCGTGTTAAGGCACATCTCTTAGCATACTGTGACGTCACCCGAACCAAGGTTCGTCGGTTCGAATCCGCCTGCCGACAATGTATGATTTGTCGTAAAATATAAAAATACAGTTTCATGTATTTATCACACTCGGGCGCTATAAGCTAGTCACTTATACGCCTTAAATAATCTGACTAAAGAAACCGGCAGTACGGCAGTGTAAAAACTGCGGCTCGGTGTGCCCGGCCCCTATGTTCCGACATTATTATTATTATTATTATTATTATTATTAATACATTACCCAACAGGCAAACGCCCAATTCTAGGGTAAGGAAGAAACTCAGAATTAAAAAGAAGTAATAGATTTCTTTATATCATTAATGTTGTTATGAAAAATATCAATTTCATCCTCAATGACATTGTGAGAATTGATCATTTGATGAATTGGTGACTTCGATAGCATAAGAGTTCTTGCCGCGTGCAAGTAGAAAACGTTCTTATATCTGGATGACACTCTGGAAACTTGAAATAGAATTCTACTCATGATGAATATGCAATCAATTGTATTGTGAATAATCTTGTGTAAAAATGTTACAGCAACCATATGTCGCCTCTGCTCGAGTGAATTTAATCGAAATGTATCCAGTAGTAAGGATTGCGATATCCCTCTAGGAGGATAATATCCTTCCAGGATAAAAGTCGCAAATTTCAGAAACTTCCTCTGTACATACTCTAATGACTCAATTTGATTACTATACAGCGGATTCCATATTAAAGAGCAATACTCCAGATGAGGACGAACCAAAGTCACAAATAATAGACGTAATGTATTTGCTGCGAGAAACGAATCAGAATTACGAATCAAAAAACCAAGGCACCTCAGGGCAGTTGATACTTTTAATTCAATGTGCTTAGAAAAAGATAATTTAGAATCAAACATAACTCCTAAGTCAACTATCGTATCTGGCCTGCCTAAAACAGAATTGTTTATAGAGTAATCAAAAAGATTCGGATTTAATTTTTTCGAGAAAGTCATACAATGGCATTTAGAGATATTCAGGTAAAGTTTGTTTCTGCAGCACCATCTGAAAATTAAATCTAAATTTCTTTGCATCTTTAGACAATCATCCAAAGAAGAAATGACACATAACAGTTTTAGATCATCTGCATATAATAAGTGCTCAATGTCAATGTTAGCCGTAATATCATTAATGAAAATGTTAAAAAATAGGGGCCCTAAAACTGATCCTTGGGGTACACCAGATTTTTGTAGAAAATAGTCAGACTGAAATCCCTGTATATTAACAAATTGATATCTGTTTTGTAAATATGATGAGACAAGCTGTAAAAGAGAGTCAGAGAAGCCGAAGAGTTTAAGTTTCTGTAGAAGAAGGGAATGATCTAATTTATCAAAGGCTTTCGAAAAATCCGTGTACACGACATCCACTTGTCCTTGTCGATCCATTGCTTCGCAAATTAACTGTGTCTTACACATAAGATTCGTGACTGTCGACCTGCCTTTCATAAAACCGTGTTGATTGCAGGAAATTATACCACATACCTGATTATAGATTCTTGCATGTAAAATAGATTCGAGGATTTTACTGAAATTAGACAATATTGCAACAGGTCTATAATTGCTAATATCCTTCTTATCACCTTTTTTAAAAATAGGTTTCACCCTCGATATCTTCCACTTATCAGGATATGTTGAACTTTTTAAAATCAGATTGAAGATCACGGTAAGAGGTTTTACAAATACAGAAGCACAATCATTTATAAGAAAGGAGGCAATTAGGTCAGGGCCAGTTGTCATGCTGGATTTGAGTTTTCGAATGACTAACATAACTTCATCTTCAGTTATAGAATTTATGGACACAGTAGAAGAGTTGTTAGGTATAAAACAATCATTTATGTTGGCATTAGTAGAATCATCGTTAAATGAGCTAGAGAAGAAATTTGCGAAACACTCAACTATCGATTGCGGATTTTCAAAAGAAGTGTTATTGTGACTCATAACAGAAGGAATGTGAGAATTGTCCCGTTTATTGTTAACAAATGTCCAGAATTTTTTAGGCTCCTCAATGATGTCATTTTGAATCGACATTGGAATTATGGGACTCATTATTATATCCTAGTAACCACTAAGCAGCAAAACATATTTTTACATACACAGAACAAACTACAAATAACAAAATTTGCAAGAAGAACAAATATTGATGTATTATAATAAACTAATTTTATTACTACTGTATTATTGCTAACAAAATCACAATAAAATTTACTCTTTTTACTACTTCTTATGATAATTTTGGAAACAATTTCTTTTTTCTGATAGGCATAGGCCAACTTTACAAATTGTGCAAGACCATTTGCTTCTTTTTTGATCAGCACGTGTGCTGCAATGAGCACATCTTCTAGAAGTGCCATATTCTAGCATATGTAACATTACGATTCCACAAAAATATATCTTCTTGTAGAAATAACTGATAAGTGGAAGGTCGTCTTCATCACTAAAATCGCTATTACTGATATTTTCATTTTCTATTAGTATTTCCGGAAGCTTTGGCTCTATGTCGAAATCATCAGTTTCACTATTTACATCGCTACATAAAGATTCATTGTCCGACGGAATTTTCGCTAACAAAACATCAATCTCTACTTGTTCTAGGTTTTCCAATTCGGAATAACGCCAAAATTGTTTGTCTGAAATAAAATTTAGATATTTAGATCTGCTTGGTGGTACATTCACGATACCACATAATTTTCATGGTATAAAAATGAGAAGTTACATTGTATGATTCCAAAATTACCAAAACATTTAAAAACACTAATTTTGTATATACGGAACAACCACCTGTAAAATCTTGCATATCTAAACAATATTAAATTCGTTTTTACGAATATAGAGCCACAAAACCCAACATATTATTTTTTTTTCTCAATAGATAGCGACACTAAATACTAACTAAAATGTGGTAACTACAATATACCATCAAGCCGCAACAGAATTGAAGTTTGAACATGTGGTATAGCTGTTATACCAGTAAGCTTGAAAGGGTTAAGAATAAAGAACGTAGACACTTGATGTAGTTTCACAAAATTATTTATTAACAATAAGTTGATCGATTTCGGCTTATTAGGCCATCTTCAGAACGTTGACTGGTTAAAATACAAGTTACACACAGTTTATATAGTACAGTGATTAACGGTAAAGTTCATTTGCAAAGATCTTAATAGTATCGGAATGAAACAAATCCAACTGGTCATTGAGGACATTTAAGCCGCTATGAATAGCTTTCTGAATTTCAAATGCTTCTAAGAAGTTCATTCTACGTCCTTTGTTGGTAAAGTGTAAAATTTCCAGATTATCAATGTTCAGGGTTCGTAAATATCATGATATTTATAATAAATATCAAAATATCTGATATATATCAGATAAATATCACTTTTTGGATATTTATTGTTTAATTTTAGTTTTTGTACACATTTAGAAAAACTGAAAAATTAGAAAAATTTCACTTCTCCGGAGGCTATATCTCAAAAACTAAACAAGATATGGAAATGCGCTCAACGGCGTTGAATTCCCCGTGTCCGAATTGACTTATAAGCAAATTTTCATACAATTTTATGCAATTTAATATTTTTAATTATTTCCTAAGGGGTACCCCTTTGGTTTTTTCAGATTTTAATTCAATTTTCCCAAAAATCCTTAATCGTAGGATTATTAAAACGAAAATTTACATACATATGTATTTTGACCCACTGAATCCAGTGGTGCAATCTACAAATGCATATGACTTCTGGTTTTCAAGAAAATGTTAAAAAAACCGCTTTTTGCGATTTTTTTGGCGGAAAATTGAAAAAAAATAAAAATCGCTGAAACTATGTTTATAAGTTAACTGAAGCACGAGAAAATTAATGCCGTTGAGCGCGTTTTCATATCACATTTAGTTTTCGAGATATAGCCTCGTAAAAGTAGAAAAACTGAAAAATTCGAAAAATTTCACTTTTCCGGAGGCTATATCTCAAAAACTAAACAAGATATGGAAATGCGCTCAACGGCGTTGAATTCCCCGTGTCCGAATTGACTTATAAGCAAATTTTCATACAATTTTATGCAATTTAATATTTTTAATTATTTCCTAAGGGGTACCCCTTTGGTTTTTTCAGATTTTAATTCAATTTTCCTAAAAATCCTTAATCGTAGGATTATTAAAACGAAAATTTACATACATATGTATTTTGACCCACTGAATCCAGTGGTGCAATCTACAAATGCATATGACTTCTGGTTTTCGAGAAAATGTTAAAAAACAGCTTTTTGCGATTTTTTTGGCGGAAAATTGAAAAAAAATAAAAATCGCTGAAACTATGTTTATAAGTTAACTGAAGCACGAGAAAATTAATGCCGTTGACCGCGTTTTCATATCACATTTAGTTTTCGAGATATAGCCTCGGAAAAGTAGAAAAACTGAAAAATACGAAAAATTTCACTTCTCCGGAGGCTATATCACAAAAACTATTTGATATTTTTATATAATGGATATATATCATTGCAAAAATATGACGATATATATCAAAATAAATATCATGATATATATCGATCGATATATATCTTCGAACCCTGTCAATGTTGCAGGTGTGATTTTTTTTCATTCAGATGTATTGCCATATTGGAGTCAGTTTTTTTTAATTTGAAGGATCTCATATGTTCATAAAACCTAATTTTAAAAGATCTCCCTGTCTGACCAATATAAATAGCGTTACAATCGTTACAATTTAGTTTATAAATACTACTATTATCTAATTTATCTTTAACGGTTAATTTGTTATTAACCAGTCAACGTTCTGAAGATGGCCTAATAAGCCGAAATCGATCAACTTATTGTTAATAAATAAACAAGTTCTTTATTCTTATTCATAATGTTTCACCAAGTGCCAACGGCTCATACTTTTGATATGATACTATATTTATTTATAGTGATCCAAAATTATTGACCCTCAACTTTGTACTATTATCAAAACTATCTTCCACCAAATGAAATTTAGTATTAATTGCCACTTGTTAAATTATATTGAAATTATGTTTATATAGTCAAATTAATTTGATTCTAATTCAATCTGTTAGATATCACGTGGTACGCATGAACGGTAAAAACCCGCAAATTTTCATAGCATACCGAGTTTTTATAGTCGACCTGTGGATCTTGAGAACCCTGGTTCGATCCCCACAGTCGACAAACAATTTTCACTAAATTAAATCTACCCCTGTAGCTCCCCATCCACTAACTTCTTTGAGGGCTGGTAACCGCGTTTCACGCGAAGAAATATATCACTTACCGGGATCTGTTTTGGCAGAGTGCCACACTCAGCAATGGGTAAAAGGCGTGATGATATATTTATTTATTTAATTTATTTTTTAACCTCAAAAGAGGTGTTTACAATCTGTCAATTACAAAGTATAGATGCGAAAACTAACATTTACTTACATGATAATAGTATATTACATAACGAGAATTGTAACAAGCACATTACGTGCGAGTGAAAAAGTTGCGCACGAGCCTTGGCGAATGTAATTGCGTTACAATTCGAGTTGTGTATCATACTTTATCTACGACCATAAATAACAATAAGAACAATTACAGAATATTTGTTAGGTTATATCAACTGTCAAACAGCAGTGATACCACCTAATAAATGAAAATTTTCTTGAGAACAGTTACGTAATATATATTACGTAACTAGTGCAGTAAACCCTTAGCAACCGTAAACAAGCATTTACTGTTCTTGCAAATTGTTTTTAATGGTCTACTTACATATATGGTCGTAGATAAAATAATACAACTGTCTCGAGGAATAATACGCACATTACTTCACTAGGAATAAAATGTCAGACTTCTGTCCCGATTTTTGTACCACAAAAGCTGTCAAATACTCCCGGATGAGAAAAAAATGTATCATAATTTTAACTCAATTTACGAGTTCGTTCCCATTTACTATTCTTGCGAATTGTTTTTAATGGCCTACTTACATATATGGTCGTAGATAAATTTATGTAATTTCTATAAATTTACACCAATTTAATGCATCTTATGACACACACAAAATTCCTGTCAAAAATTTGACTGTTATTTGAGAAATATAAATATATTTACTTTAATTTTAAATGTATTCTGTTGTTAATAAAACTCGATAATTCTAAGAATAAAATAACAATAAACAGTATGTTTTTTATCTTTTTCTTGTTCTAGACAGGACTGGAAGATTATCTAGGGCAGTGGTTTCCAAACTTTTTCTCTCAGCGGCCCCTTTTTTCCGTAAAAAATTGTCGCGCCCCCTTCATTTTTTATAACAGCCTAACTTCAAAAATCGTAAATAATTTATTTTATAGAAAACAAAAAAATTAGTACTATAAACAAATATTGTTATTATATAAGATATTTGTTATAACAAATCTTTTTCTTAACCTAAAATTATGTTTATTACAATATAATAATAGAACAAAATAATGTAAAAACATTTATAAACATAAAATTGTAATAAGATTGGAAATTATATTTAATTTAAATTAGGCACATTTAATACAATATAATCATAATTTTTGAGTGTGTCGAATGGGCGCTTGTTTTTCAGTTTCTCGAACCGAGGAGTCTTTGAAGATATCGCCACTCGCAATTCTTTTTCAACGAATAATCGAGTTCGATATTTTGTCTTTAAAACAGTTTAAGCGGAAAAGCCTGTTTCACATAAATAAGATGTTACGAAACGTAATAAAATTTCTGAGGCTTTGTTTGTTAAACTAGGGATATTTTACTGCGAGCACGAGTTAGAAACACGTGTGTGCTATGATGTAAATGGAGAATGTGTTCATAAGCCTCAATTATATTTTTATATAGCGCGCCCCCCTAAGGGAGCGCGCCCAACAGTTTGGAAACCACTGATCTAGGGAGAGGGTTATAATAAATATAAAATTAAATAAAACCCGTCAATATTCATCATAGAAGCCACTTAACCCAAGCAATCAAGAAAATTAATGAAATCTCATTAACACCAATTACTTCTATCTCCAACTAATCAATCAAGTTCATACGCACTCAATCACATACCCATTCATAGCTGCTAACCAGCCTTGATATTTGTGCGTCTCTCTCTGTCTTTGAACTCACCATTTCATATTTTGAATCGAGTTTCGCTCGCATGCATAAATAACTAAACTTTACCGAACAGCGAACAGCGAACAGCGAACAGGATCCTGTATCACAGAGATTACGAACTGCGGGATCGTATCGTGCCGTGGAGAAAATTCACTGCTGGGGTCAATGGATAATGGAAGCCGTTATGCGACTTTCTTCTGTTTTGATCGTGACATTGAGTGTTGTTTTTTTGTTTATTTGTTTGTTTCGTGTAGATTTTTTGCTGCGTTTTCTTCTGAGGAATTCGCTAAAATATTATTCGAATGAACTTGAAGCTGGTTATTATTATTTACTCTGCATAATAAGAAATTGATCAGAATTAGAGTTTTACAGTAAACTAATTGTTTTATAAAGTAATGAAATGATATACTGGGTGTTTCACAACTTAGAGCAAAAAATTAAAGGGTATATTCTGTACGACGTGCTGATCATGAAACGAAAAGAATTTTTTTTTAAATCGCAAAACTATTTTCCATGTTTCCCAGTCCAAAATTTTTCGTTACCACTGCCACTGGGTGGATGATTATGTTAAAGTTATTAATTAAATAAAATTCTATTATAAATAACTGCTAATAATTGAATTGTGTAATTATTCTTTCGTAGTTGATACCTACTTCATTGTTTGAGTTGAATAGGAAAGCGAATCCAGTGCAGTACTACAAAAAATGTTTTAGGTTAACAACCCTTAATTTTTAATTTAAAAAAATTCTTTTTGTTTCATAATCAGCACGTCGTACAGAATATACCCTTTAATTTTTTGCTCTAAGTTGTGAAACAGCCTGTATATGTCAAGATTATCTATTTGACTGTCATTATCGAAAGAATAATTTTTTATATTTATCTATTTCGTTTGAGCGTAAAACCGTAATAAGAAAAAACACATATTGTGGAATATAACAACTTAGTTTAAAGAAAAGTAAGATTATAACAACATAAAATGCTTAATGGAGTAGGTGACTCAGTGGTATCGAGCCTGCCTGTGGATCTTGAGAACCCTGGTTCGATTTCCACATCCGACAAACAATTTTCACCAATTTAAATCTACCCCTGTGGCTCTCCCTCCACTAATATCTTTGGGAGCCATGATTTGACGGCCGGTAACCGCACTTCACGCGAAAAAATATATCACTTACCGAAATCTGCTTATGCAGAGTGCCACACCCAGTGATGGGTAAAAGGCGTGATGATATATTTATTTTATTTATAAAATCTTTAAATTAATTAATCTATTTTAGGTTAGGTTTGATATTTGAACTAAAAAACTATATTTTTAGATTGGGAAGAGCCATAATTGTTACAAGTTTTATTATAAATATTTATAGTAAAATTTGATAATTTTAGAAATCGAAGTTCCTGGAGCAGCTTGGATTGCAATTGATAAAGATTGTGTATAATTTGCAGATTCTGGTGTACTCGCACAAGTTGCATTTACAGATGCTTCCGCTCATTCGCGCTATTAAAGACATTCGCTCCTTGCAGTCGGCTCGTGCTCCAAAAATGCGTTCATTTTGGGAACATCGTCTTTCCGCGCTAAGTTTATAAATAACTATTTCGTAACTCAAAAAGAGGCGAATAATAATATGTTTTTGTAACGCATGCACAAGAAACACGTTCTTATTCCCTAATTTTATAGAAAAAAACACTGCTTTTCTCCCCTATGGAGAGAAACATTATGTTTCTCTGCCTAGGTAGGATGTTTCTCTCCCTAGGTAGCATGTTTCTCTCCCTAGAGACTACGATTATTAGCTGTTTGCGGCGTGTCCTAAGTAATTAGTTACGCAACCCATATTTGACATTTGTCCCGATAAGACTGTAATTTTTGTGCACTTGTTACGAAAAGTATAATATGCTTCACGGGATGGCGCGATTATCCCTTGTGTAAAGTTGGCAAACCGAGACGTAAGCGAGGGCCGAAGGCATAATCGCTTGTTTCCCTCCCTTGATGCATAACATACTATTCTAGCCTAGAAAAAAAATATGTACACCCCTTAAAGAAAGTGCTATTCTTCGCTCAAGTGCTTTATATCCCCCGCCTGCGACTCAGGAAATAAAACGTCTCTTTTGAAAGAAATGTCTCACTTTCTTCCCTTGATATACAAATAGCTTAAAACAATATACTGGGTGTCCCATTTAACTTGACAACTTAAAATAACTAAAAAAATACGCAATGTACCAAAAATTGAGCCGAGACCAAATCTTAACAGTTTTGAAGGGGGAATCATTCTATGCTAAAATCAGGACCCCCTGCCCCCAGTGGGTGGGGCGGTGGGCAACATTGAAATCTTAAATAGGAACCCCCATTTTTTATTTCAGATCACAAATCAGAAAAAAAGTTTCACACAAAACTTATGTATTTTTGTTCGTAGAATCCGAATCTGAAATAAAAAATGGGGGTTCCTATTTAAGATTTCAATGTTGCCCACCGCCCCACCCACTGGGGGCAGGGGATCCTGATTTTAGCATAGAATGATTCCCCCTTCAAAATTGTTAAGATTTGGTCTCTGCTCAATTTTTCGTACATCGCGTATTTTTTGAGTTATTTCAAGTTGTCAAGTTAAATGGGACACCCAGTATATAATTGATAATGTTTGGAAACGAATTGCGAATATTTATTCGGTTGCATGATTGGTGCAAGTGTTGAGCCAGTTATTTATGTGCCCAGTGTTGTTTTATGCGATCAAAAACAACTATAATTAAAACTTGTAAAGTGTTTTATAATCAGAAATAAATTTATGCTATCATACAGGTATAAAAAATTAAGTGCCTTTTATTGATGTTTGTTTTATTTTTATTTCTATATAGCCATATTTACAGTTCGAATACAGTGATATGAAATCACATAAAAATATTAAATTTATGTTAAATATGTGTTATTATGTAAATTAAAGTGTGCATTAAATTTTAATAAATGGCCAAGTGCAAGTTATTTATTTAATAGCGCAAAGAAAACCTCGCAACGAGAAATAAGACGAACGAGCAAGTCTCTTGCGCAGATTAACACATTTAGTTCCCCGGCTATTTGTTACAAAACCAAACTAATTTCATTCTTACAGTAGAGCCCCGATTATCCCAACTAATTGGGACCGGACCTAGTGCGGATAATCGAAAGTTCGGATAACCGAAATGCAATATTTTTCGTGGTTTCAAAGAAAACGAATTATGGCACAAAAAAATATGTCGTAAAAATCGAAATATATTCTCAAAACCAAATATAAATATCTGATGTGGACACCACATGACTTCCTTGTACACGTATTAAACTATAGATATTTTTTTAATTGCACATATTTGACATTAAATCTTTTATTTTTTGATCTAATCCATAGCAAACTTAATTTTTAAAAAAATCAAAAAATATATAATATTTAAATTTAGATATCTCGTTTATGCAAAAAGCTAATTTAAAAATTCTTAATGTGCTAGACGCAGAATTTAATTCTCTAACACTTTTATTTGCAGCATTCATTTCTAAAATTAAAATAATACCATTTTTTTCAATGAAAACTGTTAGCAGCTTCATGTAATGTGCCACTTCCGGTTAATCTATTTTAACCAAAATCTATTATGTTATTTCCATTAATATAGTAGTCTTATATACCAAATTTGGAAAGTTTAAAATTATATTTGAATATAGTTTTTCATGAAAATCTATTATAGGCTTCAAGTAAAGTACCACTTCCGGTAGTTGTATAATGACCAAAAAGGGAGGTGCACAACTAGATGTTATAACAGTCCTAAATATAAAGTTTCAATTTTCAACGGGTTACCGTTTTTGAGTTATGCGAGATATATACGTACGTACAGACGGCACGACGAAATTAGTCAAAATGGATTCAGGGAGGGTCAAAATACCTATTTCCGTTGAAATCTGAGAACCGACAATTTTCGCGATTACAATACTTCCTTTACTTCGTACAAGGAAGTAAAAAGATAAAAACTAATGTTATGGTTCTTCAATTATTAAATGAAAAAATCTAATGTGGACACCACATGACTTCCTTGTACGCGTATTAAACTATAGATATTTTTTTAATTGCACATATTTGACATTAAATCTTTTATTTTTTGTTCTAATCCATAGCAAACTTAATTAAAAAAAAAACAAAAAATATATAATATTTAAATTTCGATATCTCGCTTATGCAAAAGGCTAATTTAAAAATTCTTAATATACTAGACGCAGAATTTAATTCTCTAAAACTTTCATTTGCAGCATTTATTTCTAAATATCAGAATAATTCCATTTTTTTCAAGAAAAATTGTTAGAACCTTCATGTAATGTATCACTTCCGGTTAATCCATTTTAACCAAAATCTATTATGTTATTTCCATTGATATAATAGTCTTATATACCAAATTTAAAAAGTTTTGGATTATATTTTGATATAATTTTTCATTAAAATATATTATAGGCTTCAAGTAAAGTACCACTTCCGGAAGTTATATAATGACCAAAAAGGGAGGTGCACAACTAGATGTTATAACAGCCCTAAATACAAAATTTTAACTTTCTACGGCTTACCGTTTTTGAGTTATGCGAGATACGTACGTACGTACGTACAGACGGCACGACGATATTAGTCAAAATGGATTCAGGGAGGGCCAAAATACCTATTTCCGTTGAAATCTGAGAACCGAAACGATTACAATACTTCCTTTACTTCGTACAAGGAAGTAATAAATAAAATAAGCGCTGATTACTCTTTCTACATTTTTCTATATTTTAAGGACTTCAACAATTAACTGGATTTTCTTAGTAACAATAACTATAATTGGAATTGTGTTCAGACTTCAGAGTCAGTGTTAACAACACAAGAAAACTGAGTAGCTGACAGAGTATTATATTACCACAAATGCATACTCATGTTAAACAAATATGAACAAATGCCACTTGAATGTGGAGACACTGTGAGACGAGACGAGACGAGACGAGACGAGACGAGACATCTTACAAAGTGCAACTACACCAAGGTTCTGTTAGAACGCATGTTTAAAATATAACGGTGTATTAAACTTAAATGTATATATGTAAGAATATGTAAGTATGTTTGACTCATAAATGTTATATGACACGACTAAGCTAAGCAAGCTCGCGCTCTATACGTATCACATCTGATTTGTAAACTGTTTATATTCAGCACGCGAGTCTACGCGAATAATATTTTTATCTAAGATCGCGCAAATAGTAAGTCGTTATGGATGATGAGTAGAATAGTCCGTCAGTACGGTGGTGTGGATAGCGATACGGAATTCGAATCCGGAGATCTCGAGTTTGAATCTAACTCAAGCTAAATATTATATGAACTACTACACTGCGGCTCGGTGAGTGCGGACTCTGTACTGTAATTGGGATTAAATTCCTGTTGTACAGCGTAACATAAATAAATAAATAAATAGCGTCCAGTGATTAGTAGTTAATTTAAAATAGTCGGAATTTGTATCAGGGAGTATCAGTATTTGAAGTGGTTTTATTTACTCCCTTGTCCAAATTCCGACTATTTTAAATTAAGTAAGTCATTAGTTACTTGTTTTAATGTAATAATATTTATTTTTCTATAACGCATAAAGAAAGTAAATTTTAGAAAAAAATTAAAGGGTATATACTACAAGACAGGAGCGGATCTAGGGGAGGGGTCATGGGGGTCATGACCCTCCCCCCCTAAGCATGGACTTTTTTTTAATGTTGGCCCTAATACATAATAATGATGTCATTATTTACGATTGTTAAACAAATTATATAGAAAATATTATCTAAGAACTTAAAATTCTAAGATAATTAGAACTATTGTTTGATTTATTATTCTAATAAATAACCAAAAACCAATATTTTGTGGGGATATTATTTCGAAACGCAGATGGGAGAGGTATTCTATTTAAGACCTAGTCAAGTATGTGACTACTGACATTTGCACTTAGAAAATCAACTCCTAATTCAATCATTTTTGTATTCTATCGAAGAACCGTTTATGATTTAATGCGATTCCAAAGACGATTTAATGTGATTGTAAAAATTATTTAAAGCAGGAATATAATATAAGCAAATATAAATGTTTTTTATATTTAGAAGATGGGCAATACCCTTCCCCCCTCACCCCGAGACAAAATTCACTCAATTAAATTTTTAAATTTTAAATTTTGACCCCTTCCCTAATTCGAAGTCTGGATCCGCCCCTGCTACAAGACGTTCTGATCATGTAACAAAAAGAATTTATTTTAAATTCGCAAAAAAAATTACATTGTATTTAAAGGCAATATTTTGTTAGCCACTGGTTGATAATTTAATAATTTTATTTAAATCATTTTACTAGTAATTGTTTACACAACACCAAATAAATGTCTGATGTTGTGTAATTAATAATTTAATTTTGTTAAATGCAGCAGGTCAAGCAATAAAGTACGCTAATCCAGTGGCCCTAAAAATGTTCATTTCAAGTAAACCATCCTTAATTTAGCGAATTTAAAAAAATCATTACGTTTTATAGTACCCTTTAATTTTTTCCCCGAAGTACAGATACACCCTGTATACATATCATCACGCCTTTTACACTGCCGTAGCAGATTTCGGTCAGTAATATATTTATGCGCGTGAAGTGCGATTACCAGCTGTTGAATCACTGCCCCCAAAGATATTAGTGGAAGGGGAACCATAGGTGTAGATTTAATTTGGTGAAAATTGTTTGTCGGCTGTGGGGATCGAACCAGGGTTGTCAAGATTCACAGGTCAACTCGATACCACTGAGCCACCTACCCCATAATATTTTGTAACATTAAATAAATAAATAAATAAATATATCATCACGCCTTTTACCCATTATTGGGTAAGATCTCGGTAAGTGATATATTTTATCGCGTGAAGTGCGGTTACTAGCCGTCAAATCACGGCCCCCAAAGATATTAGTGGAAGGGGAACCATAGGTGTAGATTTAAATTGGTGAAAATTGTTTGTCGGCTGTGAGGATCGAACAAGGGTTGTCAAGATTCACAGGCCGACTCGATACCACTGAGCCACCTACCCCATAATATTTTGTAACATTAAATAAATAAATAAATATATCATCACGCCTTTTACCCATTATTGGGTAAGATCTCGGTAAGTGATATATTTTTTCGCGTGAAGTGCGGTTACCAGCCGTCAAATCACGGCCCCCAAAGATATTAGTGGAAGGGGAACCATAGGTGTAGATTTAAATTGGTGAAAATTGTTTGTCGGCTGTGGGGATCGAACCAGGGTTGTCAAGATTCACAGGTCAACTCGATACCACTGAGCCACCTACCCCATAATATTTTGTAACATTAAATAAATAAATAAATATATCATCACGCTTTTTACCCATTATTGGGTAAGATCTCGGTAAGTGATATATTTTATCGCGTGAAGTGCGGTTACCAGCCGTCAAATCACGGCCCCCAAAGATATTAGTGGAAGGGGAACCATAGGTGTAGATTTAAATTGGTGAAAATTGTTTGTCGGCTGTGAGGATCGAACAAGGGTTGTCAAGATTCACAGGCCGACTCGATACCACTGAGCCACCTACCCCATAATATTTTGTAACATTAAATAAATAAATAAATATATCATCATGCCTTTTACCCATTATTGGGTAAGATCTCGGTAAGTGATATATTTTATCGCGTGAAGTGCGGTTACCAGCCGTCAAATCACTGCCCCCAAAGATATTAGTGGAAGGGGAGCCACAGGGGAAGATTTAATTTGGTGAAAATTGTTTGTCGGCTGTGGGGATCGAACCAGGGTTGTCAAGATTCACAGGCCGACTCGATACCGCTGAGCCACCTATCTCATAATATTTTGTAACATTTAAAAATCTATTTTAAGTTCTACAAATTGTTTAAAACATGTTTAGTATCAAACAGACTAAACAATTTATTACCTAATTTTTAAAACATTTTTGTTGTTGAATATTTAGAATAATGTAAGCTTAAATGCTTGTTTCAAAAAGAGCAACTTGAGACTGAATTAGACGCATGATTCGCCTTAACAGAAAAGCAACGACAGTAGAGTATGCAATACGTTATAGACGAGGTTACGTTTATTAAAGCCATGTCATTACGCACGTTTTAACTGTATTTTACGATACTTGCACGCAGATCAATAAAGAAAACAATAAAATATCACTGAACTGAAAATGGTTGAAGTATAAATCATAAACATAATATCTTAGTTTACAGTAGCAAAAACAGTTAGCTAATATCACCTCGCAAACATTTTATTTTTCTTCTCGTCATAACAACATCGCAGGTGCTGCGAATGACACTGCTGTAACCATGGAAACGAAACAATTGCCGTACGTTTAGTTGTTACAAACATTCACTAGTGAGAGAAAGACAGGCGTGGGTGACTATACCGTGTCTATGCACTGCTGATGTGAAATTGTTTTTATTGTTTTGTTTTGTTAATTAACAGTAATGTATTAGCTAGCTTGGCTAATTTAAAACAAACTATTAGGGGCATATGTTGGGACATGAAATCGCGGAAGCTTGCCAGTGACGTACAAACGTTTCTGATAAGTAAATTAGACAAATGTAATAGTTATTTGGGTCTTAAGAGCGTAAAGTGATTCTTTGTTACTCGAGCACTGTAATGTAATAGTATAAGGGAAAGAAAGGCACTTTACACTCGTGATCCACACATCATTTAATGTAAAGTACAAATATTTTTTTTTGTTTGTTTCATAATCAGTATGTTGAGTACTATATAGAGTTGAAATAAGCGCCATAAGTTGTGAAACACCCTGTATACTCATTTTCAGTGCCAAAAAGTGACTGTTTCTCACACAGCATGCGATAATAGCTGTTTATGAAACTAGTAAGGAATGTGAAATTTGCAGAACGAGACCTAGCCGAGTTATGTAAACACATAAGTAAGGTAATAACCTATTTCTTTACTAGTTTCATACAATATTTTTTCATAAGGTGACTTGGAGGCTGAATTTTGTGAAACATAGCCAAGTGTTTATTTTTATTTTTTATAAAAAATAATATTTATTCCTTGGGTAAAAACGGTGTGATGCGCCCATGGACCAAGATGGCTACGCGTGGGCCGCGTATTCAATTAAGTCAAAGCTGTCGTACACCTTTTAATTGTACTCACTAACCATCCCATTCATAAATAAAACAATGATGGTCGCTCATTATTGTTTTTAACGTAAGTTGTGAGACAGGCGGCTGTGCGGTGCACTTTCATCTGTTTTTGGACTGCCTTTTGTTTCATGAACAATCTATTCCTCCTCATTGGTTATTTTTATCGCATTTCGCAATTTACACTTGTAATTAAGGCAATAAAAACGAAATTAATTAATATTCAGAAGCAATACACGAAGGAAACATTTATTTTGCTTCACTTGTTCTTCAAGTTTCAAGTCTTTATATTTTTTTAAAACAGCATAAACGCCATATTGAAATAAATATTGTTCGATAGTATTTTTTTCCTGAATTCACACATATAAACATTTTAAATAAATAAATACATATATCATCACGTCTTTTACCCATTACTGGGCGTGGCACTCTGCCGTAACAGATTTCGATAAGTGATATATTTATATGCGTGAAGTGCAGTTACTAGCTGGCAAATAACGGCCGCCAAAAATGTTAATGGAAGAAGAGCCATAGGGGTAGTTTTAATGTGGTGAAATTTGTTTGTCGGCTGTGGAAATTGAACCCATGTCTAATGACATTTACCTCTCTCAAGTTAAATGTGTTATTTATCATTATCATCATCTGTGGCGCTACAGCCCAAATCGGGCCTGGGCCTATCGGACACACCGAGCCGCAGTTTTTACACTGCCGTACTGCCGGTTTTCGTAGTCGACTGCTACATTATTTAAGGCGTATAAGTGACTAGTTTATAGCACCCGAGTGTGATAAATACATGTAGCTGTATTTTATATTTTACGACAAATCACACATTGTCGACAGGCGGATTCGAACTGACGAACCTTGGTTCGGGTGACGTCACAGTATGTTAAGAGATGTGCCTTAACACGCTCGGCCACCGCGCCTGTACAATTATTTATAGCAAACTTAATTTAAAAAAATATATATATATATATATATATAATTTATAAATGTACATATCTGGCTTATACAAAAGGCTAATTTAATAATTCTTAATATGCTAGATACAGAATTTAATTTTATTTGCAGCATTTATTTCTAAAATCAAAATAATACCATTTTTTTCAAGAAAAACTGTTAGCAGCTTCATGTAATGTATTACTTCCGGTTAGTCCATTTGAACCAAAACCTATTATGTTATTTCCATTAATATAGTAGTCTTATATACCAAATTTGAAAAGTTTTGAATTATATTTTAATATAGTTTTGCATTAAAATCTATTATAGGCTTTTAGATTCATTTGTTAGATGTTTCGAGTATTTACCTGCAATTGTGTGGAGACCATCTTCAGAAACAAGCGCAGTGTACAGGAGCGAATGGATGAATGTTTGTTGTGTGTTGATGGATTTTGGTTGTGAGAAAAGAAAGAGTTTGTATGGAGGAAGTGTTAATGTGGTCGAATCGAGTATCGTGTGTCAGGATGAGAATGTTGACGGGTTCGTGCTACCCCATTTAATGGGATATAGCGTGATGTTATGTATGTATGTATGTATGTATAGGCTTCAAGGAAAGTACCACTTCCGGAAGTTATAAAATGACCATAAAGGGAGGTGCACAACTAGATGTTATAACAGTCCTAAATACAAAATTTCAACTTTCTACGGCTTACCGGTTTTGAGTTATCCGAGATACACATGTACGTACAGACGTCACGACGAAATTAGTCAAAATGGATATTTCCGCTGAAATCTGAAAACCGAAAATTTCCGCGATTACAATACTTCCTTCACTTCGTACAAGGAAGTAAAAATAATGTCTGCATTTTGAGCAGAAAGCCTCCGTGCCGTCTTGGACGGTTATTAGACTACTTTCTGCCCTAGCTACCAAATAACTACTGTACTGCTCAACACCCATCATATTTTCAGAATCTACTATTTCATATTTCAATCAACCCAGTTATAAGCTAATAATATTCTCTGGTGATCTGACAATCCCGTTATTCTATTTGATAATGACAATACAGTCTCTCGACTCTTGTAGATGTCGAGATTATGACTGTCTCTTTGTGGAGTGTACTAATTCGAGAGCATCTTAACGCCGTGTTGACCGCGTAACATGTCGTAGGACCTGCTGGAGAAGTGTTGTGTAGGTCGGTGTTAGTTGTGAGCTGTGAACGGTAACACAGATAGCAGCTTCGTGTATCATGTTCTCAATTCACACATCACAGTTATGAATGAGTGAAGAATTTTACATGAGGTGTCAATCATTTGCTGTAAAGATTATCTTTTTTTGTGTGTGTTGAAGTTGTACTGTCTTCATTTTTACTTCCTTGTACGAAGTAAAGGAAGTATTGTAATCGCGAAAATTCGTTCTGTCAACTGTCAATATGATAAGTTTCTGTTTTGTTTGTATCTCTGGTAACTATTGAAATAAGCGCGCATTTAACATCTTTTACGTGCGTTGTCATAGGAGCTATTTTTCTCGATTGTTCCACAGAAAACGTCAACTTTACGATGTCAAATGAGAGTGTAATTATCAACTTTTCATAAATTCGTTCTGTCAACTGTCAATATGACAAGTTTCTGTTTTGTTTCTATCCCTGGTAACTATTGAAATAAGCGCGCATTTAACATCTTTTACGTGCGTTGTCATAGGAGCTATTTTTCGATTGTTCCACAGAAAACGTCAACTTTACGATGTCAAATGAGAGTGTAATTATCAACTTTTCATAAATTCGTTCTGTCAACTGTCAATATGACAAGTTTCTGTTTTGTTTCTATCCCTGGTAACTATTGAAATAAGCGCGCATTTAACATCTTTTACGTGCGTTGTCATAGGAGCTATTTTTCGATTGTTCCACAGAAAACGTCAACTTTACGATGTCAAATGAGAGTGTAATTATCAACTTTTCATAAATTCGTTCTGTCAACTGTCAATATGACAAGTTTCTGTTTTGTTTCTATCCCTGGTAACTATTGAAATAAGCGCGCATTTAACATCTTTTACGTGCGTTGTCATAGGAGCTATTTTTCGATTGTTCCACAGAAAACGTCAACTTTACGATGTCAAATGAGAGTGTAATTATCAACTTTTCATAAATTCGTTCTGTCAACTGTCAATATGACAAGTTTCTGTTTTGTTTCTATCCCTGGTAACTATTGAAATAAGCGCGCATTTAACATCTTTTACGTGCGTTGTCATAGGAGCTATTTTTCGATTGATCTACAGAAAACGTCAACTTTACGATGTCAAATGAGAGTGTAATTATCAACTTTTCATAAATTCGTTCTGTCAACTGTCAATATGACAAGTTTCTGTTTTGTTTCTATCCCTGGTAACTATTGAAATAAGCGCGCATTTAACATCTTTTACGTGCGTTGTCATAGGAGCTATTTTTCGATTGTTCCACAGAAAACGTCAACTTTACGATGTCAAATGAGAGTGTAATTATCAACTTTTCATAAATTCGTTCTGTCAACTGTCAATATGACAAGTTTCTGTTTTGTTTGTATCTGTGGTAACTATTGAAATAAGCGCGCATTTAACATCTTTTACGTGCGTTGTCATAGGAGCTATTTTTCGATTGATCTACAGAAAACGTCAACTTTACGATGTCAAATGAGAGTGTAATTATCAACTTTTCATAAATTCGTTCTGTCAACTGTCAATATGACAAGTTTCTGTTTTGTTTCTATCCCTGGTAACTATTGAAATAAGCGCGCATTTAACATCTTTTACGTGCGTTGTCATAGGAGCTATTTTTCGATTGTTCCACAGAAAACGTCAACTTTACGATGTCAAATGAGAGTGTAATTATCAACTTTTCATAAATTCGTTCTGTCAACTGTCAATATGACAAGTTTCTGTTTTGTTTCTATCCCTGGTAATTATTGAAATAAGCGCGCATTTAACATCTTTTACGTGCGTTGTCATAGGAGCTATTTTTCGATTGATCCACAGAAAACGTCAACTTTACGATGAATAATGAGAACGTAATTGTCAACTGTTTATAGCAATCGTAGAAAAAATAAGTAGGGTGCAAGACAGTACATCAAATACGTGTTACCATGTGAAGCATGTCACCCCTGTTGAGAACCCCTACAAACTAACTGCCTTCTCATTTTGTACTAAACTATCCAACATGTATCATCATTTCCTGTAAGCTCCTACTGGAGCATAGGGCGTCTTTCGACGTTTCAGTAGCAACGTTGTCGATGGTATGGTTGCTGGCCACACGCATCCTGTATATTCTCTTCTTATTATTTATCTTCGTATCTCTTCTCTCTACTATATTTCCTGAACTATATCTTTCCACTTTTGTCTGTCTTTTGCTGCTATTTTTATTTCGTCCCATGTCATATCTTGCTTCCGATGTTCTTATGTTATGTTTCTCTTCCATGAATCTACGGGTCTTCCTTTTTTTCGTTTCCCTGCGGGGTTGTACTCCAATGCTTGTTTTGCTATGTTATTATTCTTTTTCCGTAGTGTATGTCCTATCCACCTCCACTTTTTTGTTTAATAGTTATCTGTAAAGCCCGGATATTTAGGCACTTAAAAACACCTAAATAAGCAGGCAT